>CM059812.1:50476941-51071941 GCA_030435695.1 Brachymystax lenok tsinlingensis | reverse complement strand
GACAGACCAAGACGTGGAGGTCTACGGAGGGGCCACCAAGGAGGCTGTGGACCCCTGCAACCAGCCACCCCGGGCCAGCCCCAGCTCCAGCCCTAAACAGTGAAGGGGTAGATGGGTTGGTAGAGGGGTCTCTTGGTTGTTATAAAGGGGAGCTTCTCAGTGGGGCCAGAGGGGTTAGTCGGTTTGTTTATGCTCCTCATAAGAGGGGGGTTTAAGGTGTTTTTCTGGGGCAGGGGTTGTGTGATGGGGAACTGGGGTAGAGATGGAGAGTCAGTTGAGTTGTTTTAAAGGGGCATTGCTCTTTCCAAGAGAGGGTGGGTGTGCTTGAGGAGGCTTTTCGGAGGGTCTGGGATCAGGAGGAGCAGAGATTAGTTGAGTAGGTGTGTTGTTATCTGGGTGTCGTTCACACACTGAAGGTGTTCACTTCAACAGCGCTACAGCTGTTGAGAACAACACCCAGACTAGCTTTAGGTCCGTGGCGATGTGGGGAAGATGTTAAGGGAAGGGTGCTGCCCCTTTTCACCCCTCTGATTTGTCTTTTAGAGAGTTGGGAGGGGTTTCTCAGCCGCCCAGGGAAGAGCTACATACACCACGCCTCATCTCACCTCATCACGTGTTCTGAAGCTTGCGCTTCGAACTTTGAAAGGGATTTTCTTCTGCTTTTGGAGATGTGGCGCCGGTGTTGCTACTCAGCTGTGTTTCTGATAAACCAACAGTCCGTTAAAAGTGAGCGTTTTTGGATTTCTTTTTCTACCGCGCATTTTGTTGACTTTCTTTGCAGCAGTGGGGTTTTTTTTTTTCGGACACTGTGTCGTTTCGTATGTACGTGTGTTACATGCTTTCAAATTAACTCACTCTATTGCGACTCCCAAACCCTCTCACAAAGATGCAATGGTGACGGCCCAGCCCAATGTGTTGCCATAGAGATCGCTATTGCGAGTCACATGGATCGTGTAAATTAAAACATCGGTTGAGTTCTTAGATTCGTAATATCCATCTGGTTGACTTAAAGGGGCAATCTGTTAAGTGGTTCGTACATCCATTGTGGCAGGGTGTCCGCTTTGTTGTTCTTTGAACTGCAGGTGCGCCCATTACAGGGATTTGTGACCTGTCTCAATGGTTTTTTTTAACGTAAAGCTGATGTAATGGAACAGTTATCTGTATGCATGAGAAAAGCGTTTATAAAATTAGAGGTCCGATTTCTAAATAGTCCTGTTTCCAAGATAGTCCTGCAACAACCCAAAAACGGACAACTGTATTAACTATTGAACGGTGCGCTTCACCCCACAAAGCCAAAAATGAATACGCACCTCAACGAATGTGTAATTTATCTTTTTCTTACCTTCACAGAATTGCTTAATAAGTGTGCAGAGAAGGGACATTGGGACACTGATGTTGAGTTGAGGGGTGTAGTGAAGAAATGTGCGCCCGGATTATTGGGTGTCCTTCCCCCCCACTTCACCATTGACATATGGTTGTAAAGTGCCTGTCTGGGTATTACGCGCCCAATGCAAATGTCAAATGTATTTTATTCTCTCTCTCTCTCTCTCTCTCTCTCTCTCTCTCTCTCTCTCTCTCTCTCTCTCTCTCTCCCATCTCTCCCCATCTCTCCCTCTCCCTCTCTCTCTCTCTCTCTCTCTCTTTCTCTATCGCTCTTTCTCTCTCTCCTGCTATTGGTTATGATGTTTATTGTAACCAGCTGTGATGTCAGTAAGTGTTGTGCTTGTTCATGTTGTGCACCTCCATGGATCTTCTATGATATTGTGACAATATGTGGATGAATAAAATAAAATGGTTATGATGTCGTAAGAAGCTACGTTATGGCTTACTGTGTGTGTATGGTCAAATCTTGTGTGTGTGTGTCGTGACTGGTCCTCCTCCCACACAGAAGGAACTGTGGAGTTGAACTGTGCTACTCTCTGATCTAGTATCATCTCTCCCACACGAACTGTTATGCATCTGTCTCTTTCTCTTAAAGGGATAATGTTATGTATCTGTCTCTCTCTCTTAAAGGGATACTGTTATGTATCTGTCTCTCTCTCTTAAAGGGATACTGTTATGTATCTGTCTCTCTCTCTTAAAGGGATACTGTCATGAATCTGTCTCTCTTAAAGGGATACTTTATGTATCTGTTTCTCTTTCTTAAAGGGATACTTTATGCATCTGTCTCTCTTTCTTAAAGGGATACTTTATGTATCTGTTTCTCTTTCTTAAAGGGATACTTTATGTATCTGTTTCTCTTTCTTAAAGGGATACTTTATGCATCTGTCTCTTCTTAAAGGGATACTTTATGTATCTGTTTCTCTTTCTTAAAGGGATACTTTATGTATCTGTTTCTTTTTCTTAAAGGGATACTTTATGTATCTGTTTCTCTTTCTTAAAGGGATACTTTATGCATCTGTCTCTCTTTCTTAAAGGGATACTTTATGTATCTGTTTCTCTTTCTTAAAGGGATACTTTATGTATCTGTTTCTCTTTCTTAAAGGGATACTTTATGTATCTGTTTCTCTTTCTTAAAGGGATACTTTATGCATCTGTCTCTCTTTCTTAAAGGGATACTTTATGTATCTGTTTCTCTTTCTTAAAGGGATACTTTATGTATCTGTTTCTCTTTCTTAAAGGGATACTTTATGCATCTGTCTCTCTTTCTTAAAGGGATACTTTATGCATCTACACCTGCATTGCTTGCTGTTTGGGGTTTTAGGCTGGGTTTCTGTACAGCACTCTGTGACATCAGCTGATGTAAGGGGGGCTTTATAAATAAATTTGATTTGATTTGATTTGATCTGTCTCTCTTTCTTAAAGGGATACTTTATGTATCGGTCTCTCTCTTAAAGGGATACTTTATGTAGCTGTCTCTTTCACTTAAAGGGATACTTTCAGGGATACTTCCCCAGAGTCAGATGAACTTGTGGCACAGACACATAACTTTATGTCTCTGTGTCCAGTATGAAGCAAGCTAGAGGTGGTTTCATATGCCAACGCTAACTACCATTAGCACAATGAATGGAAGTCTATGGGTATATACTAGCAGGCTAGCAGATACCCATAGACTTCCAGTCATTGCGCTAATGCTAGTTAGCAATTGCGCTAGCCCTGGTTAGCAACATCCTTCAAACTGCAGACAGAGACATAAAAATGGTGTCAATGAGTTCATCTGACTCTGGAGAAGTAGATAAAGGGCCTCATTGCCAAAATCCTGAAGGATCCCTTTAAGGCACCACAGGCTGAAATTACATTTTATTTTAAAGATTTTTGTTTGTTGAACATCTTTGTTATTCTGTCTACCCACTTCAAAACTATAGTCTTGCCTCTACTTTACAATCTTTGTTAGGTCCCCCTCTCTCTGTCTCTATCTATTTCCCAGGCACGCACACACACGTGCGCACGCAGGCACACACACATGCACGTCAGCTTGGGATATTAGCATCACACGTAGTCATAGCCCCACTCCCTCTCCTCTCCTCCTGCATAATACACGAGCTTTAATTATCTCTGTCACTCAGCTCTAGTCCCTACTGTCTCTCTCTTCCTCTGCGTCCCTCCGCCTCTCTCTTTCTATCTTTCCCTCCGTCTCTCTATGCCCCTTTCATCCCCCTCGTTGTCTAACCTTCTCTATCCCTCCGTCCCTCTCCCTCTTTCCCTCTCGATCCCTTTGTAGATCTCTTTCTCTCTATGTACCCCCTCCCTCTCTCTCTTTCCTCCCATCTCTATCCCTCCCTCCGTCTCTCTTTCCCTCTCGATCCCTTTGTAGATCTCTTTCTCTTTAAGTACCCCCTCCCTCTCTCTCTTTCCTCCCACATCTATCATTCACCATCCCCCCATGTCTCTCTCCCTGCATCCTCTCCTGCTCTCTGATATTTACGTCAGCCCCTCTGCCCTTTTCCTTCCCTTCTTTCTCATTCGATTCTAATCTGCTTTTCTTTTTAGTTTCTCATCCTCCTCTGTTTGATCTTCTAGTCACTATTCATCCATTCTGACCTCCTGGACTTGGCCCATTATTTCTCCTGTTGCGTCACCCTCAGACCACCTCCTGGACTTGGCCCATTATTTCTCCTGTTGCGTCACCCTCAGACCACCTCCTGGACTTGGCCCATTATTCTCATGTTGCGTCACCCTCAGACCACCTCCTGGACTTGGCCCATTATTCTCATGTTGCGTCACCCTCAGACCACCTCCTGGACTTGGCCCATTATTTCTCATGTTGCGTCACCCTCAGACCACTTCCTGGACTTGGCCCATTATTTCTCATGTTGCGTCATCCCCACAAACCCCCTCTTTCTTTATCACGCTCTCTCTCCACCAGTCAGTCAGTCAGTCACAACCGTTGGTTTTTCAGGGTAAAATAAACAACACTTCCTCTATGGTTGTCTGCATCCCAAATTACATCCTATGTCCTACTTTTGACCAGAGTCCTATTGGCCCGGGTCAAAATTGGTGCACCATCAAGGGAATAGGGTGCTATTTGGGAAGCAGATGTTGTTATGTGAGTCAGTTTCTCTCTCTCTCTGCCAGAGATGATGAATGTCTGTGGCTAAGTGCCAAATGGCACCCTATTCCCTGCATAGTGCACTACTTTTGACCAGGGCCCATCGTGTACTATATAGGGAATAGGGTGCCATTTGGGACTGTGTTAGGTCTTTTTCTCCTCTGATCTCTCTCTCCGTCTCTCCTCCTCTTCTCTGTTGGTCCAGCTGGTGGAACTGCTGTCGCTATTTACACTTTCCCATCTGTCAGACACTTCTCCTGCTCTCCCTTGATTTATCTCTCCCTCTATCATTCTTCTCCCTCCTTCTTTGTTCATTTCTATAACTTGTTTCCGCTCTCTTTCTAGTAGGGTAGAGTAGAGTCTTTATGATCCCCAATTCATTCAGCAGCATGTGGTAAAAATACATGACAGTACATGTACACCACAACAGTATATACAGCAATATGGAAAGATCACACAAGATCCCCCTCTCACATCCTTCTCTCTCTAGTGGATGAGGATAAGGCTAGTCCATCTAATCTTCTCTTATTAATGAGTTTAGTTGGGGATTACGACATGACTCACCTCCCTACACTCAGACCTTTTGCACACACACATGTACACACGCACGTACACACACACACACACGCTTGTAAGCACACACACACACAGGCACACATGCACACACGCAAACAGTCACATACACTTTAATATAATTCCTTGACTTCTGAAGTGGGACTCCAACTCCAAGTAATGTCATAACCTCAGGTGGTTCACTCAGGCTGATCAAAGCCCAGTGAACCCATGATGTCATGATGCCAACCCCCATAGAAGTATAACTAATACCTGCTCTGGTAATTCTATTTCTATGGTGAATCTATTATCTAATGTGACCCTAATCTAAAAAAACATTCACTTAATTAATGATTCATTGTCTCTCACAGCATACATACTCACACACACACACACACACACACACACAGAGAGAGAGATAGAAAGAGAGAGAGATTACTCCTCCTCCCTTTTGTCATCAGCTCAATGTGATCTGTTGTTTGTCCATCTCTCCAGGAATTGATAATCCACAATAATCCAGAAACTGGAATCATTATTATCTCCCGGACAATATGTACTCAGTATATTCCCTAGAAAATGAACTCATATACCGTTTGAAAAAACCTTGTAATGAGAAAATAAATAAGAGACACTATTGTTACGTCAGAAACGGCACCTTATTTCCTATATAGTGCACTACTTTTGACCAGGGCCCACTGCATACTAAATGCAGGCTAGGGCCTACAATAGACCAAGTCCATCTAGTCTATTTGGTTCTTGTTTGCAACTGCATAAATCCACATCTGAGGTTAATTTCTATTTTTTTCACGCAGGATACTTGGGTTAAAACCTCCACCTGGGGTTTCACACAAAAAGATGTGGCTGCAGTCACAACTAAATAGGCCTATGGGTCATGCAGACAGACCAGACAGGATACCGTAGAGAGGAGAGAGAAACAAGACATAAGGACACTGAAATAAAATGGTCAATGTAGCTAGCTAATAAAATGCATTGCTTCCTGACGACACATCATTTTAAAAACAAAGTCACATGATTTATATCAAGCAGAGAACTGACAAACTCGTCACCATCTTGCCAAAGTGTTCTGAGCGAGTGATTGACAGGCTTCTAAACCAATGAAGAAGACGCTCGGCTAAAGTAGGCGTTTTTCTTCCTGTTGAAGGGATCCGTTTGTTGCTATGGTTGAAAATGTCTCCTTAACAACCGGACTAAAAGTGGAGTAAACGTCGGTTGTCTTACCAAACGGTACGTAAGTACAAAATGCAGTACCTTTCTTTTCTCTACAATGTCTCACGTAAATTACTAGGGGCAAGTAAGAATTCAAGTTATTTTGGAAGTGAAAACAACAGCATGTAGTCGGCTTTTGCCAGCCAGCCAAATTGCTAACGTTAGCCTTCTAGCTACCCATCAAAACAAAGCTACCGGTACATAAAAAAAAATAAAAAATAACATGATAAGCCAAACTTTGGCAAGCAACATAGCTACGCATTTCACTTTAGCTGGCACACGTTCTCATCCATGCACTGGGTAGGTTGACCTAACGTACCAATAGTTAAATCAGTAACGTTAGCTTTACTAGATAGGTAGCTAACAGTAGCTAGCTAAGTTACAAAGTTGCTGATTTAGTTTAGCTAGTTATTAACAAGCTAGTTAAGCCTTAACCAATGTCTCTGTATTTGCAGCGCTTGGGTGGAATGGCAGAGACAGCCGAGAGCAAGAAAGAAGAGGCAGACTACAAAAGGCTGCACAGCTTTCCTCTTATCAGGGTGAGGTGTGTGTGTGTGTGTGTGTGTGTGTGTGTGTGTGTGTGTGTGTGTGTGTGTCTTTATATATATCTCATCCCCTGTGTCTCTCTGCTCTGCTGAAATATTAATAAAGAACCAAAGAGTCTGTGTGTGTGTGTGTGTGTGTGTGTGTGTGTGTGTGTGTGTGTGTGTGTGTGTGTGTGTGTGTGTGTGTGTGTGTGTGTGTGTGATAATGGCATGTTGTTTCCCTCCGAAGCACACAGACATGCCAGAGGAGATGAGAGTGGAGACCATGGAGCTCTGTGTCACAGCTTGCGAGAAGTTCGCCACCAACAACGAGGTGTGTGTAAAATGCAGAGCTATGACACCTGGGAAGTTTGTTTGGATCTGACTAGCAACATGACATCAGTACCTATGGTGAGTTACTGTACTTGACAAATCTCTCTCTCTCCCTTTTCACCCCCCCTTCACCCCCACCTCCCACTCCATCCCCCTCTCCCTCTCTCAGAGTGCAGCGAGGATGATCAAGGAGTTGATGGATAAGAAGTTTGGCAGCTCGTGGCACGTGGTGATCGGCGAGGGCTTCGGCTTCGAGGTGACACACGAGGTCAAGAACCTGCTCTACATGTTCTTTGGAGGAAGCCTGGCCGTGTGTGTCTGGAAGTGCTCCTAGCATCAACACTATATCTATATATATATATATATATATATATATATATATATATATATACACACACACACACACACACACCACACCACACCCACTGACAGGTGTATAAAATCGAGGACACAGCCATGCAATCTCTATAGACAAGCATTGGCAGTAGAAACCGTCATAGGATGCCACCTTTCCAACAAGTCAGTTTGTCAAATTTCTGACCTGCTAGAGCTGGCCCGGTCAACTGTAAGTGCTGTTATTGTGTTGTGGAAAAGTCTAGGAGCAACAACGGCTCAGCCGCGAAGTGGTAGGCCACGCTCACAGAACGGGACCGTCAAGTGCTGATGCGCGCGGCGTGTAAAAATCGTCTGTCCTCAGTTGCAACTCTCGCTACTATCTATCTCTCCATGGATCATCTCTCTCTCTCTCTCTGTCGGTTAGCTTTCTCTTATTCTCTCCGGTCTGAATTGATTTGCCGTATCCTGTCCAATTTGACTTGTTCTTAAAATGCTGTGTGAATTCACTTCGACACAAATGAAATGCAGCCAGGGTCTCCAATACCCTTATCCCTGTGTGTGTGTGTGTGTGTGTGTGTGTGTGTGTTGGACACACTCTTTCTTCTCATTCACTCCATTCAATATGTTTTAGTATTTTATAATTGTAAGTATGTGTAAATACTTTGATGCCGATTCGATTCTTTTGTATTTTTCAGTTTTTTATAATGCTATGTCTGATTTGTTAGGTGAAGAGGACAGAAACAACAGATCAGCCCAATACAGATACAGTACATACAACTGTTGTTGACCAACAATTTGTTAGTATTTGAAGCTGACAGGTTGATACTGGCAATGTGATTGATTTTAAGTTGGTCTCAGCCTCTGTTTGAAATTAACTGATTGTGAAATAAAACCTGAATTGTACTGAGGAACATACTACGAGTGTTACTGTCTAGTCTTCTGTGTAGTAGAGCCTCTCTTTCACATGTCTCTAACCCACTTCTCTCTTCTTTCTATACTGCTTTAAATGCTGCATAGAGAGAGGGGTGAGTAACCCATTTTGGGAAGGGGAGAGAGAGACTAGATGACTTGTTTTGTGGAAGATATGTTCTTGGGATGACAGAACGTCCTGACACTCATTGGTTACTAGAGACCTGGGTGGTTGCTATAGGAACATGGTTACATGGGGATAGAATATGGTTGCTATAGGGACATGGTTACATGGGGATAGAATATGGTTGCTATAGGCAGCAGCATGAGAAAGGACTTGGACTTTTCTTGCCCTCCGAACAGCCTCGATTCGTCAAGGTGTTGACAGCGTTCCGCAGGGATGCTGGCCCATGTTAACTCCAATGCTTCCCACAGTTGTCAAGTTGGCTGGATGTCCTTTGGGTGGTGGACCATTCTTGATACACACAAGAAACTGTTGAGCGTGAAAAACCCAGCAGCGTTGCAGTTCTTGACACAAACCGGTGCGCCTGGCACTTACTTCCATACTCCGTTCAACGGAACTTAAATGTCTTGTCCATTCACCCTCTGAATGGCACACACACAATCCGTCTCAAGGCTTAAAAATCCTTCTTTAACCTGTCTCCTCACCTTCATTTACACTGATTGAAGTGGATTTAACAAGTGACATCAATAAGGGATCATAGCTTTCACCTGGATTCACCTGGTCATGTCATGGAAAGAGCAGGTGTTCATAATGTTTTGTACACTTAGGGTATATAGGGGATAGAAGTCGTTTTCTTTATGGGAGGATATTAGGGAGAGACAGATTTGACAAAATAATTGATCTGAAAAGAGACAGTAGGGGAGTTTTTGACAGGAGGGGAAAGTAACACAATTTTGACGAGGGAAAATACAAGGATTTTGACAGAGAAAGAAAGCGGGATTAGTGAAAGGAGGGAAAAGAACGAGGGAGATTTTGGCAGACGAGGAGAACGAGAGAGAGGGACAGATTTTGTTGTTGACAGATTATTACACGGGTAGTGTGTGTTGCAATCTGGACAGAAGCAGCTGCCCGCTCAAAGACTGACCTCTGATCAGGTCACCTTGTCCTCTGACAACAAACACCATGCCTCTCGTCACACGCTGTGTCGTCTCTCTCCGTCTCTCTCTTTCACACACACAGGAACCTACTGATGTAACAATAGCTGTAATAACCAACATCTTTTGAGACTTTCCCAGTAAACATTTAGCCACCTTCAGGTACCCTGTTTGATCCCTATGTATTATTCAGGTCAGATGCCCTTTATCTCCTCCCGTGTGTGTGTGTGTGTGTGTGTGTGTGTGTGTGTCTTTATATATATCTCATCCCCTGTGTCTCTCTGCTCTGCTGAAATATTAATAAAGAACCAAAGAGTCTGACTGAGACTGTCCTACAACATCTCTACAATACATTACAGTACAGCCTACTCACTGATAACCAACAAGTCAGACTGAGACTGCCCTACAACATCTCTACAATACATTACAGTACAGCCTACTCACTGATAACCAACAAGTCAGACTGAGACTGCCCTACAACATCTCTACAATACATTACAGTACAGCCTACTCACTGATAACCAAAGAGTCAGACTGAGACTGCCCTACAACATGTCTACAATACATTACAGTACAGCCTACTCACTGATAACCAAAGAGTCAGACTGAGACTGCCCTACAACATCTCAACAATACATTACAGTACAGCCTACTCACTGATAACCAAAGAGTCAGACTGAGACTGCCCTACAACATCTCTACAATACATTACAGTACAGCCTACTCACTGATAACCAACGAGTCAGACTGAAACTGCCCTACAACATCTCAACAATACATTACAGTACAGCCTACTTACTGATAACCAAAGAGTCAGACTGAGACTGCCCTACAACATCTCTACAATACATTACAGTACAGCCTACTCACTGATAACCAAAGAGTCAGACTGAGACTGCCCTACAACATCTCTACAATACATTACAGTACAGCCTACTCACTGATAACCAACGAGTCAGACTGAGACTGCCCTACAACATCTCAACAATACATTACAGTACAGCCTACTCACTGATAACCAACGAGTCAGACTGAGACTGCCCTACAACATCTCAACAATACATTACAGTACAGCCTACTCACTGATAACCAACGAGTCAGACTGAGACTGCCCTACAACATCTCAACAATACATTACAGTACAGCCTACTCACTGATAACCAAAGAGTCAGACTGAGACTGCCCTACAACATCTCAACAATACATTACAGTACAGCCTACTCACTGATAACCAACAAGTCAGACTGAGACTGTCCTACAACATCTCTACAATACATTACAGTACAGCCTACTCACTGATAACCAACAAGTCAGACTGAGACTGTCCTACAACATCTCTACAATACATTACAGTACAGCCTACACATTGATAGACATTGTCAAAGTAATACCACGTATAATTACTAAAGTGTGGTCTAGAATTAAGCCGTTTTTTACTGTTTCTGATTGGACTATCCAAACAAACTATCTATACAAATAAAATGAATTCAATTACTGGTTAATACCATGTTACCACATAAATTAATCTATGATCTCTGTATGGTATATAGTTGACATGGTTAAATAGTCTAGACTAGACTCTGATATATTGGTATATCTCTGTATGGTATATAGTTGACATGGTTAAATAGTCTAGACTAGACTCTGATATATTGGTATATCTCTGTATGGTATATAGTTGACATGGTTAAATAGTCTAGACTCTGATATATTGGTATATCTCTGTATGGTATATAGTTGACATGGTTAAATAGTCTAGACTAGACTCTGATATATTGGTATATCTCTGTATGGTATATAGTTGACATGGTTAAATAGTCTAGACTAGACTCTGATATATTGGTATATCTCTGTATGGTATATAGTTGACATGGTTAAATAGTCTAGACTAGACTCTGATATATTGGTATATCTCTGTATGGTATATAGTTGACATGGTTAAATAGTCTAGACTAGACTCTGATATATTGGTATATCTCTGTATGGTATATAGTTGACATGGTTAAATAGTCTAGACTAGACTCTGATATATTGGTATATCTCTGTATGGTATATAGTTGACATGGTTAAATAGTCTAGACTAGACTCTGATATATTGGTATATCTCTGTATGGTATATAGTTGACATGGTTAAATAGTCTAGACTAGACTCTGATATATTGGTATATCTCTGTATGGTATATAGTTGACATGGTTAAATAGTCTAGACTAGACTCTGATATATTGGTATATCTCTGTATGGTATATAGTTGACATGGTTAAATAGTCTAGACTAGACTCTGATATATTGGTATATCTCTGTATGGTATATAGTTGACATGGTTAAATAGTCTAGACTAGACTCTGATATATTGGTATATCTCTGTATGGTATATAGTTGACATGGTTAAATAGTCTAGACTAGACTCTGATATATTGGTATATCTCTGTATGGTATATAGTTGACATGGTTAAATAGTCTAGACTAGACTCTGATATATTGGTATATCTCTGTATGGTATATAGTTGACATGGTTAAATAGTCTAGACTAGACTCTGATATATTGGTATATCTCTGTATGGTATATAGTTGACATGGTTAAATAGTCTAGACTAGACTCTGATATATTGGTATATCTCTGTATGGTATATAGTTGACATGGTTAAATAGTCTAGACTCTGATATATTGGTATATCTCTGTATGGTATATAGTTGACATGGTTAAATAGTCTAGACTCTGATATATTGGTATATCTCTGTATGGTATATAGTTGACATGGTTAAATAGTCTAGACTAGACTCTGATATATTGGTATATCTCTGTATGGTATATAGTTGACATGGTTAAATAGTCTAGACTCTGATATATTGGTATATCTCTGTATGGTATATAGTTGACATGGTTAAATAGTCTAGACTCTGATATATTGGTATATCTCTGTATGGTATATAGTTGACATGGTTAAATAGTCTAGACTCTGATATATTGGTATATCTCTGTATGGTATATAGTTGACATGGTTAAATAGTCTAGTCTAGACTCTGATATATTGGTATATCTCTGTATGGTATATAGTTGACATGGTTAAATAGACTAGACTCTGATATATTGGTATATCTCTGTATGGTATATAGTTGACATGGTTAAATAGTCTAGACTAGACTCTGATATATTGGTATATCTCTGTATGGTATATAGTTGACATGGTTAAATAGTCTAGACTAGACTCTGATATATTGGTATATCTCTGTATGGTATATAGTTGACATGGTTAAATAGTCTAGACTAGACTCTGATATATTGGTATATCTCTGTATGGTATATAGTTGACATGGTTAAATAGTCTAGACTAGACTCTGATATATTGGTATATCTCTGTATGGTATATAGTTGACATGGTTAAATAGTCTAGACTAGACTCTGATATATTGGTATATCTCTGTATGGTATATAGTTGACATGGTTAAATAGTCTAGACTAGACTCTGATATATTGGTATATCTCTGTATGGTATATAGTTGACATGGTTAAATAGTCTAGACTAGACTCTGATATATTGGTATATCTCTGTATGGTATATAGTTGACATGGTTAAATAGTCTAGACTAGACTCTGATATATTGGTATATCTCTGTATGGTATATAGTTGACATGGTTAAATAGTCTAGACTAGACTCTGATATATTGGTATATCTCTGTATGGTATATAGTTGACATGGTTAAATAGTCTAGACTAGACTCTGATATATTGGTATATCTCTGTATGGTATATAGTTGACATGGTTAAATAGTCTAGACTCTGATATATTGGTATATCTCTGTATGGTATATAGTTGACATGGTTAAATAGTCTAGACTCTGATATATTGGTATATCTCTGTATGGTATATAGTTGACATGGTTAAATAGTCTAGACTAGACTCTGATATATTGGTATATCTCTGTATGGTATATAGTTGACATGGTTAAATAGTCTAGACTCTGATATATTGGTATATCTCTGTATGGTATATAGTTGACATGGTTAAATAGTCTAGACTCTGATATATTGGTATATCTCTGTATGGTATATAGTTGACATGGTTAAATAGTCTAGACTCTGATATATTGGTATATCTCTGTATGGTATATAGTTGACATGGTTAAATAGTCTAGTCTAGACTCTGATATATTGGTATATCTCTGTATGGTATATAGTTGACATGGTTAAATAGACTAGACTCTGATATATTGGTATATCTCTGTATGGTATATAGTTGACATGGTTAAATAGTCTAGACTAGACTCTGATATATTGGTATATCTCTGTATGGTATATAGTTGACATGGTTAAATAGTCTAGACTAGACTCTGATATATTGGTATATCTCTGTATGGTATATAGTTGACATGGTTAAATAGTCTAGACTCTGATATATTGGTATATCTCTGTATGGTATATAGTTGACATGGTTAAATAGTCTAGACTAGACTCTGATATATTGGTATATCTCTGTATGGTATATAGTTGACATGGTTAAATAGTCTAGACTAGACTCTGATATATTGGTATATCTCTGTATGGTATATAGTTGACATGGTTAAATAGTCTAGACTAGACTCTGATATATTGATATATCTCTGTATGGTATATAGTTGACATGGTTAAATAGACTAGACTCTGATATATTGGTATATCTCTGTATGGTATATAGTTGACATGGTTAAATAGTCTAGACTAGACTCTGATATATTGGTATATCTCTGTATGGTATATAGTTGACATGGTTAAATAGTCTAGACTAGACTCTGATATATTGGTATATCTCTGTATGGTATATAGTTGACATGGTTAAATAGTCTAGACTAGACTCTGATATATTGGTATATCTCTGTATGGTATATAGTTGACATGGTTAAATAGTCTAGACTAGACTCTGATATATTGGTATATCTCTGTATGGTATATAGTTGACATGGTTAAATAGTCTAGACTAGACTCTGATATATTGGTATATCTCTGTATGGTATATAGTTGACATGGTTAAATAGTCTAGACTAGACTCTGATATATTGGTATATCTCTGTATGGTATATAGTTGACATGGTTAAATAGTCTAGACTAGACTCTGATATATTGGTATATCTCTGTATGGTATATAGTTGACATGGTTAAATAGTCTAGACTAGACTCTGATATATTGGTATATCTCTGTATGGTATATAGTTGACATGGTTAAATAGTCTAGACTAGACTCTGATATATTGGTATATCTCTGTATGGTATATAGTTGACATGGTTAAATAGTCTAGACTAGACTCTGATATATTGGTATATCTCTGTATGGTATATAGTTGACATGGTTAAATAGACTAGACTCTGATATATTGGTATATCTCTGTATGGTATATAGTTGACATGGTTAAATAGTCTAGACTAGACTCTGATATATTGGTATATCTCTGTATGGTATATAGTTGACATGGTTAAATAGTCTAGACTAGACTCTGATATATTGGTATATCTCTGTATGGTATATAGTTGACATGGTTAAATAGACTAGACTCTGATATATTGGTATATCTCTGTATGGTATATAGTTGACATGGTTAAATAGTCTAGACTAGACTCTGATATATTGGTATATCTCTGTATGGTATATAGTTGACATGGTTAAATAGTCTAGACTAGACTCTGATATATTGGTATATCTCTGTATGGTATATAGTTGACATGGTTAAATAGTCTAGACTCTGATATATTGGTATATCTCTGTATGGTATATAGTTGACATGGTTAAATAGTCTAGACTCTGATATATTGGTATATCTCTGTATGGTATATAGTTGACATGGTTAAATAGTCTAGACTAGACTCTGATATATTGGTATATCTCTGTATGGTATATAGTTGACATGGTTAAATAGTCTAGACTCTGATATATTGGTATATCTCTGTATGGTATATAGTTGACATGGTTAAATAGTCTAGACTAGACTCTGATATATTGGTATATCTCTGTATGGTATATAGTTGACATGGTTAAATAGTCTAGACTAGACTCTGATATATTGGTATATCTCTGTATGGTATATAGTTGACATGGTTAAATAGTCTAGACTAGACTCTGATATATTGGTATATCTCTGTATGGTATATAGTTGACATGGTTAAATAGTCTAGACTAGACTCTGATATATTGGTATATCTGTACTTGGATGTCCGGTATGGCCAAAAATCCTAAATCCATTTCCTGAATTGATACGGTAATGATAAATCGAGCGCTAAGTTTCTAACATTAATCAAACACAGTTTTTTTTAATTTATTACCCTTTAAAATACTTCTACTAGTCTGATTGTTGTAGCCATTAATTGTCTCATTAAAAATCACCCATTAGCAAACTTATTTAACTTTAAACTTCACATTTCTGTAGTATAGGCTACTATTATCATATCATAAACGATATCAGCAAAATGCCTGCGATAAGAGGTCGGTGTGGTCGCTGTCGATCATTTCCTATTTATCTTCCCAGCTCTAGTATATGATTGATACAGCTAAATAGTCTATACTAGATAATGATATACTGCTCTATCTATACCAGGATCTCTATATAATCTATGGTTGATACAGCTAAATAGTCTATACTAGATAATGATATACTGCTCTATCTATACCAGGATCTCTATATAATCTATGGTTGATACAGCTAAATAGTCTATACTAGATAATGATATACTGCTCTATCTATACCAGGATCTCTATATAATCTATGGTTGATACAGCTAAATAGTCTATACTAGATAATGATATACTGCTCTATCTATACCAGGATCTCTATATAATCTATGGTTGATACAGCTAAATAGTCTATACTAGATAATGATATACTGCTCTATCTATACCAGGATCTCTATATAATCTATGGTTGATACAGCTAAATAGTCTATACTAGATAATGATATACTGCTCTATCTATACCAGGATCTCTATATAATCTATGGTTGATACAGCTAAATAGTCTATACTAAATAATGATATACTGTTATATCTCTGTTTGATCGTAGGCTTCAACTGTCTGTGACAAGAGGTTCATTTTTACTTCATACTGCCATGTTAGAAACCCTTGCTGCTGTATCTTAGCAACCTCTCCACTGGACAGAGCGGTAGATGCTGGACTGGTGTGTGTTTCTTGTTAGAGAAAACCCACAGAATTCAATAACTGCATACAAAACAGGGAAAGAAAAAGAGAGAGTAGGCTCTCAGAATGTGAAGTAATGTAAAGAATAAAAATAAAGGGTAGAGAGAGAGAGGGGGAGAGAGAGAGAGGGGAGAGAGAGGGGAGAGAGAGAGGAGAGAGAGAGGGGGAGAGAGAGAGAGAGAGAGAGAGAGAGAGAGAGAGAGAGGAGAGAGAGAGAATGAGAGGAGAGAGAATGAGAGGAGAGAGAGAGAAAATGAGAGGAGAGGGGGAGAGAGAGGAGAGAGAGAGAGAGAGAGAGAGAGAGAGAGAGAGAGAGAGAGAGAGAGAGAGAGAGAGAGAGAGAGAGGAGAGAATGAGAGGAGCGAGAGAGAGAGAGAGAGAGAGAGGGAGAGAGAGAGAAAATGAGAGGAGAGAGGGAGAGAGAAGAGAGAGAGAGAATGAGAGGAGCGAGAGAGAATGAGAGGAGAGAGAGAGAGAGAGAGCGAGACAGAGAGAGAGGGAGAGAGGGAGAGAGAGAGGGGGTGGGGGGGTGGGGTGTAAAGAGAAAGCAAGGGATGATTTTTATCCTGTCCGTGCCAGAAGGCCTCTATTGAGAATTGATTAAGCATAATCCAATATTAATGTGACTGTGTGCATCCATGTGTGTGTCCCCGAAGAAGCATAGTGAAAGGTACATCGGAGTCTGAGCCGTATGGGAGCCGTTACATCATCAGCTCTAATGGGGGGAAGAAGAAAAGGAGAGGGGGAGGATACAGCTGGGTGGGAAAGAGAGGAGAGGAGATATTCCTCCTTTAGAGTGTCACACACGCATCCACACACCCACACACACACACACACACACACACGCATCCACACACACACACACACGCATCCACACACACGCATCCACACACACACACACACACACACACACACACACACACACACACACACACACGCATCCACACACACATCCACACACACACACACACACACACACACGCATCCACACACACACACACACACACACACACACACGCATCCACACACACACACACACACACACACATCCACACACACACACACACACACACCCACACACACACGCATCCACACACACACATCCACACACACGCATCCACACACACACACACACACACACACACACCATCGCATGCACCCACGCACACACCCACCCACGCACGCACCCACACAGACACTGCAGTGTTACACTGAGCTGCATACAAATGTTTGTTTGTCTTTTATTAACCTTGTTAATCATCTCATAAATCCCTACGTGTGTCTTCTGTGATTGTGATTGTGTGTGTGTGTGTTAGGCTCTGTTTCTTTACATGATGTTAATGCTACAGTACACGATGAAAGTACAGTGGGACAGACAGACAGATATACACTATATATACAAAAGTATGTGGAGGGACCAACTCCATATTAATGCCCATGATTTTGGAGTGAGACGTTCGACAAGCAGGTGTCCATATACTTTTGAATATAGAGGGACAGATAGAAAGATAGAAAGAGAGAAATACAGACAGGTAGACATGCATACAAACAGACAGACAGACAGACAGACAAGCAGACAGACATATAGACAGACAGACAGGAGACAGACAGACCGTCCGACAGACAGGAGAGAGACAGACTGAGAGACAGGAGACACAGACAGACAAACCGACAGACAGGAGAGAGACAGACTGAGAGACAGGAGACACAGACAGACAAACAGACAGACCGTCCGACAGACAGGAGAGAGACAGACTGAGAGACAGGAGACACAGACAGACAAACAGACAGACCGTCCGACAGACAGGAGAGAGACAGACTGAGAGACAGGAGACACAGACAGACAAACAGACAGACCGTCCGACAGACAGGAGAGAGACAGATTGAGAGACAGGAGACACAGACAGACAAACAGACAGACCGTCCGACAGACAGGAGAGAGACAGACTGAGAGACAGGAGACACAGACAGACAAGCAGACAGACCGTCCGACAGACAGGAGAGAGACAGACTGAGAGACAGGAGACACAGACAGACAAGCAGACAGACCGTCCGACAGACAGGAGAGAGACAGACTGAGAGACAGGAGACACAGACAGACAAGCAGACAGACCGTCCGACAGACAGGAGAGAGACAGACTGAGAGACAGGAGACACAGACAGACAAGCAGACAGACCGTCCGACAGACAGGAGAGAGACGTACAGGGACAGATAGAGAGATAGAGGGATGAGTAAACAACTTTATTGCTCTAACAGCATGCCACTCGGGTCACCCTAACCTGGCACACCTCCCTGCCTATGTCAGGGGACAGAGAGAGAGAGCGATGGGAGGGATAGAGAGAGAAAACAGATGAATATAGGTTGACCAGATATCAGAGCTCTGTCTCATTCCGGGGAGGAAACAAGAAAAAACAAGAAAGAAGGAGGAGAACTTTGGGGGACACCTTTAAAGAAAGAAGGAGGAGAACTTTGGGGGACACCTTTAAAGAAAGAAGGAGGAGAACTTTGGGGCGGGACACCTTTAAAGAAAGAAGGAGGAGAACTTTGGGGGGGAAACCTTTAAAGAAAGAAGGAGGAGAACTTTGGGGGCGGGACACCTTTAAAGAAAGAAGGAGGAGAACTTTGGGGGAAACCTTTAAAGAAAGAAGGAGGAGAACTTTGGGGCGGGACACCTTTAAAGAAAGAAGGAGGAGAACTTTGGGGAAACCTTTAAAGAAAGAAGGAGGATAACTTTGGGGGAAACCTTTAAAGAAAGAAGGAGGAGAACTTTGGGGGCGGGACACCTTTAAAGAAAGAAAGGTGAGTAACGAGGGAAGGAGAAAGGAGGGAGGAGACAGAGAGGTGGTAAAATGATACCTACTTCCCTCATTAGTTTCAGTGACCCTCTATAGAAGGGGGGATGTGGTCTTGCCTCAGGGAGTCTGCGCTTTGTCCTTAGGACTAAGTGGACCGTTGTCTATTACTGCAAGCCAAAGGGCACCCTATTCCCAACATAGTGCACTTCTTTTGACCAGAGCCCAGGGCCCTTCTGTGGTCATGCGTGCATGGTCCCATGTAGCTAAGTTGGTAGAGCATGGCGCTTGCAACGCCGAAGTTGTGGGTTCAATTCCCACGGGGGACTAGTATTCACTCACTGTAAGGCACTCTGGATAAGAGCGTCTGCTAAATGACTATGCAAAACGTGTGTTCACTATGTAAAGAAAGAGGTAGTTGTATTGGGGTGGTATCTAGGTACAGAAAGAGGTAGTTGTATTGGGGGGTATCTAGGTAAAAAGAGGTAGTTGTATTAGTGGGTATCTAGGTAGTTGTATTGGGGGGTATCTAGGTAGTTGTATTGGGGGATATCTAGGTAGTTGTATTGGGGGGTATCTAGGTAGTTGTATTGGGGGTTATCTAGGTAGTTGTATTGGGGGGTATCTAGGTAGTTGTATTGGGGGTATCTAGGTAGTTGTATTGGGGGTATCTAGGTAGTTGTATTGGGGTTATCTAGGTAGTTGTATTGGGGGGTATCTAGGTAGTTGTATTGGGGGTTATCTAGGTAGTTGTATTGGGGGGTATCTAGGTAGTTGTATTGGGGGGTATCTAGGTAGTTGTATTGGGGGTTGTATTGGGGGTTATCTAGGTAGTTGTATTGGGGGGTATCTAGGTAGTTGTATTGGGAGGTATCTAGGTAAAAAAGAGGTAGTTGGATTGGGGGGTATCTAGGTAAAGAAAGAGGTTGTTGTATTGGGGGGTATCTAGGTAGTTGCATTGGGAGGTATCTAGGTAGTTGCATTGGGGGGTATCTAGGTAGTTGTATTGGGGGGTATCTAGGTAGTTGTATTGGGAGGTATCTAGGTAGTTGCATTGGGGGGTATTTAGGTAGTTGTATTGGGGGGTATCTAGGTAGTTGTATTGGGGGATATCTAGGTAGTTGTATTGGGGATATCTAGGTAGTTGTATTGGGGGATATCTAGGTAGTTGTATTGGGGGATATCTAGGTAGTTGTATTGGGGGTATCTAGGTAGTTGTATGGGGGTATCTAGGTAGTTGTATTGGGGGGTATCTAGGTAGTTGTATCGGGGGTATCTAGGTAGTTGTATCGGGGGTATCTAGGTAGTTGTATCGGAGGTATCTAGGTAGTTGTATTGGGGGTATCTAGGTAGTTGTATTGGGGGTTATCTAGGTAGTTGTATTGGGGGTATCTAGGTAGTTGTATCGGGGGTATCTAGGTAGTTGTATCGGGGTATCTAGGTAGTTGTATTGGGGGTTATCTAGGTAGTTGTATTGGGGGATATCTAGGTAGTTGTATTGGGGGATATCTAGGTAGTTGTGTTGGGGGTATCTAGGTAGTTGTATTGGGGGATATCTAGGTAGTTGTATTGGGGGTATCTAGGTAGTTGTATCGGGGGTATCTAGGTAGTTGTATCGGGGTATCTAGGTAGTTGTATTGGGGTTATCTAGGTAGTTGTATTGGGGGTATCTAGGTAGTTGTATTGGGGATATCTAGGTAGTTGTGTTGGGGTATCTAGGTAGTTGTATTGGGGGATATCTAGGTAGTTGTATTGGGGGGTATCTAGGTAGTTGTATTGGGGGTATCTAGGTAGTTGTATTGGGGGATATCTAGGTAGTTGTATTGGGGGTATCTAGGTAGTTGTATGGGGGTATCTAGGTAGTTGTATCGGGGTATCTAGGTAGTTGTATCGGGGTATCTAGGTAGTTGTATCGGAGGTATCTAGGTAGTTGTATTGGGGGGTATCTAGGTAGTTGTATTGGGGGTTATCTAGGTAGTTGTATTGGGGGGTATCTAGGTAGTTGTATCGGGGGTATCTAGGTAGTTGTATCGGGGGTATCTAGGTAGTTGTATTGGGGGTTATCTAGGTAGTTGTATTGGGGGATATCTAGGTAGTTGTATTGGGGGATATCTAGGTAGTTGTGTTGGGGTATCTAGGTAGTTGTATTGGGGATATCTAGGTAGTTGTATGGGGGTATCTAGGTAGTTGTATCGGGGTATCTAGGTAGTTGTATCGGGGTATCTAGGTAGTTGTATTGGGGGTTATCTAGGTAGTTGTATTGGGGGGTATCTAGGTAGTTGTATTGGGGGATATCTAGGTAGTTGTGTTGGGGGTATCTAGGTAGTTGTATTGGGGGATATCTAGGTAGTTGTATTGGGGGTATCTAGGTAGTTGTATTGGGGGTATCTAGGTAGTTGTATTGGGGATATCTAGGTAGTTGTATTGGGGGTATCTAGGTAGTTGTATGGGGGTATCTAGGTAGTTGTATCGGAGGTATCTAGGTAGTTGTATGGGGGTATCTAGGTAGTTGTATTGGGGATATCTAGGTAGTTGTATTGGGGGGTATCTAGGTAGTTGTATGGGGGGTATCTAGGTAGTTGTATTGGGGGGTATCTAGGTAGTTGTATTGGGGGATATCTAGGTAGTTGTGTTGGGGGATATCTAGGTAGTTGTGTTGGGGGGTATCTAGGTAGTTGTATTGGGGGGTATCTAGGTAGTTGTATTGGGGGGTATCTAGGTAGTTGTATTGGGGGGTATCTAGGTAGTTGTATCGGGGGTATCTAGGTAGTTGTATTGAAGGTATCTATGTCAGAATAGAGGGCTGCTCTGACTTTCGAATGGTCCAGTCTCTATGGCCTTCTTTCTATCTCTCTCTTCACGCTGTTTCTGAGACTCTTTCCTTCACACGTTCCTCTCACTTTCTCTCTCATTCTCCCACATTCACCCCCTCAACCTCTCCTCCTCCTCCTCCTCTTTCTCTCCAATCCTCCCTCGTTCTTTCACCTATATTTATCCAGTTTCTCTCCTCTTCCATCCTACGCTCTCTCTCTTCCTTCTTTCTCCTCCTCAACATGTTTTCATCTCTCAGTCCTTCTCCAACTCTTTCTCTCCCTCAGGACGATGAGGTGGTGTACACGCCGTCGCTCTCGGACTGTCTGTCTATCGCTGGCCGTTGCCTCCCTCTCTCTCCATCTCCTTCTCGCCGTCCTAAGCCTCTCCGTCTACCAGAACCCCTGTGATGCCCCCTCCCCTCGTCAGACACCCCCCCACACCCTCCGAGCCCTGGTGGATACCAACTACACCTCCAGGATGTCGGACAACCACGCCAGCTATGCCAAGACACCCCCGGGCACCAGAAAAGTGGACGAAAAGGACGCTGTCACAATCCAAATGCCCGTCAAGGCAGGTCATGGACGTAAGGAGGAGGACTCCCTCAACATGACGGTAAGGGGAGGAAAGTTTGGCCAGATGGGGATGAAGCCTATGGGGTCCGGGATGTCGAAGTTAGAGGCTCTTTTTAGCCACCCGCTCTACAACACGCCAACCCCGCCCATCCACGAAGATGATTGGCTGCTGAAGGTGAAGCCCAAAGGGAAGGCGCGCGAGACGAGCACACAGATGTGGTGAGTTTTAGGTGGAGCAGCGTGATTGTTCTGAAGTAACGGACGCGCTTTTCATGTGCACCACATGCTGCATGATCCTTTAGTTCGTTATGGCAAATATCCCTCCTATTTCTACTGGCGTCTCCTCTTCCTCCTCCGAACTACTTCTCTCTTGTCCTTCCTCTTGTGTCTCCAACCCTCCTCTCCTCGTCTTCCTCCTCCGAACTACTTCTCTCTTGTCCTCTCCTCCTGTCGTCTTCCTCCTCCGAACTACTTCTCTCTTGTCCTCCCCTCCTGTCGTCTCCTCCTCCGCACTACTTCTCTCTTGTCCTCCCCTCCTGTCGTCTTCCTCCTCCGAACTACTTCTCTCTTGTCCTCCCTCCTGTCGTCTCCTCCTCACTACTTCTCTCTTGTCCTCCCCTCCTGTCGTCTCCTCCTCCGAACTACTTCTCTCTTGTCCTCCCCTCCTGTCGTCTCCTCCTCCGAACTACTTCTCTCTTGTCCTCCCCTCCTGTCGTCTCCTCCTCCGCACTACTTCTCTCTTGTCCTCTCCTCCTGTCGTCTCCTCCTCCGAACTACTTCTCTCTTGTCCTCCCCTCCTGTCGTCTCCTCCTCCGAACTACTTCTCTCTTGTCCTCCCCTCCTGTCGTCTCCTCCTCCGCACTACTTCTCTCTTGTCCTCTCCTCCTGTCGTCTCCTCCTCCGAACTACTTCTCTCTTGTCCTCCCCTCCTGTCGTCTCCTCCTCCGAACTACTTCTCTCTTGTCCTCTCCTCCTGTGTCTCCAACCCTCTTCTCCTCTACCTCTCTCTCCTCCTCCCCCTTCCCCAGGGTGAGTGACAGTGACATCGGCTATGACTCGGCCCACTGGAACAGGAGCAGTGGCAGCCACCCCCCCTGGCTGAGGTTCCATCTTGGTATCTCTCGTTGGCAGCTCTACCCACACCTGGACCCCAACATGGCATCTCTTGTGCAGCAGCTCAGCACACATCGTATCGTCAGCGCAGGTGTGTGTGTGTGGTGTGTGTGTGTGGCGGAATAGGGGGAGGGGTCTTGGGAGCCTGATTGTTGAGGGGTGGGAGATATGGGGAGGGTTATGTCCTGTACACACAGAGAATGAAGTAGCAACCTAGAATATCATGTGGTTTACTACACAGTGCTGCTCTACTGTTAAAATTGCTGGGTAAGTTCCAATAATATCTCCTGTAGTGTACACTCGTTCACTATTACCCCCAAAGCATTGGATTGGTGGAGGCAAGGGCTAGTGGGAGTTTCCACCATATATCTTATACCAGTCATTTCCTTTCAAATTAGTGAAGGGAAGTGAAAAAGTGCACACTTTGGGAGGAAGGACAGATTGGGAGAATTGCAATTGCATTTCCTTATTCCCTCCCCTCTTCTCATCCGATGGGTTTTGAGAAGGAGGCGAAGAGAGAGGACGTGAGGAATCAAGGCAATGCAATTGAGATTCTCCCATGGTTGGGAGGTAGTCTCTGTTGTGATGTTTAGAGTCAGGTATGGGGAGACCACTAGTGGATTAATGTAGAACTGCAGGATGAAAACAAACAAACTGGATGACCTTGTTTAGTTTCAAACCCTGTGCCTGTGTGTGTGTGTGTGTGTGTGTGTGTGTGTGTGTGTGTGTGTGTGTGTGTGTGCGTATGTATGTGTGTGCGTATGTGTGTGTGTGTTTGTGTGTGTGTGTGTGTGTGTGCGTGATAGAGAGAAGGGGAGCTCAGTGTGTACTCAGTGTGTGAATGTCAAGTGTTGCTATGGTAACCCGTCTCTCTCTCTCAGTTCAGAAGTCTGGAGGGACACAGCTCAAGCTGGTGATGTCATTTCCTAACTACGGACAGGCCATGCTCAAACCAATGAAGTGAGAGACTTACACACGCACGCACACACGTACAGTACCAGTCAAAAGTTTGGACACACCTACTCATTCAAGGGTTTTTCTTAATTTGTACTATTTTCTACATTGTAGAATAATAGTGAAGACATCAAAATGATGAAATAACACATGTGGAATCATGTAGTAACCAAAAAAGTGTTAAACAAATCTAAATATATTTTATATTTGAGATTCTTCAAAGTAGACACTCTTTGCCTTGATGACAGCTTTGCGCACTCTTGGCATTCTCTCAACCAGCTTAATGAGGTAGTCACCTGGAATGTATTTCAATTAACAGGTGTGCCATGTTAAATGTTGATTTGTGGAATTTCTTTCCTTCATGCTTTTGAGCCAATCCGTTGTGTTGTGACAAGGTAGGGGTGGTATACAGAAGATAGCCCTATTTGGTGACAGACCAAGTCCATATAAAGAACAGATCAAATAAGCAAAGAGAACGACAGTCCATTATTACTTTAAGAAATGAAGGTCAGTCAATCCATAACATTTCAAGAACTCTGAAAGTTTCTTCAAGTGCAGTCGCAAAAACTATCAAGCGCTATGATGAAACTGGCTCTCATGAGGACCGCCACAGGAAGGTAAGCCCCAGAGTTAGCTCTGCTGCAGAGGATACGTTCATTAGAGTTAACTGAGTTCACTGCACCTCAGATTGCAAATAAATGCTTCACAGAGTTCAAGTAACAGACACATCTCAACATCAACTGTTCAGAGGAGACTGTGTGAATCAGGCCTTGATGGTCGAAGTGCTGCAAAGAAACCACTACTAAAGGACACTAATAATAAGAAGCGACTTCGGTCCTTTGGTCTGATGAGTCCAAATTTGAGATTTTTGGTTCCAACTGCCATGCCGTGTCTTTGTGAAACTCAGAGTAGGTGAACAGATGATCTCCGCATGTGTGGTTCCCACCGTGAAGCATGGAGGAGGAGGTGTGATGGTGTGGGTGTGCTTTGCTGGTGACACTGTCAGTGATTTATTTAGAATTCAAGGCACACTTAACCAGCATGGCCACCACAGCATTTTGCAGCGATACAGCATCCCATCTGGTTTGGGCTTAGTGAGACTATCATTTGTTTTACAAATGACCCAAAACACACCTCCAAGATGTGTAAGGGCCATTTGACCAAGAAGGAGAGTGATGGAGTGCTGCATCAGATGACCTGGCCTCCATAATCACCCGACCTCAACCCAATTGTGATAGTTTGGTGTGTATAGTCTGTATACCTGTGTTCCTGTGTTGACTGTGTATAGTCTGTATAGCTGTGTTCCTGTGTTGACTGTATCTCTGTCAGACAAGAGCGTGATGAGGAGACCAACTTCAACCTCTACTACTTCTCTGACTTTGAGAGACACAACGCGGAGATCGCTGCTTTTCACCTGGACAGGTAAACAATGAGTCTGTCTCTCACCTTGATAGCAACAGCCAAGGGAGTATATAGCATGCCACAGCACTGACTGAAATGGTGGAGAATAGAGCAGACATTGAGAAGCATTAAACATGGACTCCTCTCATCTCATCTCCTCTCTCTCTCTCTCTCTCTCTCTCTCTCTCTCTCTCTCTCTCTCCCCTCTCTCTCTCTCTCTCTCTCCCCCTCTCCCATCTTTCTCTGCCTCTCTGTCCTCTCCCTCTCTCTACCCCCACCTCTCCCTCTCCCATCTCTCTCCCCTGTCCCTCCTCTCCACTCCCCTCCTCTCTCTCAGGGTGCTGGGTTACAGGCGGATCCCCCCAGCCGTAGGGAGGCTGGTTGACGTGGTGACAGAGATCAAAGACATCACCACTGACCACAAACTGGCCCGGACCTTTTTCACCTCTCCTGGTCTGTCTGTCATTATATCACTCCTTCCTTCCCTCTATCCCTCTATCACACTCACCCCATCTCTCACTCCTCTTTCTTTACCAACTCTCTCCTTATATTACATGTTTCACAAACTCTAGTGGGGAATATGAAAATAGATGCTGCATATTATTCAGCGGAAAGGCAATTGTTGCTGAATCAATTTCTTTCATTTTCAATCTTTCTCTCGGCCGGCTCTTGAATTGCTGCATCTCCTGTCATCTACACTGGTGATGAAGAGAAGAGTGTGCTCAAACTCTCCTCTCCTCTCCCCCCTCCATCCCCTTCTATCTCCCCTAGTGAATAATGTGTGTTTCTATGGCCAGTGTTCCTACTACTGCAGTACGGAGCACGCTGTGTGTGGTCGACCCCAGAACCTGGAGGCCTCCCTGGCCTTGATGCTGCCGGACCCCTCCCTGGCCACCAGACGTACCTGGAGGTCTCCTTGGAGACGCTCCTACAGCCGCAGCAAACTGGCAGTGTGGGTATAGAGTCTATAACTATATCTATAGATACAGTTGAAGTCGGAAGTTTACATCCACTTTAGGTTGCAGTCATTAAAACTCGTTTTTCAACCACTCCACACATTTCTTGTTAACAAACTATAGTTTTGGCAAGTCGGTTAGGACATCTACTTTGTGCATGACACAAGTCATTTTTCCAACAATTGTTTACAGACAGATTATTTCACGTATAATTCACTGTATCTCAATTCCAGTGGGTCAGAAGTTTACATACACTAAGTTGACTGCCTTTAAACAGCTTGGGAAATTCCAGAAAATTATGTCATGGCTTTAGAAGCTTCTGATAGGCTAATTGATATAATTTGAGTCAATTGGAGGTGTACCTGTGGATGTATTTCAAGGCATACCTTCAAACTCAGTGCTTCTTTGCTTGACATCATGGGAAAATCAAAAGAAATCAGCCAAGACCTCAGAAAAAAAATTGTAGAACTCCACAAGTCTGGTTCATCCTTGGGAGCAATTTCCAAACGCCTGAAGGTACCACGTTTATTTGTACAAACAATAGTACGCAAGTATAAACACCATGGGACCACGCAGTCGTCATTTTGCTCAGGAAGGAGACGCATTCTGTCTCCTAGAGATTAACATACTTTTGTGCGAAAAGTGCAAATCAATCCCAGAACAACAGCAAATGACCTTGTGAAGATGCTGGAGGAAACAGGTACAAAAGTATCTATATCCACAGTAAAACGAGTCCTATATCGACATAACCTGAAAGGCCGCTAAGCAAGGAAGAAGCCACTGCTCCAAAACCGCCATAAAAACGCCAGACTACGATTTGCAACTGCACTTGGGGACAAAGGTCGTACTTTTTGGAGAAATGTCCTCTGGTCTGATGAAACAAAAATAGAACTGTTTGGCCATAATGACCATCATTATGTTTGGAGGAAAAAAGGGGAGGCTTGCAACCTGAAGAACACCATCCAAACCGTGAAGCACGGGAGTGGCAGCATCATGTTGTGGGGGTGCTTTGCTGCAGGAGGGACTGGTGCACTTCACAAAATAGATGGCATCAAGAGGAAGGAAAAATATGTGGATATATTGAAGCAACATCTCAAGACATCACTCAGGAAGTTCAAGCTTGGTTGCAAATGGGTCTTCCAAATGGACAATGACCCCAAGCATACTTCCAAAGTTGTGGCAAAATGACTTAAGGACAACAAAGTCAAGGTATTGGAGTGGCCATCACAAAGCCCTGACCTCAATCCTATAGAACATTTGTGGGCAGAACTGAAAAAGCGTGTGCGAACAAGGAGGCCTACAAACCTGACTCACTTACACCAGCTCTGTCAGGAGGAATGGGCCAAAATTCACCCAACTTATTGTGGGAAGCTTGTGGAAGGCTACCCAAAACGTTTGACCCAAGTTAAACAATTTAAAGGCAACGCTACCAAATACTAATTGAGTGTATGTAAACCTCTGACCCACTGGGAGTGTGATGAAAGAAATAAAAGCTGAAATAAATCATTCTCTCTACTATTATTCTGACATTTCACATTCGTAAAATAACGTGGTGATCCTAACTGACCTAAGACAGCGAATTATTACTAGGATTAAATGTCAGGAATTGTGAAAAACTGAGTTTAAATGTATTTGGCTAAGGTGTATGTAAACTTCCGACTTCAACTGTAGATAAATAACTCTAACACTAACCTAAACTCTAACCCTAGCCTCAACCCTAAATCTAACACTGGCCTCAACCCTAATTCTAACCCTCAACACTAACTCTAACCCTCAACCCTAACCCTAGCCTCAACCCTAATTCTATCCCTCAACCCTAACCCTAATTCTAACCCTCAACCCTAACTCTAACCCTAGCCTCAACCCTAAATCTAACACTGGCCTCAACCCTAATTCTAACCCTCAACACTAACTCTAACCCTCAACCCTAACCCTAGCCTCAACCCTAATTCTATCCCTCAACCCTAACCCTAATTCTAACCCTCAACCCTAACTCTAACCCTAGCCTCAACCCTAACCCTAGCCTCAACTCTAACCCTGTTGTCACATTGCAGGTGGGAGAAAGACCCAGACTACTGTGACAAAGTGAAGAAGACCCCACCATACAACAAGGGGACCAGACTGGTGGACCTGATAGACATGACTATACTAGACTTCCTCATGGGTAGGTCTGGACTGGGGAGGGAGGGAGACTGGTACACCTGATAGACATGACTATACGAGACTTCCTCATGGGTACAGTGGCTTGCGAAAGTATTCACCCCCCTTGGCATTTTTCCTATTTTGTTGCCTTACAACATGCCTACCACTTTGAAGATGCAAAATATTTTTAATTGTGAAACAAACAAGAAATAAGACAAAAAAATGGAAAACTTGAGCGTGCATAACTATTCACCCCCCCAAAGTCAATACTTTGTAGAGCTACCTTACGCAGCAATTACAGCTGCAAGTCTCTTGGGGTATGTCTCTATAAGCTTGGCACATCTAGCCACTGGGATTTTTGCCCATTCTTCAAGGCAAAACTGCTCCAGCTCCTTCAAGTTGGATGGGTTCCTGCTGGTGTACAGCAATCTTTAAGTCATACCACAGATTCTCAATTGGATTGAGGTCTGGGCTTTGACTAGGCCATTCTAAGACGTTTAAATGTTTCCCCTTAAACCACTCAAGTGTTGCTTTAGCAGTATGCTTAGGGTCATTGTCCTGCTGGAAGGTGATGTTCTGTCCAAGTTTCAAATCTCTGGAAGACTGAAACAGGTTTCCCTCAAGAATTTACCTGTATTTAGCGCCATCCATCATTCCTTCAATTCTGACCAGTTTCCCAGTCCCTGCCGATGAAAAACATCCCCACAGCATGTTGCTGCCACCACCATGCTTCACTGTGGGGATGGTGTTCTCGGGTGAGTTTGAGTTTGAGTTTATTTTTATTTTTACAGGGACAGTGCACATTAATCAACGTTTCAGTAAAAGTGCCGGCTAATTTTCAACCGCAGTCCCTGGGCAGGTTATTAAAAACAATTACAATACAGACAATCAATGAGCACACGCAGAGCAACATAGGACAAGCAAGACATAGCATGCAGACAGAGCAACATAGCACAAAAAGCAACAAGACAAAAACTATAAAAGCAACAGTGTTTCCACACCTCACAAGCTACAGACAACGGACAACATGGAAAGCGGCAATACACAGCTAGGGATTATGTTCACAAATCTGATTGACCTTTAGCCATGTCTTAATATTTTTGTGAAAGTGTGATAGGTGGTGCAGTTATGTGTGTCTGATGGCAGTGTATTCCAGACATGGGAAGCTCTCACAGAGAAAGCAGATTGACTAAAGGTGCTTTTCCTTAAGGGAACTATACAGTCACCTCTCATGGCAGACCTTGTGGATCTGCTGCCATATGTTTGGGTTTTCTGTCTAACAAACGTACTAAGTGGAGGGGAGCCAGGCCATTTAGGATCTTGAATACAAGACATGCGTCAGTGTATTGCACAAGATTTTCCCAACTCAGGAGCTCATGCTTTCTGAGGATGTAACAGTGATGATGACTATTGGGCTTCCTATCAAGCACTTTGAGAGCCTGTTTGTAGACAGACTGAATGGGTTTTAATGTTGTACAGCAAGCTTGGGCCCAACTAGTCAAGCAGTATGTTAAGTGAGGGAGTATTATAGATTCAAAGTACAATTTTGCTACCTCTGTAGTCAAACAATTTCTTATAAATCGGAAATTAGCTAGGTTGAATTTGGTTATTTGAATTACCTTTTTCACCTGCTTTTAAAAGAGAGGTTGGAATCTAGTATGATGCCAAGGTACTTGAAATCAGATACCACCTGGAGCTTTTCCCTGACACATAGACATCTGGCTCAGTAGCATCTGTTGGCCTCTTTGTGAAGAACATGCAGACAGTTTTTTCACATTGAGATGCAAACACGAGTCACTGAGCCACTTTGTAACCTGGACCATTACAGTAGTGAGTTCTTGTGCAGCTTGTTGTTTGCTCTTTGCATGCACATATATCACTGTGTCATCTGCATACATTTGAACTTCAGACCCAGTACAGACAGAAGGCAGATCATTAATGTACAGGCTGAACAGGAGGGGCCCCAGTATTGACCCTTGGGGCACGCCCACATCATAGCTAAGAGTGGGCGACAGCTCATTGCTCACTCTGACACACTGAGTTCTGCCTTCAAGGTATGATTTCATCCACCTCAAGGCATCGGGGGGAAAAGTTGAACTTGGACAATTTTGTGATGAGAACCTCATGGTTAACAGTATCAAAAGCCTTCCTTAGGTCCAGAAACACAGCCCCAACAACGCCCCCTTTGTCCATCTTGGACTTCACATTTTCCATAAGAAAGCAGTTGGCTGTTTCTGTGGAGTGTTTCGCTCTGAAGCCAAACTGCATGGAGTGTAATGTGAAGGGGCTGTTGTTGAGGTGGGAAATCAGTTGTTCTGCTACACACTTTTCAACAACTTTCGACACCACAGGTAGTATACTAATGGGCCTGTAGTTACTCATGTCAGCAGGGTCACCGGATTTAAAGATGGCCGTTATTATGGCCGACTTCCAGACCCTTGGAAACACCCCCCTGACTAATAGATGTGTTGGTGACCTTAGTAATGGGGCCAATGAGTGACTCTTTGTAGTTTTTAAGAAAGGTAGAGTCCAGCCCAAACACATCTTTGGCTTTAGAGTTCTTTAGTGAGCTAATCACCTTGTTCACCTTTGACTCAGAAACCTCCCTTATGATGAAGACAGGTTGAGCGTCATTCACTAGCACTGAGCCCAAGAAACCAGTGGAGGGGTTCTGTGACAGTACCCTGACAGAGTCAATAAAGTAGGAATTGAAGGCTATTGCTATTTCGACTGCATCCTGTGTTAGATTGTTATTCACCATGATTTCTAGTCTTTTTGCAGTGTTACTATGGTCTTTCCCTGTTAACTTCTTTAGATTCTCCCAGATCATTTTAGAATTTCCCTTTGCTTCACCAATTATGTTAATAAAAAAGTTTGCCTTGGCCTGTCTGATTTCTTTCATCACCTTATTTCTCAACATGGTAAACCTACGTCTGTCGTGCTCTAATTTGGACTTTAGAGATGTTTTTAGAGCATAATCTCGTTCTTTCATCAGTTTCCAGATTTCTCCATTTAGCCAAGGAAGAGTGCTCTTTTGGCCAGGTTTGGATTTGATTTTCTTTAGGAAGCCATTTATTGTAGTCTGGATTGTAGTTAGAAAAACATGACTATCAGCTTCCACATCTTTATAGGACAAGAGACCATTCCAGTTTATTCCCTTAATTGCGTTTTCAAAATAATTTAATTCACTCTTAGGTATTCTTAGTTGATCTGGCTTTCTAACAGTAGAGATGTTAAACCTGCTCTTAGAAAGCTATGAGAGGTGTTGGGTTTGCGCCAGACATAGCGTTTTCCTTGATGTCCAAAAACCTACATTTTAGTCTAATCTGACCAGAGTACCTTCTTCCATATGTTTGGGGAGTCTCACACATGCTTTTTGGTGAACACCAAACGTGTTTGCTTATTTTTTTTCTTTAAGCAATGTCTTTTTTCTGGCCACTCTTCCGTAAAGCCCAGCTCTGTGGAGTGTACAGCTTAAAGTAGTCCTATGGACAGATACTCCATTCTCCGCTGTGGAGCTTTGCAGCTCCTTCAGGGTTATCCTTGGTCTCTTTGTTGCCTTGGTCTCTTAATTACCTCCTTGCCTGGGCCGTGAGTTTTGGTGGGTGGCCCTCTCTTGGCAGGTTTGTTGCGATGCCATATTCTTTCCATTTTTTTATAATTTAATGGTGCTCCATGGGATGTTCAAAGTTTCTGATCTTTTTTTATAACAAAACCCTGATCTGTACTTCTCCACAACTTTGTCCCTGGCCTGTTTGGAGAGCGCCTTGGTCTTCATGGTGCCGCTTGCTTGGTGGTGCCCCTTGCTTAGTAGTGTTGCAGACTCTGGGGCCTTTCAGAACAGGTGTATATATACTGAGATCATGTGACCAATCATGAGACACTTAGATTGCACACAGGTGGACTTTATTTAATGAATTATGTGACTTCTGAAGGTAATTGGTTGCACCAGATCTTATTTAGGGGCTTCATAGCGAAGGGGTGAATACATATGCACGCACCACTTTTATTTATTTAATAATTTTTTGGAACTAGATTTTTTCATTTCACATCACCAATTTGGACTATTTTGTGTATGTCCATTACATGAAATCCAAATAAAAATACATTTAAATTACAGGTTGTAACACAACAAAATAGAAAACACGCAAAGGAGGATGAATACTTTTGCAAGGCACTGTAGATCTGGGCTGGGGAGGGAGACTGATGGACCCGATAGACATGACTATACTAGACTTCCTCATGGGTAGGTCTGGGCTGGGGAGGGAGGGAGACTGATGGACCCGATAGACATGACTATACTAGACTTCCTCATGGGTAGGTCTGTGCTGGGGAGGGAGGGAGACTGGTGGACCAGATAGACATGACTATACTAGACTTCCTCATGGGTAGGTCTGGGCTGGGGAGGGAGACTGGTGGACCCGATAGACATGACTATACTAGACTTCCTCATGGGTAGGTCTGGGCTGGGGAGGGAGGGAGACTGGTGGACCAGATAGACATGACTATACTAGACTTCCTCATGGGTAGGTCTGGGCTGGGGAGGGAGGGAGACTGATGGACCCGATAGACATGACTATACTAGACTTCCTCATGGGTAGGTCTGGGCTGGGGAGGGAGACTGGTGGACCCGATAGACATGACTATACTAGACTTCCTCATGGGTAGGTCTGTGCTGGGGAGGGAGGGAGACTGGTGGACCCGATAGACATGACTATACTAGACTTCCTCATGGGTAGGTCTGGGCTGGGGAGGGAGGGAGACTGATGGACCCGATAGACATGACTATACTAGACTTCCTCATGGGTAGGTCTGGGCTGGGGAGGGAGGGAGACTGGTGGACCAGATAGACATGACTATACTAGACTTCCTCATGGGTATGTCTGGGTCAGGACATAATAATATATTAGAACTATAATAGTAATGATACTGTAATATTGTGCTGTTCATGGAGACCAAAGTCTTATCAATTAGCAGAAAGAGGAAAAAGCTGAAAATAAAACACAATCAAACACACATTCAACACTAACTATTTTGTTCCAGGTAATATGGACCGACACCACTATGAGACGTTTGAGAAGTTTGGCAACAACACTTTCCTTCTGCACTTAGACAATGGGAGGGCGTGAGTATCCTGACATTGAAATTGATGATCTGTTTTTTTTTATGGCGTGTGCGTGCATGTTGTGTGTGTCTGACATTGACACTATGTCTGTGTGCTGACTACAGGTTTAACTAACGATAGTTGATTGTAACATTGACACTGTCTGTGTGCTGACTACAGGTTTAACTAACAATAGTTGATTGTAACATTGATACTGTCTGTGTGCTGACTACAGGTTTAACTAACGATAGTTGATTGTAACATTGACACTGTCTGTGTGCTGACTACAGGTTTATCTAACGTTAGTTGACTGTAACACTGACACTGTCTGTGTGCTGACTACAGGTTTAACTAATGTTAGTTGATTGTAACATTGACACCGTCTGCGTGCTGCCTACAGGTTTAACTGATGATAGTTGACTGTAACATTGGCATTTGACACTGTCTGTCTGCTGACTACAGGTTTATCTAACGTTAGTTGATTGTAACATTGACATTGTCTGTGTGCTGACTACAGGTTTGGACGTCACTCTAAAGATGAACCCTCTATCCTGACACCTCTGGAGCAGTGCTGCAGGTAAAACATGGGGTGCATAATTAACCAACCCCAAGACTCGATGTCCGCACCCCCGCAGGAATCTAAGTAGCGTAATAAAAACATCTCCATCAAAATCCATCTGTTTCAGATAGAGATATCTGTTTCAGATAGAGATATCTGTTTTTGCATGGGCTGCGTCTCAATCCACCCCATCCACCGATGTTGGCCTTCCACATCTACAGTGGGAGGTGGCAGAGCTACAGCGACGTTTATCAGACCAGCAGACATTTTCTCACAAAAACATAGATAGCATACGAACGGTTTGGCGTACAAAGTAATATGACCACTCTATGGAAAGATAAGACCCTCACGAACACGATGGTGTTCTAACAAAAGGGGTTGAATACAATCATTTCCTTATCTTTCTTATAACTCTCAGATATCGGATAGACACTTGAAAACAAACTTCCTTTTGATGTATTGTTTTTCCGTGTATGAATCTGTTATTCAATGTGTTTCTGTAGGCTAGTAAAAAGAAAATTATACCAAGAGGTCCTAAAATTCTAAATATAATAACTAAATGACCCTTGGTATGGCCATCTTAAAACAATTCAGTATGTTATCTTAGTAGAACCCCCGCCATCGCCCCACCATCATCATTTATTTCTCTTCTTTCTCATAACTCTCACTCCATCTCTTTCCCTCTAGGATCCGTCGCTCCACCCTCCTGCATCTGCGTCTCCTCTCCCTGCCCCAGTACCGTCTCAGTGATGTCATGAGGGACTCTCTTTCCCATGATCCTCTATTCTCCGTGGCCCCCCTCCTCTCGGAGCTGCACCTCTCCGCCCTGGACCGCCGCCTAGCGACCGTGCTAAAAACCGTGAGTCGTTGCCAGGAGCGACAACGTAGCCGCCATGGGGAAGGTGATGATGATGTCATCTATGAGGACGTCACTGATTATAAGACTTTGGTTAAACACGTGGCACCTGCAGTGTAGTGTGGCCACGCCCCCTTCGACAACAGCACTTCAACCGTCTGATGATGTCATGGCGCATCACCATGGTGATGATGATTTGTGTGTGACGTCATTGCATCGGCAAATCACAAGAGTGACATATTTACACTTGGAGTTTTTGGCATCATTTGTTTGGCTCCTAACTGTTAGAGGATAGCTGTGTCCGAAGTGTCACCCAACAGTACAGTATGTAGGGAATAGGATGCCATTCCATACACTGACTATGTGTAGGTTTAGTGTGGTGTATGGATGGGATGTGATGTTTAAATCACTGTGTACATTTATTATTAGGCCTCATTAAATAAAGCTGATTATATTGTGTTATTTAATACATGGAGCGTACTTAGTGAAATCAAGCCCAGTTTTATCATATACTTTTATTTAAGAGGATAGTTCAACCCTTAATCAAAGTCATTCTAATTGAGTAATGATATTGAATTTTACAAAAACATTTTACAAAGAAACAAACAATTATAATATTAATAGCAACATGTGATTGAAGGGCCCGATTCAGACTTGAGATGGGTAGACTCAACATTGTGACTTAAGTCCATGTGAAGTCAAATTATCTCCAGTATGAATAGGGCCTGAAGTGAATAACAGTTTTAAACTTCAATTGTACTGTGTGTGCACTTGTATTGAGTGGAGTTATTTTAAATTCCTGAACTTGTGCAGAGTCATCTTGTGTTCAGCTCTCCTTGTTGTGTTCAAGTCTCCTTTTATTCAGGTCATCTTGCTTCTGGTTGTGTTGACAGTGCTATAAACCACAGAGAGGTCCTCCTGTGAGAGAGGTCTGATGAGAAAGGAGATGCCACACGTCATCATCAATCCTCACTTCTGGGGTCTCATTTAAAGTCATTGTTTCAAGTTTTATTAGTCATATGTACAGGATACAGATGGTATACACTGACCAACTAAATGCTTACTGGCAGGTTCCTTCTCAATAATGCAAAGTATGAGCGAGTCACTCGTACTTCCTGCTTTAGTTTTTGCTTGTGAGCAGAAACGAGGAGGATAGAATTAGGCTCAGATTTGCCAAATGGAGGGAGAGAGAGAGCTTTGTATGCATCTCTGTGTGGAGGAAAGTTGGTCAACAGTTATTTTATCTTCTGGTTTCACATGTGACATGCTGGTAGAAATTAGGTAAAAACTGTTATAAAAACTGTAGACCGCCACCCCTCGTCTTACCGGAGGTAGCAGTTTTGCCTTGCTGATGCACGGAAAACCCAGCCAACTGTTATTATCCATGTCGTTCTTCAGCCACGACTCAGTGAAACCTAAAATATTACAGTTTTTAATGTTCTGTTGGTAGGATTGTCTCAAATGGAGCTCATCCAGTTTATTCTCCAGTGATTGCACGTTGGCCAATACGACGGATGGTAGAGGGGGGTTACCCACTCACCGACAAATTCTAACAAGGCACCTAGATCTGCGGCCCCTGTATCTCTGTCTCCTCTTCATGCGAATGATGGGATTTGGGCCTGGTCCGGCAGCAGCAGTACATCCTTTGCGTCAGACTCATTAACTTCTTGCCGCACGGATCCCGTGAGCGGGATCATTTTCGATAAAAACAAAGCACGCCAAATTCAAAATAAGAATTCGTAATATTTAACATTCATGGAAATACAAGTGTTGCACATAGTTACAAAGCTTAGCGTCTTGGTAATCTAAATCTGTTGTCAGATTTCAAAAAGGCTTTACGGTGAAAGCAAAACATTTGATTATCTTGAGGGCAGCACCTCACAAAAATAGCTTTTTCAACCAGCACTGGCGACACAAAACCACAAATTAAAGATATAAAAACTCACTTACTTTTTAAGATCTTCTGATGTTTCCAACCAGGAGGGTCCCAGCTACAAAACCGCTGTTCGTTTAGTTTGATAAAGTACATATTTATATCCGAAAAACGCTGTTTAGACGGCGCCATTGAATTCAGAAATCCACAGGAAACACCGACAGAAAAGTCTAAATTGCTCCCGGTAAACGTTGTCTATTTTTGTCAAACAAAGACTCTATATAATCCTTAGGTTGTCTAAAATGTAAAAAAGACGATAAAACTTCACGCGGAAACAACTATGTTCAATAGACAAGGCAAATTCCCTCGCGAGTGCTCTCCCCAGAACTCGCCCAAACACTGTTTTTCTTACAGCTGTGTGAAAAAACGCATTCATTTTTCAAAATACAAGCCCAAAGCCATCAATAGTAGACTGTTATCATATAGGGGAAGCCATAGGAATAGGAAAATGGTGGATGGATTCAATGCTTTTCAAAATAAGAGCATGGGAGCAGAATTAATTTCTGGTTTTCGCCTGCCAAATCAGTTCTGTTATAGCAACAGACATAATTTTAACGGTTTTGGAAAATTCAGAGTCTTTTCTATCCAAAGCTACTAAATGATATGCATATCCTAGCTTCTGGGCCTGAGTGACAGCCCGTTTACTTTGGGCACGTCAAAGGCGGAAACTAGGAATTCTGCACCCTAGCTGTAAGAGGTAAACAGAAAAAACCTTTGTCCAGTTCGAGGTGAGTAATCGCTGTTCTGATACCCAGAAGCTCTTTTTTCGGTCATAAGAGACGGTGGCAGAAACATTATGTACAAAATAAGTTACAAACAAGGTGAAAAAACACACAAAATAGCACAATCGGTTAGGAGCCCGTAAAATGGCAGCCATCCCCTCCGGCGCCATTATTCTCAGTGTGCAAAGAAACAGTGTAAGTGGTCAGTCCAGCTCATGTGTTCAGTAGTCTGATGGATTGTAGATAGAAACTGTCTCTTTGCCGTCGGTATCAGACCTCATGTTCCAATACCGTCAACCCGACAGTAAGGGTGTGAACAGCTCGTGGCTGGGGTATGTGGGGTCCTTGATGATGCTGGGGGCCTTCCTCAGGCACAGTATAGTCTGTATAGATGTTAATACATTTAACCCAAACAACTTTTAAATCATTGTATATCTTAATACCTTTAAACCAAGCAGCTTCTGGTCTGCATAACATACAAGTGTTATATGCATTCCTAACTGTCAAGCACAAGTACCATTTCATTATGAGATTCTGATTTGTTGTAATGGCTGGCCTTGCTCACCGGGTGGCAGCACTGGGGCAGTTGAATTTCACAACATCGTACAGGACATCCTCTTTCTGGGGTTGAGGCAGTTTGATGGTCAAGTACAGAGGCACGTCATGGTTATTGGAGAAGTAGATGCTGGCGCAGTGAACGTCATCCTGGTCGTCTGTGTCGGCTCCCTGTGCTGCAGTAGGGGTCATGGCCATGCCTGAGACGTTGTCATGAACAAGGCTGGAGTTTACCTGATGGGGAAAGAAGACTAAATTCCATTTGTTCCATAGTGCCAGGAAAGCCTAATCAAGCGCAGTATCTCAAAGAAAACAAACAAATACTATGTGATCTTAACTCGCCTGTCCATTGTCTGCCGTGTCCCTCATGACAGAGGTGGATGTGGATGCCTTCTTCCTCCTTTTGCACATGAACGTGTGAATAATTGACAGACTGACTGAAGCAACAACAATGAAGCTAGAAACATATCAGAATGATCAAGTGAAAGGACGAGATGCTCACCTGAACCACATGAAGCCAGAGAGAGAGAGGATGAGAACCAGAACAACCACTGTGATACCTATAGCTGCATTCTTCACAGATGTTTCTTTCCCTAAACCAACATGGCCAACATGAATACACGTGTATCATATAGCGCAGCCTGAAATATTGGAATGATTAAACCATAATTGACCTGCTATAATTATCAATTGAGATGTAGAATTCTGGGCTCCAACTTCATTCACTGCCTCACAGTAGTATCCCTCTCTGTCCTCAGAGCTGATGTTTGTGATGCTGTAACTCTGTCCTGATGCTTTTGGTGAGGTTACGTTCTTCTTGTACCAGGTGTATTTGTCCACAGGTGGGTTGGCATCACTGCTGCAGGTCAGAGTCACTGAACTGCCCTCCACTATTTCACCAGAGGGACTGAATGACACTGAGGTGTTCTTTGGGGCATCTGGTGTTGAAGAAGACAGAGGGGTAAGAGTACACAGTCAACACTATGCTGCCACTTCAACAATAGGTTCTGATGTAACCACACCAAGACAGTTGTGAAGAGGGCACGACAAAACCTTTTCCCCCTCAAGAGACTGAAAAGATTTGGCATGGGTCCCCAGATCCTCAAAAAGTTCTACAGCTGCACCATCGAGAGCATCTTGACCGGTTGCATCACCGCCTGGTATGGCAACTGCTTGGCATCCGACCTTAAGGCGCTACAGAGGGTAGTGCGTACGGCCCAGTACATCACTGGGGCCAAGCTTCCTGCCATCCAGAACCTATATACTTGGCTGTGTCAGAGCAAGGCCCCAAAAATGTTCAAAGACTCCTGTCACACAAGTCATAGACTGTTTTCTCTGCTACCGCACGGCACGCGGGTACCGTTGAGCCAAGTCTAGGTCCAAAAGGCTCCTTAACAGCTTCTACCCCCAAGCTATAAGATTGCTGAACAACTAATCAAATGGCCACCTGGACTATTTACAGCTACTCGCTGTTTATTACATATGCATAGTCACTTTACCCCTACCTACACGTACAATTTACCTTGACTAACCTGTACCCCCGCACATTGACTCGGCACCGGTTCCCCCTGTAATGAGCCTCATTATTGTTATGTCATTTTATGTGTTACCTTTTATTTTTTTACTTCGTTTATTTAGTAAATATTTTCTTAACTCTATTTCTTGAACGGCATCGTTGGGTAAGGTCTACACCTGTTGTATTCGGTGCATGTGACAAATTAAATTTGATTCGATCCGATGAGATATCTGGTCCTCTTTCTTACAAACACGTGATTCATTGTGCGGTTTGGGGGTATTTCAAGTTCAGGAGTTTAAAAGAACTCGACTCAATACAAGAGCACACACAGTACAAGTGAAGTGTAAAAACGGTCATCTATTTACAAATACTCACAAATGACAGCGAGAGTCTCTTCAGGAGAGTGGAGATTCTCGTGCCCTTTTGCAGTACAGGAGTATCTGCCTGCATCCTCTCTGCTGACTGGGTCTAGGAACAGGTAGTTATCTTGGGTGTTCACGAGTTGTCCGTTCTTGTACCAGATGTAGGTGGGGTTGGAGGTGTCATTCAGAGTACAGGTGGTTCTACAGGTCAGTAACACTGCCTTTCCTTCTGTCACCGTGGCAGAAGAAGCCTTCACCTGCAGACCTGGGATTAAAAGTACCGTATTACAATTATACAGACTGTCATTCCCACTAAAGATCAAAATACTTGAATGGAACTGATTAGGCATCACCTAATGGTGGTACCTGTGACAGACAGCCTGACACACGTCTCTCTTCGAAGGAAATGATACCAATAGCGTTGTGTCCGAGTCTTGAATGTGAACCAATACTCAGCGGAGTCACTCTCTCTCAGGTCTGTGATTCTCAGGGTGCAGACGTTCTCTTTATCCCCACCGAACTCAGCACGACCTGCATACTCTGGCACCGAGCTCAGGATTTTCGGCTCCTCATTAGATTTCTCTTGGATAGACCAGTTGGGTTCTGAGACTACATGATTACTTGGATGTTGATATGTGCAGGGCAGTTCCACTGTTGAGCCCTTCAAGGCACAGATACTCACGTTGTTACAGGCCTTATCCAGAACACCTAAAACACCAAAGTAACCCATCAGAGTTTCATCAATTAGTCAATTATCTTTAAATCAGTTCGTTCAGGACTGAACTGTCACGGCTTCAGCCGAAGTTGGTCCCTCTCCTTGCTCGGGTGGCTTTCGGGAGGTCGAAGTCACCCGTCTTCTAGCTACCGGCCGATCTACTTTTCATTTTCTATGTTTTTTTTTGTCTTCATTATACACACACACACCTGGTTCCTATCCCATAATTACATGTTCCTTATTTAACCCTCTGTTCCCCTCATGTTTTTGTGCGTGATTGTTTGTTGTTCTTTGTTTGGTATTTACGGCTGGTTATCTCACCCGTTTGTTTAATTGGATTTGTTATTCCTTTTTTTCTCGTATTTTATTAAATAAGTTGTTCATTCCTCTCTGCCTTCCTGCGCCTGACTTTTACACCAGCTACACACACCGGCTCTGACATGAACAATAACACTTGAGTGATAGTAAGATGCAAACTTAAAAGAATATGAATAATCTTTTGCAAAAGAATACTGTAGTTACAGACTCACACACTGCAAGAGAGTGCAGTTCCTCGTGGCCTTTTAGTAACTGTGTGTAAAATAACTGATAACAGAGTATTGTTGAATGGTGGGCTCATCTAGACGTTGTCCATTCTTGTACCAGATGTAGGTGGGGTTGCCACTCAGAGGACAGGTGGTTCTACAGGTCAGTGTTACCCTCTGTTCCCACACTGCGTTGGTGGGAGACACCATCACTTGGGTTTTTTGTCCACACTTTGTTTCCATAGTTGCTGATTTGAGTTGTCATTAGAATCCACAGAGAAGTGGCACCAGTGAGGTGTGAAAGCCTTATCCTTAATTGTTTTGACATTTTTGAATTGTGTATGTAGGTCTATGGTAAAGCTAGCTTGCCTTGGTTAGTCTAGTGTACTGTAGGTAGATATATACTGCGCATTCAGAAAGTATTCATACCCGTTGACTTATTCCACTTTGTTTTACAGCCTAAATTGAGAATGGATTAACTAGATTTTTTCCTCACCCATCTACACACAATACCCCATAATGTTTTTAGAAGTATTTGCAAATGTACTGAAAATGAAATACATAAATATCTAATTTACATAAGTATTCACACAGAACCTTTGCCAGTGATTACAGCTGTGAGTCTTTCTGGGTAAGTCTAAGAGCTTAGCACACCTGGATTGTACAATTATACACATTATATATATTTTTTTAAATCTTCAAGCTCTGCCAAATTGTTTGTTAATCATTGCTAGAAAACAAGTTTCTCTCAGATCAGCCTTGGGAGGTTGAGTAACAAACAGAGCTGTGTCCCTGTTGCCCAACACATTTAACCTCACCAGAGTACTTAGTAGTAGTGGCACCATTCCTAATATTATAGGGTGAAAAGTTAAAAATAACCCACTGTAAGCAGCCCCTCAGATTGTTTAATATAATTTTTATTTCACCTTTTATTTAACCAGGTAGGTCAGTTGAGAACATCTCATTTACAACTGCGACCTGGCCAAGACAAAGCCGTGTGAAGAAAAAAAAAAAACAGAGTTATACATAAACATACAGTCTAACACAATCATGGAGCATCCACCTGCAATAACTAAAACAGGTTAGGCCCCATACCCCAAGGCAGTATTGTGGAAAATGGATATGTTTTGCTTGCCTTTTCACACTGTGTGCTCGCTGTATCATTAAGCCGCAACATTACTATTGTGAGGTTTGAGAATATGTTTCGTTTGCTATACATGAATGTGTTTGAGCTAAGGCTGACAAGTTGTGGAACAATACAGTGGGTTGTGCAACATATGGTGTGACTAGCTGAAAGGCTGTGTTTAACCTTGAGCGAGAACAGTATGTGGAAGCTATTGACACATGCATGGAAACAATGTTGCAGACAGCAGACAGTCAGTTTTAGGTTGAGACACAAAAACAGGAACTGAGCCTGTGGCCTCAGTAACCCCGGACAGCTGAAGCGCCAAGGGGCTGGGACCAGCCTGTGCGCCACCGATAGGCTGAGTAAGTTTAAACCACACCTAGCCTCTACTCTGACAGGCCAGCTCAGAAGCGGGAACTACTTCTGTCAGAGTATTTAAGAAGGAACTGTTAAGGCGTTGGCCAGTTCTCTGTTAACCCTGCGTGGTGTTACAGTGAACCCGTATATACGAAAATTGCATTTACCATTTATTGCTTGAGTGAATAAAATACTTAGAACTTATTTGGTGACACTGTGTCACCTTTTGTCCTGATGCCAGATTTGATTGACGCAACCCTAACGGTAGCAATGAAAAGACAGTTCTGCTTTAAATAATGAAAATATAGTCAGTTTTAGGCAACACAGACAATTTCACAGTTCACAGAATAGCCTCCTGTAACCTACCTCACGTGCAGCCTAGCTTGAAGACAACCACTGAAAACATAGCAATACAATCTAGCAATTTTACAGCATTTATCTCAGATATCACAATAACAAACAAAAATAAAGAATAACACCCGTTACTATGTTCATGGAGTCTGTAGGAGGGCTGGCAGGGACTAAAAGAATAGAAGTAACTAAACTCACTCACTTTCGTACATCGCCTTGGTCCGTAAAATTGACCTTATTTTAGCAACAAAAAACGTAATACTTCCAGATCAACTGTAATGTCAATACCATTGTCAATACCACCAACCAAATCAATGACGAGACCTTCATGATGCCCATCTCTGCATGATTCAAAAAAGGCAATGAGCTCTGTCGGGTCTTTTTATAAATGGCGGGTGGAGAAGCGAAACCTATGCGTGATTGTGAGAAGGACATATGTTTTGTGGGGAAATGACTTTTTTCCCACTCGATCTGTCCAACTTATCACCTTATCGCCTCTAAAATGTAAATAAAACACTATAAAGAGTTTATATAATGTGTCATTACTTACCTATTTTAAGGTTTGTGTCGAATTTGAATCGGGTTTTTAGGGCGGTGCTAAAGTGATCTTCAGAAGTAAACAGTGGCTTTTGAGAGTCATGATCGCTTGCAGTGACGACGCAAAAAATGACTAGGTATCTCCCCCTTACCCCAGTCCCTTCCTTCGTTTTTAAACGACATAAATAGTTGCTTTATGTACGTTACGGCATGACACGCCACGATGTGACGGAGGGTCCGTTTTTTTTCAACTTTTCTCCAATGCTACAGAGCCATTACCATGTCGATCAACGCTTGAATAGAAACGTAGTTCACACCCCAGATTTTGAAGTCAACAGTCCCATTAGTTTTCTTTGCAGCCTCGTTTGAATGTCGCAGTTGCGCACATTTGTACGGAACGGGGTTACGTTAACGTTAGTCTGCAACGTTGTCACAGCTTTGAATGGCTTATTAGCCCTAAATGAACTGTTCTCTTCTTTCAGGACCTAAACCGAAAGTTCAATTACTTCCACGGGAATCGTATATAACTATTTCACTTCAACTCACAGCTCTCTTCTGATGTCGGTAACAATTAGCTGATGTCCATCCCTCCGGTGGGTAACTAACATCACTCTGGCTGGTAACTTGAGTGGTAGCTACCTCCATCGATTGAATGTACGTTAAACCCGAAGGGGAAAATGACAGTCATTCTGTGGTATGGAACAATCCTCTTCCAGAAATAGTACATCCTCTTACTCCAATTTATGTTACCTTCTGAATTCGCCTCTCTACTCGTTATCGTTCACCTCCTTCTGCAACACACCCGCCTACGCACTCACTCGCGTCACCTCTCTGTTTTTTTTTTTTAAATTGTATTCTTTATTTATTTTTTACTCGCGTCAAGTCTCCCCAGGTCCTTTCAGCCAGCCGTGACGTCACCTAGCTCTTAGTGGTCTTGGAAAGTCCTTGACCAAAGCAGCAGTGCGGAAACCTCTCCGGAGACTGTAACTACCAATTGTGGTAAAAAAAAGTGGTAAAGGTAAAACAATATAATATATATAAGTCCCTGAACAGAACAGCAAAAGCCATGAACTGGATGCAGTCTATCACAGTGCCATCCGCTTTGTCACCAAAGCCCCTTATACCACCCACCACTGCGACCTGTATGCTCTAGTCGGCTGGCCCTCGCTACATACTCGTCGCTAGACCCACTGGCTCCAGGTCGACTATAAGTCCCTGCTAGGTAAAGGCCCGCCTTATCTCAGCTCGCTGGTAACTATAGCAGCACCCACCCGTAGCACTCGCTCCAGCAGGTATATCTCACTTGTCACCCCCAAAGCCAATTCCTCTTTTGGCCACCTTTCCTTCCAGTTCTCTGCTGCCAATGACTGGAACGAACTACAAAAATCGTTGAAACTGGAGACACTTATCTCCCTCACTAGTTTTAAGCACCAGCTGTCGGAGAAGCTCAAAGATCACTGCACCTGTACATAGCCCAACCAACTACCTCATCCCCTACCGTAGTCATTTATTTATCTTGCTCCTTTGCACCCCAGTATTTTTACTTTGCACATTCATCTACTGCACATTTACCATTCCAGTGTTAAATTGCTATACTGTAGTTACTTCGCCACCATGGCCTATTTATTGCCTTTATGTTCCTTATCTTACCTAATTTGCACACATTGTATATAGATTAGTTTTTTTTCCCTACTGTATTGACTGTGTGTTTGTTTACTCCAATGTGTAACTATGTGTTGTTGTATGTGTTGAACTGCTTTGCTTTATCTTGGGCAGGTCACAGTTGTAAATGAGAACTTGTTCTCAACTTGCCTACCTGGTTAAATAAAGGTTAAATAAAAAATAAAATAAAAATGAAAAATATCCCTAGACTCAACCACAAGTGGTACTCAGTGATGTGTTGTGTTGGATTTGCCCCAAACATAACGCTTTGTATTCAGAACAAAGTACATTTCTTTGTCCCATTTGTTTTGCAGTTTTACTGTAGTGCCTTATTGCAAACAAACAGGATGCATATTTTGGAATATTTTGTATTCCTTTCAGGCTTCCTTCTTGTCACTGTCATTTAGGTTAGTATTGTAGATGAACTACACTGTTGTTGATCCATCCTCAGTTTTCTCCTATCACAACCATTATACTCTAACTGTTTTAAATTCACCATTAGCTCATGTTGAAATCCCTGAGCGGTTTCCTTCCTCTCTGGCAGTTGAGTTAGGAAGGACGCCTATATCGTTATAGTGACTGGGTATATTGAAACACCATCCAAAGTGTAATTAATAACTTCACCACACTCAAAGGGATATTCCATTTATTTGTATTTTTTGCGAGGCATTGGAAAGCCTTCCTGGTCTTTGTAGTTGAATCTGTGTTTGAAATTCAGTGTGTTTGAAATTCCGCGTTCGACTGAGGGACCTTACAGATAATTGTACGTGTGGGGTCCAGAGATGAGGTAGTCATTCAAAAATCATGTTAAACACTGTCATTGCACACAGAGTGAGTCCATGCAACTTATGCGACTTAAGCACACTTTTACTCCTGAACATATGTATGCTTGCCACGACAAAGGGGTTGAATACTTATGGACACAAGACATTTCAGCTTTTCATTTTTATTACTTTGTAAAACTTTCTAAAAACATCATTCCCCTTAGAAATGATGGGGTATTGTGTGTAGGACAGTGAGACAAAATCTCAATGTAATCCATTTTAAATTCAGGCTGTGACAACAGCATGTGAAAAAAAAGTCAATGGGTGTGAATACCTTCTGAAGGCACTATATGTCGATTGGACATTACAGAGAAAGAGGGTAACCAATGAATGAGCTCATACCTGCCACAGACCAGATACAGACCACCAACACGCTTCCTGCTGTTCTCGAGGCCATTGTTGGTCTTCCTCCCTGCAGTCTTAGACACATGAAGGTCGACAACTAAAACACTTGATTACTGGTGAAATAACTACACCTGATACTTGTTGGTAGGCCTACATTATGCTCCAATAACCACAACAGCCGGCTAGTAGCCTATATGTGGTGTTCAATGCAGGCCTACATTTACATGAGAGTTTTAAAAAGGTTTTTACCTTGTGAAAGGCTTGACGTTAATGAATGAATATTTTACCTGGTCTGCAACTGTAAGGGTAAATGCGTGCTGGATGCGTGCTGGAAGTTGCACACAATTCTCACAATGTTCACGTTTCCACTCACAAGACTTAAAATTTGCTCAGTGGCCCAAAACATTAGAGGGAACATGGGTCAGGACACAAGTAGCTGATACAGAACTATACTTCCTTTTTAAGACGGTCTACACCGAGTATACAAAACATTAGGATCACCGGCTCAGGTGACCAGGGGAAAGCTATGATCCCTTATTGATGTCACTTGTTAAATCCACTTCAATCAATGTAGATGAAGGGGAGGAGACAGGTTATAGAAGAATGTTTAAGCCTTGAGACAATTGAGACATGGACTGTGTACGTCTGCCATTCAGAGGGGGTGAATGGGCAAGACAGAATATTGATGAAGTGCCTTTGAACGGGGTATGGTAGTAGGTGCCAGGCGCACTGGTTTGTGTCAAGAACGGCAACGCTGCTGGGTTTTTCACTCCACAGTTTACCTTGTGTATCGATAATAGTCCACCACCCAAAGGACATCCAGCCAACTGTGGGAAGCATTGGAGGCAACATAGGCCAGCATCCCTGTGGAACGCTTTCGACACCTTGTAGAGCCCATGCCCCGGTGAATTGAGGTTGTTCTGAATTTAGGAAGGTGTTCATTCTGCAGAACAAATAACCAATAAAAAGTAGAATGGTAATGTATAAGGTACTTACAGAGTGAAGCGAGGAGTTTGGTAGTAGACCTTATACTGGCTGTGTGAAACAGAAGAGTGTGAGTTCTGTGGTTGACACCAACTAGATGTACTGAGGGTCTAAGATGGTGATGCAGATCTGGCTTCCGGCACCCATGATGCCTTTTCCTGACAACCAACACGTCACTGAAGTCTTATAAACAATATGTGAACATATTTCTGGAGAACACGTACTATACTGGAAGGAAAGTTGGAAAATATCCCTATTAAAATCCTTCAAAATAAATGCAACAACATAATTGGACCGTACCAAAAGGCCTATGGTTTCTCTGTACTTCTGTATGTCTCACCAGCTACACTAAAACATTTTGTTTCCAGTGTACTGTACTACAGCGCTCTCTACTGGCTTGTCAACAACACAACAGCCATCAATGTTTCTCAAAAACAGTCTATTTTGCAACAGATAGGCACTTCCTGCTTTCTGTGGTGGATGCCTGTGTAGTGAACATCATCCTGCTCGCCTGTGTCCACTCTCTTTGCTGCGGTAAGGGTCATGGCCTGATGTAGAAAGGTGGTAAAAACACATTGCTGTATTCATTTCTATCCACTAGATGACACGGTCCATTTAAGAGATCAGTAAATAATGTGTACAAGGTGTTATGGAATTGCGCCAGCACATTTTGTAAGAGCGAGAGCAAGCAATTACATTGGAGAGCTGTTGTAATCCATTATGGGTCCAACATAACTCACCAGCATTATGACCAGGAATACGACTTTACCAAATTGGATCCTTTGTTCATACCCCCCAGGGCAATTTAACTTATCCCAGAGGCTGCTCCAAGATGACGCTGGCGGAGAAGAGTTATTCGGAGTGGGCTTCTAGTCAGACTCAGGAGGCGTGCACACCATCCACCGCTTCCAAGTATATTACTCACTAATTTTCAGTCTCTGGACAATAAAGAAGATGAGCTCAGGGCGAAAATCTCCTTCCAGAGAGACATCAGGGACTGTAACATAATCTGTTTCACGGAATCACGCAACAGCGCCTCTTCAACCTCAGGAGGCTGAAGTAATTCAGCTTTGCACCTAAGACCCTCACAGATGCACAATTGTGAGCATCCTGTTGGGCTGTATCACCGCCTGGTACGGCAACTGCACCGCCCGCAACCGCAGGGCTCTCCAGAGGGTATTTTGCCGGCCTGCCCAACGCATCACCGGGGTCCCACTGCCTGCCCTCCAGGACACCTACAGCACCCGATACCACAGGAAGGCCAAAAAGATCATCAACTACCCAAGCCACGGCCTGTTCACCCAGCTACCATCCAGAAGGCAAGGTCAGTACAGGTGCATCAAAGCTGGGACTGAGAGACTGAAAAACAGCTTCTACCTCAAGGCCATCAGACTGTTAAATAGCCATCACTAGCTGGCTACCACCCGGTTACTCAACCCTGCACCTTAGAGGTTGTTGCCCTATATAGACATGGAATCACTGGTCAATTTAATAATGTTTACATACTGTACTGCTTTACTCATTTCATATGTATTGTTGGGTTCTGAGAATATGAAATGTTACTTATTCATGTCACTGAGGGAGTGCTGAGGTTGAGGGTCTACACCAGAAGTTCAGGGTTATAGGAGGAAGGTATATAGTGGGTGCAACTAAGCTTGGACTGTGTTGAGTGCAGGGAAGTGATTACATGTGGCAGGCATTGATAAGGGGGAGACAGGTGAAGATCTTAGAAACTAACAAATTCCACTGAGGGAGAGAGGGTAATGTATAACGTTCACATTATGTCAGGATATGTCATTGTTAGCCATCAGGGATCCTCTGGGAGGAGAAGAGACACAGTCTGGTATCAGTAACCATGACAGCCTTGAGTTGGGGAGGAGTGAGCACTTTGGGGCAGAGGTCAGGTCAGATGAAGTGAGGAAAAACAGATATCACTAAGGTTCTGTCTAGCAACGGGGATGCGTTGGCTGTTCAGATGTGGAGGAGGAGACTCCTAGGAGAAAGAGTTAAATATCAGTACTTGTGTGAATTTTTTTTTGTTGTTGTCTGAATTACAGCTGTAACGACCCTTTGGGAAGAATTCAACTTGGTTAAGCTTCTAGTGTCGTGAGTTATTTACTCTGAACAATTAGAACCTAACAGTATATGCTGTATTATATTCTACTGTATTTTAGTCAATGCCACTACAACATTGCTCGTCCTAATATTTATTTATTATTTAATTCCATTCTTTTAGATGTGTGTATTGTTGTGAATTGTTAGATACTACTGCACTGTTGGAGCTAGGAACACAAGCATTTCGCTACACCTGCATTAACATCTGCTAAATATGTGTATGTGACCAATACAATTTTGATTTGAGATGGGTAAATAATACTTTTTATCTTACTGTCGTACCAAAGTATATCATATTTTGCATCTGCAATGTATAAGAGTTTGTTTTGTAATATTTATGCCAGATGGTCATGTTATCCTGTTGATACTGTCAGATTGACATAAGGATGTTAGCTTCTTGCTAGCTGAATACCAGTGCTCTCAGAACCACATTGTGGAGAGATGAGGATCTACTGTTCACTGACAAGCGTCGGAGCCGGTGTAGTACGATTTCGACCTTAGTCCTGTATTGAAGCTTTGCCTGTTTGATGGTTCATCGGAGGGCATAGTGGGATTTCTTATAAGCTTCCGAGTTAGAGTCTCGCTCCTTGAAAGCGGCAGCTCTACCCTTTTGCTCAGTGTTGCCTGTAATCCATTGCTTCTGGTTGGGGTATTTACATACAGTCACTGTTGGGACGACGTCTTCGATGCACTTATTGATAAAGCCAGTGACTGAGGTGGTATACTTCTCAATGCCATCGGAAGAATCCCGGAACATATTCCAGTCTGTGCTAGCAAAACTGTTCTGTAGTTTAGCATCTGCTTCATCTGACCACTTTTTTTATAGACCGAGTGCTTCCTGCTTTAATTTTTGCTTGTAAGCTGGAATCAGGAGGATAGAATTATGGTCAGATTGATCAAATGGAGGGCGTGAGAGAGCTTTGAATGTGTCTCTGTGTGTGGAGTAAAGGTGGTATATAATTTCCCCCCTCTGATTGCACATTTAACACGCTGATAGAAATTAGGTAAAACTGATTTAAGTTTCCCTGCATTAAAGTCCCCGGCCACTAGGAGCGCCACCTCTGGATAGTTCGTCCCATTTATTTTCCAGCAATTGAACGTTAGCTAGCAGGACGGAAGGCAAAGGCAGATTAGCCACTCATCGCCTGATCCTCACAAGGCACCCATTCTTTTCCCACTAAATCTCAGTTTCCTTCTCCAGCGAATGACGGGGATCTGGGCCTGATCGGGTGTCTGTAGTACAGCCATCCCGACCGACTCATTAAAGAAAAACTCTTTGTCTAATCTGAGGTGAGTAATCACAGCTCTGATGTCCAGAAGCTTTTGTTGGTCATAAGAGATGGTAGCAGCAACATTATGTAAAAAAAAAAGTTACAAACAAAGCGAAAAAACTAACAAAATAGCCTGGCTGGTTAAGAGACGATAAGACGGCATCCCCTCCGGCGCCATCTTCAAATGCAAGGCTATGCTCACTAAGTGTACATAGTCAAAGCTTTCCTTACATTTGGGTCAGTCACACTGGTCTCGCTCTCTGCGCTCTCTCTTCTTCCGTGGATTTTAAATGATGGTTGGCAACCAACTTTGGCAACCAACTTTAAGGTGCATTACCACCACCAACTGGACTGGTGTGTGGAGCAGAGACAGTGAAGGTCTAAATCCTACCCAATATTCTCGTCTCCCTAAGGAAATTAAATACATAATTAAATACTACACCCCCTGAAGATTTCCCCAGCAGTTCACTTAATCCTTGCTCTTCAACCCCATTACTCCTCAAAACTAAAAACAATCGCTCCCTTTCCCTCACATATTTCTGGTACTGCTCCACTGTCTCCAGCACCTCCTGACAATGATCCCACCTCCCAGTCGGATGTTTCCCCAACAATTTCAATGTACTATTGAGCCTTGTGTGTCCCAGTCTCAGCATTGTGACTACTTTGAAGTATCTGAAATCTAAAACATATTTTGATTTGTTTAACACTTTTCTGGTTACTACATGATTCCATATGTGTTATTTCATAGGTTTTATGTCTTCACTACTTTTCTACAATGTAAGAAATAGTAAAAATAAAGAAACCCTGGAATAAGTAGGTGTTTTGACTGGCACTGTGTGTGTGTATGTATATATATATATATATATATATATATATATATATATATATACAGTGCATTTGGAAAGTATTCAAAGCCCTTTTCCTTTTCCACATGTTGTTACGTTACAGCCTTATTTTAAAACGTATTAAGTAAATTCTTTCCCTCATCAATCTACACACAATACCCCACAATGACAAAGTGAAAACAGATGTGTTCAAGATAAACAACAGAAATACCTTATTTACATAAGTATTCAGACCCTGAATTTGCTATGAGACTCAATTGAGATCAGGTGCATCATGTTTCCATTGATCATCCTTGAGATGTTTCTACAACTTGATTTGAGTCCACCTGTGGTAAATTCAATTGATTGGACATAATTTGGAAAGGCACACACCTGTCTATATAAGGTCCCACAGTTGACTGTGCATGTCAGAGCAAAAACCAAGCCATGAGGTCGAAGGAATTTTCCATAGAGCTCCGAGACAGGATTGTGTCGAAGCACTGATCTGGGGAAGGGTATGCAGCATTGAAGGTCCCCAAGAACACAGTGGCCTCCATCATTCTTAAATGGAAGAAGTTTGGAACCACCAAGACTTCCTAGAGCTGGCTGCCTGGCCAAACTGAGAAATCGGGGGAGAATGGCCTTGGTCAGGGAGGTGACCAAGAACCCAATGGTCACTCTGACAGAGCTCAAGAGTTCCTCCGTGGAGATGGGAGAACGTTCCAGAAGGACAACCATCTCTGCAGCACTCACCCAAACAGGCCTTTACGGTAGAGTGGGGAGACGGAAGTCATTCCTCAGTAAAAGGCACACGACAGCCCACTTGGAGTTTTCCAAAAGGCACCTAAAGGACTCAGACCATGAGAAACAAGATTCTCTGGTCTTATAAAGCCAAGATTGAACTCTTTGGCCTGAATGCCAAGCGCCAAGTCTGGAGGAAACCTGGCACCATACCTACGGTGAAGCATGGTGGTGGCAGAATCATGCTTTGGGCCTTTTTTTCTGCGGCAGGGACTGGGAGACTAGTCAGGATCGAGGGAAAGATGAACGGAGCAAAGTACAGAGAGATCCTTGATGAAAACCTGCTCCAGAGGGCTCAGGACCTCAGACTGGGGCGAAGGTTCACCTTCCAACAGGACAACGATCCTAAGCACACAGCCAAGACAACGAAGGAGTGGCTTCGGGACAAGTCTCTGATTGTTCTTGATTGGCCCAACCAAAGCCTGGACTTAAACCCGATCGAACATCTCTGGAGAGATCTAAAAATAGCTGTGCATTGATGCTCCCCATCCAACCTGACAGAGCTTGAGAGGATCTGTAGAGAATAATGGGAAAAACTCCCCAAATACAGATGTGCCAAGCTTGTAGTGTCATACCCAAGAAGACTCAAGACTTTAATCGCTCCAAACGGTGCTTCAACAAAGTACTGATAAAGGGTCTGAATACTAAAAACATGATTGTTATTATGGGGTATTGTGTGTAGATTGATGAGGGACAGGCTGTAACGTAACAAAATATGAAAAAAGTAAAGGGGTCTGAATACTCTCTGAATGCACTACATATTGTGTAAAACAAAATATGTGTCACGCCCTGATCTGTTTCACCTGTTCCTGGTATTGTCTCCGCCCCCTCCAGGTGTCACTTATTTTCCCCTGTGTTTCCTGTCTCTCTGTGCCAGTTCGTCTTGTATGTTTCCAAGTCAACCAGCGTTTTTCCCGTTCTCCTGCTTTTTGCATTCTCCTTTTTCTAGTCCTCCCAGTTTTGACCCTTGTCTGTTTCTGGACTTTGTACCCACCTGCCTGACCACGACCCTCTCTGCTACTCTGTACCTCCTAGACTCTGATCTGGTTTTGACCTTTTTGCCTGTCCACGACCATTCTCTTGCCTACAGCCTTGGATTAATAAGCATTGTAAGACTCCAAACATCTGCCTCCTGTGACTGCATTTGGGACTTGATAAAATGTCTTAATAATTTGGATACATTTTTGTTTCCTCTTTGGCCACCCACGGGCCTGGGCCCAGGGGCTTCAGCCCTGTTATACCCCTGCATTAATCCGGCCCTGATGGTGTTGGCCAGGATCACAGCTCATGAAAAAAGTTATTTTCACAATCATTTAAGGGTTTCTTTGCAGTCTCTGTCATTTTCTAATGTTCATTATTCCTAATAATTACTCTTTAGCTCTTGGAGTCCCAAGAACATCTACACTTATTTTGAATGTTTTATTTACTACTACAGCTTGCCCCCGCTTGCTGAATGTTGAAGACACCAAAAGAACTGTGGCATATTCCTTATGCAGATGTTTTTGCAAAACGTTTCTTAATCGGAATGCAAACGAAACAGGCAGGAACCTACCTGAATTTGTCCAATAGTAACTCTTATTTTGCTTTGTTTGCTGCCCATTTTGGTTATAAAAGGTTTCTGTAATAAATAAGCCCCATGGCTGTGAATTTGAAAGGAGAGAGAGAGAGAGAGATGGTGTGATCAAAATCCACAATATGATTAGTTTGCTAATGTACCTTTCTGGACCTTGTTTTTAAAAAATATATATTATTTAACCTTTATTTAGCTAGGCAAGTCGGTTAAGAACAAATTCTTATTTACAATGACGGCCTACCCCTGCCAAATCTGGAAGACGCTGGGCCAATTGTCTGCTGCCCTATGGGACTCCCAATCACTGCCAGATGTGATGCAGTAAACTTGTAAACTGTTCAGAATAGACCCATAACTGATCCAAATGGTTGCATAATCATGCTGAGGCCGTATGGTATTACCTGTATATAGCTCCATCTTGTGTATTTTGTTCCTCTTGAGTTACTATTTGATTTTTAAACTCTGGGCTCGTAAGCAAGCATTTTACGGTAAAGTCTACACCAGTTGTATTCGACACTTGATGAAATAAAATTGATTTGATTTGATGCAGTTATTTCGGCATGAATTCCAAACAGGACGCCTAAGCTGTTATTGTCTTGCTCTTTACTGTAATCAGAGGGCTAATATCATTACTATGCATGCCAGTCTCTCTAGGCTAAAAGTTAAGGAGAGACTGAGTACAGTTACATGCACACAATAATGTGATTATTGTGGACATAACAAAATGGCTGCTACTGACCCTTGAGCATTCATTTGGGTGTGGTGTGGCAGATAAATGCATATAAATCAGATATGGATATTGATACACATATTCCAAACACTGTCAATACTCAACATATCTAACCACATTCAGATCAACCACACGGTGGTGCTACAACAAGCATATATTTATATCTCTTGATCGATTTGACTCAGAGTAACGGAATACGACCAAGGGAAGGTACGAAAACACATTACCGAGACTATCATCGGATTTTAGAATGTGCCAATGTTTGCGAACGATTCCCTTAATTTGTTCAGAGCACTTTGAATAGCGGGTAGTTAGAACGCAAGAATGCTTCTTTTTGCGAGTCTGACCTTGAAAAAGGTAATGTCTCGTTTTGTTTTGAATTTTCTCAATGGCAATATTAATCGAATCATTTTTGTACCCCCTCTCCTTGAATTTTCTTTGCGTCTCAGCCATATTTCTGTCGAAATCTGACTGCTTATTGCAAATTCTTTTGATTCGACAAAATTGGCTGTAGGTCAAACTATTTTTCAAGGAAAGTGGGTGACAACTGTCAGCCCTCAACAAACTGTTACGATCAGTAGGTTTCCTGTCAAGATCAGTGTATAGAACATTATTTTCACACAAGATCAGAAGATCAGGAAAACTGATTTGACGTGTATCAGATTGCATAGTAAATCTCAAAATGTTCAGAACAGGAGTTAAGAAAATCATTTTTTATAGCTAACCTGTAGAGTATGGTTAATTTTTCCCACATGGGGCTACCCGCCACAGGACCCGGCCTCCCTTGAGGAGACCCAGGCCACCCAAGAGACCCAGGACTCCAACCACAATGGATACATGGATACATGGCTGGCACACAATGTGAGGAACACGGAGGAGAGGGTGTGCCATGTCAATATAATGCAGGAGCTGTGTCCAGTGACGGGATGCTCCACCCATTTCAGCAGGCTGGACCGGCACATGGACTCACCCACAGAGCACAGAGGAGACAGGCTTTAGATGCGGTTAGGAGACGGCTGACGATGAAGCGGCTGGTAACGTTGAGGGCTTCGATCCCTGTCATCCCACTGGCGATCGATTATGATATTGTGAAGGTTGCAATGCAAGAAGAGGAGGACATTTTTAGATTCACCTCCAGAGGAAGAGGAAGACGTGGGCTTCAAAGATTATTCCTACAACTGCCATGTGCCAGGGGGAGAGGCTGTGAAAGCTGTGCAAGAGAGGGATGACCAATTTGTTAGAGGACCTGCTGAAGCTGACAGGTGAGATTGCTTTTATACAGCTTTTTGATATTTGTACCAGTCTATAGGGCCTGTATCATGGTTATTATAGGCTAGTAACATCATTAGGCCTGTACTGGTTTACTCTCTCCCCCTGCCCGTTACTCTCGGGGTGAAAACCTGAGGTGAGGCTGACCGAGACCCCCAGATGCTCCATAAATGTCCTCCATACCCTGGACGTGAACTGGGGACCCCGATCAGAGACTATATCCTCAGACGTGTGTGAACAGGGCCTCCGCAGTCTGTACGGCCGTAGGGAGACCGGGCAAAGGGAGGAGACTGCAGGACTTAGAAACGCCCGCTCGATGTCCGCGTCCAGCTCCCACACTACCGTTGCCACCAGGCAAGAGGCCAGGAGTATGGGAGTGTGATCCACGGACCGCTCCTCTGTGTCATACATCCGGGACAGTGCGTCTGCCTTAGCGTTCTGGGAACCTGGTCGGTAGGACAGGGTGAAAACAAAACGGGTAAAAAACATGGCCCACCTTGCCTGGCGAGGGTTAAGTCTCCTCGCCGCCCGGATGTACTCCAGATTGTGGTGGTCAGTCCAGATGAGAAAAGTGTGTTTCGCCCCCTCAAGCCAATGTCTCCACGCCTTCAGAGCCTTGACGACAGCCAACAGCTCCCGGTCCCCCACATCATAGTTTCACTCCGCCGGGCTGATCCTCTTCGAATAGAAGGTACAGGGGCAGAGCTTCGGAGGCGTACCCGAGCGCTGAGAGAGCACGGCTCCTATCCCAGCCTCAGACGCATCCACCTCCACTATGAACGCCAAAGAGGGATCCGGATGAGTCCGCCTCAGCCGACCACTGCAGTCGCACCGGTCCCCCTTCAGCAGTGAGGTAATTGGAGCTGCTACCTGACCAAAGCCCTGGATAAACCTCCGGTAGTAGTTGGCAAACCCTAGGAACCGCTGCACTTCCTTTACCGTGGTGGGCTGAAATGCACGGCTGAAATGCGGTCACTCTCCATCTCCACCCCTGACGTGGAATTGCGGTACCCTAGGAAGGAGACGGACTGTTGGAAGAACAGACATTTCTCAGCCTTGATGTACAGGTCATGCTCCAAAAGTCGACCAAGCACCCTGCGCACCAGGGACACATGCTCGGCGCGTGTAGCGGAGTATATCAGAATGTCGCTGATATACACCACTACACCCTGCCCGTGCAGGTCCCGGAAAATCTCATCAAACAAAGGCCTGGAAGACTGATGGAGCATTCATCAACCCGTACGGCATGACGAGGTACTCATAGTGCCCTGAGGTGGTACTAAATGCCGTATTCCACTCATCCCCCTCCCGGATACGCACCAGGTTGTAAGCACTCCTGAGATCCAATTTTGTGAAGAAGCGCGCCCCGTGCATTGACTCGATTGCATTGGCAATGAGAGGCACCGGGTAGCTGTACCTCACAGTGATCTGATTGATACCCCGATGGTCAATACACGGGCGCAGACCTCCATCCTTCTTCTTCACAAAAAAGAAACTCGAGGAGGCAGGTGAAGTGGAGGGCCGAATGTATCCCTGCCCCAGGGATTTGGAGACATATGTTTCCATAGCCGCCATCTCCTCCTGGGACAGAGGATACACGTGACTCCTGGGAAGTGCTTCATCTACCAGGAGATTTATCGCACAATCCCCCCGTGGATGGGGTGGTAATTTAGTCGGCATATTCTGAGGGAATGCGCACGGTGGAGACCTGGTCTGGACTTAACCCGTACTCGCACCAATGGAAACCCCTACACACCTCCCTGAGCACTTTCGTGACCACCCCTTGAGAGCCCTCTGTTGCCACAAAATAGTAGGGTCATGACAGGCCAACCAGGGAAGACCCAGCACCACGGGAAATGCAGGAGAATCAATAAGGAAGAGACTTATTCTCTCCCTGTGACCCTCCTGCGTAACCATGCCTAGTGGAGCGGTAGTCTCCCTAATCAGCCCCAACCCTAAGGGTCGACTATCTATGGCATGCACAGGGAAGGGTACATCCACAGGAACAATGGGGATCCCTAAACTATGGGCAAATGAATGGTCAATAAAATTCCCAGCTGCGCCTGAATCTACGAGCGCCTTATGCTGGGAATGCAGGGAAAACTCAGGAAATTTTATAATCACATACATGTGCGCAACAGGGGGCTCTGCGTGAGCCTGGTGCCGACTCACCTGGGGTGACACGATAGTGCCCTGCCTGCTGCCTCGACTCCCAGAGGAACTCCCCCAGCACCGACCAGCAGTGTGCCCTCTACGGCCACAAATGGTGCAGGGAACGGCCCCTCCTCCGGTCGCCCTAAGCGCAGCACCTCCCAGCTCCATGAGCGTCGGAGCGGAGGTGCTGGGGGATGGAACTAACAGACCCCGATCCGGACGTCCGCGGGTAGCCAGCAGATTGTCCAGACGGATGGACAGGTCCACCAGCTGGTCCAACGTGAGGGTGGTGTCTTGGCAGGCCAACTCCTGACGGACATCCTCGCGCAGACTGCACCAATAGTGATCGACCAGGGCCCTGTCTTCCCATCCTGCGCTAGCGGCCAGGGTCCGGAAGTCCAAAGCGAAATCCTGCGCGCTCCTCATTCCCTGCCTCAGATGGAACAGACGTTCACCCTGCGTCTCCTTCACTCCATACGGCGTTGGCCCATTCCAGGGCTTTGCCTGAGAGGCAGGAGATGAGGGCGGACACACTCTCACGTCCCGAAGAAGCCGGGTGGACGGTCGCCAGGTAGAGTTCCAGCTGGAGTAAGAACCCCTGGCATCCGGCAGCCGTCCCATCATACTCCCTTGGGAGTGAGAGCCGAATCCCGCTGGAACCGGGTGAAGGAGGGGTGTACAGTGGGACCTGCTGTAGTGGGGCTGGTGGAGGCGCTGGAAGACCTCTTTCTTTCTCCATTAGGTCCATGGTCTGCAGCACGCGATCCATGGTGGTGCCCAGATGTTGTAACATGGTCGCGTGCTGCTGGACACGTTCCTCTACCGCCACAGGGAGGGCGTCTGCTCCTGCTGACTCCATAGTTGTGTGAGTGATTCTGTAAAGGATCCTGTGTGTAGCTGGTGTAGCGGAGTCAGGCGCAGGACAGCAGATATGAGTAATCAACGTATTTACTCAACAATATAACAAGTACAACTCAATAATTCAGAGCCCACAATAACGGACCGTGTTACCAAACAAACAATCATTCACAAACAAACGTGGGGGAACAGAGGGTTAAATAATGAACAAGTAATTGTGTGATTGAAACCAGGTGTGTAAAACAAGACAAAAACAATGGAAAAATGAAAAGTGGTTCGGCGATGGCAATCGCAATGGCTAGAAAACCGGTGACGTCGACCGCCGAACGCCGCCCGAGCAAGGAGAGGGACCGACTTCGGGGGAAGTCGTGACAGATGGAGGGATTGTGCGTTCCTGATGTAACTCGGGCAGTTGTTGCCATCCTGTACCTGTTCTGCAGGTGTGATGTTCGGATGTACCGATCCTGTGCAGGTGTTCTTACACGTGGTCTGCCACTGCGAGGATGATGAGCTGTCCGTCCTGTCTCCCTGTAGCGCTGTCTTAGGCGTCTCACAGTATGGACATTGCAATTTATTGCCCTTGCCACATCTGCAGTCATCATGCCTCCTTGCAGCATGCCTAAGGCACGTTCACGCAGACGAGCAGGGACCCTGGGCATCTTTCTTTTGGTGTTATTCAGAGTCAGTAGAAAGGCCTCTTTAGTGTCCAAAGTTTTTATAACTGTGACCTTAATTGCCTACCGTCTGTAAGCTGTTAGTGTCTTAACGACTGTTCCACAGGCGCATGTTCATTAATTGTTTATGGTTCATTGAACAAGCATGGGAAACAATGTTTAAAACTACTTAGGGAGCAGTGGGGCTCTAGCGCCCCACTCCCGACACTACCCGGTGAAATGTGAGGCGCCAAATTCAAAATCCAAAAGTTGAATTATTAAACATTCATAAATATACAATTGTTGCATAGTCATCAAAAGCTCTGATTCTTGGCAATATCACAGCGTTGTCAGATTTCAAAAAGGCTTTACGGCGAAAGCACAACATTTGACTGTTTGAGGGTAGCACCTCTAATATTTACGCATTAGCATAAATCCATAACCCAACACGGGTCTCACAAACAGCATTATATTGCTAATATAAAATCGCCTACCTATGGTGAACTTCTGCTGAGGGCTTCCCAAGTGTCCAACGAAGACAATCCATGCTTCTTTGGTTAGAAAAAGTCATTTATTATATCCATAAATCTCTGTTTGGTTGGTGCGTTATGATCAGAAAATCCACCGTTGAGTCGCCCATTGAACCGTGAAGAGAACACGTTCAAATTATACCTATACACTTTCTACAAACAAATCAACCATCATTTTTAATGTATCCTTAGGTATCCTTTTGGGTATTTTTGGTGTAATATTTCAACCGGAGGATAACGTGAACGATAGGAAAGAAAAATAAAGTTTTGCTAGCTTCTGCTAGCTTGCTAGCCCCGGCCCGCTAGCTGTCTGAATCGTCGTGTCTCCAGCCAGCCTAACTACTCACTGGACCCCTATGATCACTCGGCTATGCATGCCTCTCCCTAATGTCAATATGCCTTGTCCATTGTTGTTTTGGTTAGTGATTATTGTCTTATTTCACTGTAGAGCTTCTAGCCCTGCTCAATATGCCTTAACTAACTCTTTAGGTCCACCTCCCACACATGCAGTGACCTCACCTGGTTTAAATTATGTTTCTAGAGACAATATCTCTCTCATCGTCACTCAATGCCTAGGTTTACCTGTATTCACCTCCTACCATACCTTTGTCTGTACATTATGCCTTGAATATATTATATCGCGCCCAGAAACCTGCTCCTTTTACTCTCTGTTCCGAACGTACTAGACGACCAGTTCTTATAGCCTTTAGCCGTACTCTTATCCTACTCCTCCTCTGTTCCTCTGGTGATGTAGAGGTTAATCCAGGCCCTGCAGTGCCTAGCTCCACTCCCATTCCCCAGGTGCTCTCATTTGTTGACTTCTGTAACCGTAAAAGCCTTGATTTCATGCATGTTAACATAAGAAGCCTCTTCCCTAAGTTTGTTTTATTCACTGCTTTAGCACACTCTGCCAACCCGGATGTCCTAGCCGTGTCTCAATCCTGGCTTAGGAAGACCACCAAAAACCATGAAATTTCCATCCCTAACTATAAAATTTTCTGACAAGATAGAACTGCCAAAGGGGGCAGAGTTGCAATCTACTGCAGAGATAGCTTGCAGAGTTCTGTCTTACTATCCAGGTCTGTGCCCAAACAATTTGAGCTTCTACTTTTAAAAATCCACCTTTCCAGAAGCAAGTCTCTCACTTTTTCCGGTTGCTATAGACAACCTTCTGCCCCCAGCTGTGCCCTGGACACCATATGTGAATTGATTGCCCCCCCATCTATCTTCAGATCTCGTGCTGTTAGGTGACCTAAACTGGGACATGCTCAACACCACGGCCATCCTACAATCTAAGCTTGATGCCCTCAATCTCACACAAATTATCAATGAACCTACCAGGTACAACCCCAAATCCGTAAGCACGGGCACCCTCATAGATATCATCCTAACCAACTGTCCCTCCAAATACACCTCTGCTGTCTTCAACCAAGATCTCAGCGATCACTGCCTTGTTGCCTGCGTCCGTAACAGGTCTGCGGTCAAACGACCACGTCACTGTCAAACGCTCCCCAAAACACTTCAGTGAGCCGGCCTTTCTAATCGAACTGGCCCGGGTATCCTGGAAGGATATTGATCTCATCCCATCAGTGGAGGATGCCTGGTTATTCTTTAAAAGTGCTTTCCTCACCATCTTAAATAAGCATGCCCCATTCAAAAAATGTATAACCTGGAACAGATATAGCCCTTGGTTCACTCCAGACCTGACTATCTTGTGGCGTACTGCATTAGCATCGAATAGCCCCCGTGATATGCAACTTTTCAGGGAAGTCAGGAACCAATACACACAGGCAGTTAGGAAAGCAAAGGCTAGCTTTTTCAAACTGAAATTTGCATCCTGTGGCACAAACTCAAAAATGTTCTGGGACACTGTAAAGTCCATGGAGAATAAGAGCACCTCCTCCCAGGTGCCCACTGCACTGAGGCTAGGAAACACTCTCACCACTGATAAATCCACAATAATTGAGAATTTCAAGAAGCATTTTTCTACGGCTGGCCATGCTTTCCACCTGGCTAACCCTACCCCGGTCAACAGCCCTGCACCCCCCACAGCAACTCGCCCAAGCCCTATCTTTCAAAAATTACCTGCCCGAAATTGTTGCAACCCCTATTACTAGCCTGTTCAACCTCTCTTTCGTATCGTCTGAGATCCCCAAAGATTGGAAAGCTGACGCTGTCATCCCCCTCTTCAAAGGGGGAGACATTCTAGACCCAAACTGGTACAGACCTATATCTATCCTAACCTGCCCAACTCGCCCAAGCCCTATCTTTCAAAAATTACCTGCCCGAAATTGTTGCAACCCCTATTACTAGCCTGTTCAACCTCTCTTTCGTATCGTCTGAGATCCCCAAAGATTGGAAAGCTGACGCTGTCATCCCCCTCTTCAAAGGGGGAGACATTCTAGACCCAAACTGGTACAGACCTATATCTATCCTAACCTGCCTTTCTAAGGTCTTCGAAAGCCAAGTTAACAAACAGATCACCGACCATTTCGAATCCCACCGTACCTTCTCCGCTATGCAATCTGGTTTCCGAGCTGGTCATAGGTGCACCTCATAGGTGGTCATAGGTTCTCAAGGTCCTAAACGATATCATAACCGCCATCGATAAGAGACAATACTGTGCAGCTGTATTCATCGACCTGGCCAAGGCTTTTGACTCTGTCAATTACCACATTCTTATCTGAATCTCTTCTACGCAGACGACACCATTCTGTATACTTCTGGCCCTTCTTTGGACACTGTGTTAACTAACCTCCAGACGAGCTTCAAATGCCATACAACTCTCCTTCCGTGGCCTCCAACTGCTCTTAAATGCAAGTAAAACTAAATGCATGCTCTTCAACTGATCGCTGCCCGCACCTGCCCGCCCGTCTAGCATCACTACTCTGGATGGTTCTGACTTAGAATATGTGGACAACTACAAATACCTAGGTGTCTGGTTAGACTGTATACTCTCCTTCCAGACTCACATTAAGCATCTCCAATCCAAAATTAAATCCAGAATTGGCTTCCTATTTCGCAACAAAGCATCCTTCACTCATGCTGCCAAACATACCCTCGTAAAACTGACTATCCTACCGATCCTTGACTTCGGCGATGTAATTTACAAAATAGCCTCCAACACAAATTGGATTCTGTCTATCACAGTGCCATCCATTTTGTCACCAAAGCCCCATATACTACCCACCACTGCGACCTGTACGCTCTCGTTGGCTGGCCCTCGCTTCATACTCGTCACCATACCCACTGGCTCCAGATCATCTACAAGTCTTTGCTAGGTAAAGCCCCGCCTTATCTCAGCTCACTGGTCACCATAGCAGCACCTACCCGTAGCACGCACTCCAGCAGGAATATTTCACTTGCCACCCCCAAAGCTAATTCCTCCTTTGGCCGCCTTTCCTTCCAGTTCTCTGCTGCCAATGACTGGAACAAACTACAAAAATCACTGAAGCTGGAGACTCATATTTCCCTCACTAACTTTAAGCACCTGTACATAGCCCATCTGTAAATGGCCCATCCAACTACCTCATCCCCATACTGTTATTTATGTATTTATTTTGCTCCTTTGCACCCCAGTATCTATACTTGCACATTCATATTCTGAACATCTATCACTCCAGTGTTTAATTGCTATATTGTAATTACTTCGCCACTATGGCCTATTTATTGCCTTCCTCCCTTATATTACCTCATTTGCACACAATGTATATAGACTTTTTTCGATTGTATTATTGACTGGCAAATGAACTACAGGCAAATGAACGGTCAATAAAGTTCCCAGCTGTGCCTGAATCGACGAGCGCCTTATGCTGGGAATGCGGGGAAAACTCAGGAAAATCTATAAACAAAAACATGTGAGCAACAGGGGGCTCTGGGCGAGTCTGGTGCCTACTCACCTGGGATGACACGATAGTGCCCTGCCTGCTGCCTCGACTCCCTGAGGTACCCCCCCAGCACCGACCAGCAGTGTGCCCTCTGCGGCCACATAAGGTGCAGGTAGTGGTCCCTCCTCCGGCCCCCCTAAGCGCAGTCCTTCCCAGCTCCATAGGTGTAGGATCCGAGGTGTTGGGGGAGGGAACTAACAGGCCCTGATCCGGACGTCCACGGGTGGCCAGCAGGGTATCCAGCCTGATGGACATGTCCACCAGCTGGTCGAAGGATAAGGTGGTGTCCCTGCATGCCAGCTCCCGTCGTTCGTCCTCGCGCAGACTGCACCTGTAATGGTCGATCAGGGCTCTGTCATTCCATCCCGCTCCGGCGGCCAGGGTGCGGAACTCCAGTGAAAAGTCCTGTGCGCTCCTCGTCTCCTGCCTGAGGTGGAACAGGTGTTCACTGTCCTGAAGCGGCAGGTAAACTCCTCATAGTGATCCAACGCCGCACCGTCCTCCCCCCATTCGGCGTTGGCCCACTCCAGGGCTTTCCCAGATAAGCAGGAGACGAGGGTGGACACGCTCTCCTCTCGCGTCCCGAGGGAGCCGGGTGAACGGTCGCCAGGTAGAGCTCTAACTGGAGAAGGAACCCCTGGCACTCGGCAGCCGTTCCGTCATACGCCCTCGGGAGCGCGAGACGAATCCCACTGGGACCAGGTGAAGGAAGGGTGGACATCTGTGTAGGTTGTAGAGTGGGAGGTTGGGATGAAGGTGGAGGCGCTGAAAAACCTCCTCTCTCCCATCATTCCATACTTTTCAGCACGCGATCCATGGTGGTGCCAAGACTCTGTAGCATGATCGCGTGCTGCTGTAGACGCTCCTCGACTGGAGGAGGTTGGTGCGCTTCTGCTGACTCAATTTCGGGTGATTGATTCTGTAATGGTCCTGTGTGTAGCTGTGTAGAGAGCCAGGCGCAGGACAGCAGAATAGAGTAATCAACGGAATTTACTCAAAATACAAAATAATAGCGGTAAACACACGAGCCCACAAAGACGGACTGAGTTACAACCAAACAATCAATCACAAAGACATGGGGGGAACAGAGGTTTAAATAAGGAACATGTAATTAGTGATTGGAAACCAGGTGTGTGTAATGAAGACAAAACTAACGGGAAAATGAAATGTGGATCGGCGGTGGCTAGAAGACTGGTGATGTTGACCGCAGATACTCTGAGGGGTGTAAGTCACACTCCAACCATCCTGTCCCAGTATCACTGCAACACAATCACACATCAAAAGGATATTAAATTAGGCACAAACCTATTAGCTCACACAGACAGAGTTTGTCAACACTTTGTTGCCGTAGTTGCTGAGTTCAGTGTGAATAACAACCATGGAGAAGCATCACGAGATGTATTGTTGTCTCTACCTTCTTGCCCTTTGTGATTTTGTCTGTGCCCAATAATGTTTGTACCATGTTTCGTGCTGCTACCATGTTGTTGTCATGTTGTGTTGCTACCATGCTGGGTTGTCATGTGTTGCTGCCTTGCTACGTTGTTGTCTTTGGTCTCTCTTTATGTAGTGTTGTGTTGTCTCTCTTGTCGTGATGTGTGTTTTGTCGTATATATATAATATATATATATATATATATATATATATATACAGTGGGGAAAAAAAGTATTTAGTCAGCCACCAATTGTGCAAGTTCTCTCACTTAAAAAGATGAGAGAGGCCTGTAATTTTCATCATAGGTACACTTCAACTATGACAGACAAAATGAGGAAAAAAAATCCAGAAAATCATATTGTAGGATTTTTAATGAATTTATTTGCAAATTATGGTGGAAAATAAGTATTTGGTCACATACAAACAAGCAAGATTTCTGGCTCTCACAGACCTGTAACTTCTTCTTTAAGAGGCTCCTCTGTCCTCCACTCGTTACCTGTATTAATGGCACCTGTTTGAACTTGTTATCAGTATAAAAGACACCTGTCCACAACCTCAAACAGTCACACTCCAAACTCCACTATGGCCAAGACCAAAGAGCTGTCAAAGGACACCAGAAACAAAATTGTAGACCTGCACCAGGTTGGGAAGACTGAATCTGCAATAGGTAAGCAGCTTGGTTTGAAGAAATCAACTGTGGGAGCAATTATTAGGAAATGGAAGACATATAAGACCACTGATAATCTTCCTTGATCTGGGGCTCCACGCAAGATCTCACCCCGTGGGGTCAAAATGATCACAAGAATGGTGAGCAAAAATCCCAGAACCACACGGGGACCTAGTGAATGACCTGCAGAGAGCTGGGACCAAAGTAACAAAGCCTACCATCAGTAACACACTACGCCGCCAGGACTCAAATCCTGCAGTGCCAGACGTGTCCCCCTGCTTAAGCCAGTACATGTTCAGGCAAGTCTAAAGTTTGCTAGAGAGCATTTGGATGATCCAGATGAGGATTGGGAGAATGTCAGATGAAACCAAAATAGAACTTTTTGGTAAAAACTCAACTCGTCGTGTTTGGAGGACAAAGAATGCTGAGTTGCATCCAAAGAACACCATACCTACTGTGAAGCATGGGGGTGGAAACATCATGCTTTAGGCTGTTTTTCTGCAAAGGGACCAGGACGACTGATCCGTGTAAAGGAAAGAATGAATGGGGCCATGTATCGTGAGATTTTGAGTGAAAACCTCCTTCCATCAGCAAGGGCATTGAAGATGAAACGTGGCTGGGTCTTTCAGCATGACAATGATCCCAAACACACCGCCCGGCAACGAAGGAGTGGCTTCGTAAGAAGCATTTCAAGGTCCTGGAGTGGCCTAGCCAGTCTCCAGATCTCAACCCCATAGAAAATCTTTGAAAGTCCGTGTTGCCCAGCGACAGCCCCAAAACATCACTGCTCTAGAGGAGATCTGCATGGAGGAATGGGCCAAAATACCAGCAACAGTGTGTGAAAACCTTGTGAAGACTTACAGAAAACGTTTGACCTCTGTCATTGCCAACAAAGGGTATATAACAAAGTATTGAGATAAACTTTGTTATTGACCAAATACTTATTTTCCACCATAATTTGCAAATAAATTCATAAAAAATCCTACAATGTGATTTTCTGGATTTTTTTTCCTCATTTTGTCTGTCATAGTTGAAGTGTACCTATGATGAAAATTACAGGCCTCTCTCACCTTTTTAAGAGAGAGAACTTGCACAATTGGTGGCTGACTAAATACTTTTTTTTCCCCACTGTATATATATATAAATCCCAGCCCCCGTCCCAACTGGAGGCCTTTTGCCTTTTGGTAGGCCGTCATTGACTTGCCTAGCTAAATAAAGGTTAAATAAAATAAAAAAATCATTCTGAAGCAGTTTGTTCACAGTTGCTGAGAGATGTGTGTAAACCACAGACCTATGTATCTATTCCTGCTGTTCTCAAGCAGGTTGCTGTGTCTCCCTCCATGCAGCCATAGAAACATAAAGATGGACAACAAACACACTTTATAACTGGTGAATAACTACACCTGATCTAATTAAGCAGGAAAAATAACTTATCATAACAGATGTGCAGCACTGTAGGTAAAGTGTTTCTCTGTCGATTGTGTTGAACCTGTTTTATTCTCATGACTATAACACTGATGGTACGTCACATGACCTGCATACTCTGTGTCCTGGCTTAGATCTGTAGTAACTCCAGACTCCCATTTGTTCAACCAGGATACTTCTGTGACGTTTTGCAAGCTGGGATGTCTATACGTGCAGGTAATGTCCACTGTTGACCCCTTCAAGGCACAGATACTCCTCTTGGTGTGAGTCACATTCAAACAGCTCTCAACCACAACACCTGAAACAAAATGTATCTGATCAATTCCCCCATCGATAATGAGACGATTGTCAAGTGTTTTAGATGTATTGGACTGATTGATTTAACATTAATGAGATATATAGACACACAGTACATTCGGAAAGTATTCAGGCCCCTTGACCTTTTCCACATTGTTACATTACAGGTTTATTTTAAAATGAATTGAAAAAAAAATATTCTAAAATGGTATAACAAGATAACATACCATCAGCAATTTTCTACCTTGTATATTATTCTGTATAATTTCTAATAGTGTTATTATCCAAGAGTGCACTGAATTGTCTGTTTTTCCCCACATGTTCCACTATTGGTCCACAGGTCTTAATGATTGATGCTTAAGATGATTATTATAGGTGAGTCCAGACTCACACACTGTAGGAGCGAGAAAATCCTCATGGTCTTTTACAGCACAGGAGTAACTGTCTGCAGAGTAACACCAGACCACTAGAGTATTACAGGAGTATTGTTGGGAAGTAGGGTCATGGAGATGTTGTCCGTTCTTGTACCAGATGTAGGTGGGGTTGGGATTGTCAGTCAGAAGACAGGTGGTGCTACAGGTCAGTGTTCTCTTCTTTTCCTCTGTGGAGGAAGACACCTTCACCTGCAGCTCTGAATGATTCTAATGAATTATTAGAATTAGATATTATATATTACCTGTATATATTATATATTACCTGTAGATATTATATATTACCTGTAGATATTATATATTACCTGTGACAGTCAGAGTTGTTCCAGGGAAGCTGTACCCCCATTCTGCATACTGTGTTTTAAATCTGAACTTGTACTCAGCTGAATCTCTCTCAGGTCTGTGATTCTCAGGGTGCAGTCTTTCTCTTTAGTCCCAAGGTACTCAGCACGACCTGCATACTCTGGCACCGAGCTCAGGATATTAGGCACCTCATTACATTTCTCTTGGATATACCAGTTTGGTTCTGAGACTACATGATAACTTGGATGTTGATATGTGCAGGGCAGTTCCACTGTTGATCCCTTCACAGCACAGATACTCTGATGGGTGTAAGTCATGTAGAAACAGTTCTGACCCAGAACACCTAAAACAGTAGGAAGCCCAATCATTTATTCAATTAGTTTCTTCTATAAATATTGCACACAACAAAAACATAAATGCAACATGCAACAGTGTGTACGATTTTACTGAGTTACAGTTCATATAAAAAAATCTGTCAATGTAAATCAATGAATTAGGCCCTAATCTATGGATTTCACATGACTGGGAAAACAGATATGCATCAGTATCTAGTATGACCACCATTCGCAGTGCGACATCTCCTTCACATAAGACACTGGATTTAATGTATTTTTGTATTGAATACGTGTCGTGGAAATTACTACCAAGGACTCAGTCAAACTTTAATGAATAATTATTTATTATCAGCAAGCTGGAGAGGTTCCAACAAACTTAATGCATCACAGTACACGTCGGTCGGGAGCTCTTTCGGGGCAGTCCCGTTAGTTCTCTTATATACTGCTTACACAGACAAGTTATATTTGCATGACTTACATTATTCATCATTAACGTTTGGTTCCTGCATGTGACTGGCACAGTCTCCTATCTTAACTTATAAAACATACTCTGGGCATTCTGCCAAAAAGTATGAGGGGGTCATGACTGTCTCCCCCTCACATCTCTACCCTGCACCTACAGGAACCAATGATTGTATGAGACAAGATGTACAATTGATCTCTTCAGACGACATTTCTCCCACACATGAATACACACCTAGTATTGTTGAAACATAATTCTACATAAAGAAGTTATTTAATGGATGATAGGAATTAATGAAATAAGATACAGCTCTGAACACCCCCACCCCAACACACACACACACACACAGCACTCCTACTACAAGACAATTGATACATATGGATCCAGAGCTGCATATTATGCTACACTGGTTACCATGGTAATCAGACTTAGTTAGAGAATGGGAGATGGATGACTCTTTGCAAGATGTTTTCTATTAAACTTCATTTAGGGATCTGGAACCGGTGCCGGAGAGGAGGGAGATAAAAGAAAACAGGTTTGTGCTTTCTGGTGTTTTTTCAGTGACCAAGAATGAGCAAAGCTCTTTCCACATAGACAGGAGTAAGGTTTCTCTCCAGCGTGTGTGAACTGGTGTTTGGTCAGGTGTTCTAACGTCCTGAAACTCTTCTCACACTGATCACACCTATAAGGCTTCTCTCCTGTGTGTATGCGTTGGTGTCTAGTCAGGTTACCAGATAGAGCAAAGCTCTTCCCACACTGATCACAGCTATGAGGTTTCTCTCCTGTGTGTATGTGTTGGTGTGCAATCAGGTGTCCTAATTTATTGAAACTCTTCCCACACTGATCACAGCTATAAGGTTTCTCTCCTGTGTGTATCCGTTGGTGTATAGTCAGGTTACCAGATAGAGCAAAGCTCTTCCCACACTGATCACAGCTATGAGGTTTCTCTCCTGTGTGTATCCGTTGGTGTCTAGTCAGGTTACCAGATAGAGCAAAGCTCTTCCCACACTGATCACAGCTATGAGGTTTCTCTCCTGTGTGGATGCGTTGGTGTCTAGTCAGGTTACCAGATAGAGCAAAACTCTTCCCACACTGATCACAGCTATAAGGATTCTCTCCTGTGTGTATGCGTTGGTGCATAGTCAGGGATCCTGAATGGTTGAAGCTCTTCCCACACTGATCACAGCTATAAGGCTTCTCTCCTGTGTGTATGCGTTGGTGTGCGATCAGGTGTCCTAATTGATTGAAACTCTTCCCACACTGATCACAGCTATAAGGCTTCTCTCCTGTGTGTATGCGTTGGTGTGTAATCAGGGATCCTGAACGATTGAAGCTCTTCCCACACTGATCACAGCTATAAGGTTTCTCTCCTGTGTGGATGCGTTGGTGTATAGTCAGGGTGGAATCTTGAGCAAAGCTCTTCCCACACTGATCACAGCGATAAGGCTTCTCTCCTGTGTGTATGCGTTGGTGTCTAGTCAGGTTAACAGATAGAGCAAAGCTCTTCCCACACTGATCACAGCTATAAGGCTTCTCTCTTGTGTGTATGCGTTGGTGTATAGTCAGGGATCCTGAATGATTGAAGCTCTTTCCACACTGATCACAGCTATAAGGCTTCTCCCCTGTGTGGATGCGTTGGTGTATAGTCAGGGTGGAATCTTGAGCAAAGCTCTTCCCACACTGATCACAGCGATAAGGCTTCTCTCCTGTGTGTATGCGTTGGTGTCTAGTCAGGTTACCAGATAGAGCAAAGCTCTTCCCACACTGATCACAGCTATACGGCTTCTCTCCTGTGAGTTTGTGTGTAGTCTGGGCTCCTGATTGTTTGAAGCATTTCTCACTATCAAAGCAGGGGTAAGGCCTCTCCCCTGTATGAATTCTCTGATGAGATTTTAAGGTTTTAGATGCAGTGAAAGCCTTCCCACACTGAGAGCAGTGGTACGGTTTCTCTCCGGTGTAAATTTGCTCATGAATTGTCAAGTCCTGTTTAGCAAAACTGTTCCCACAGTCAGAGCAGCAGTGGTGAGGTTTCTTCCCTATACCTCTATGCTGGTGTTTCTTGAGGTGTTCTGATCTGGAGAGACTCTTCTCTTTCTTGTCAGCATCATGATGTTGTTGAGGCTCCCCAGATGATAAGCCCCTCCCACTAAGAGAGCAACGATTAGGGATTCCCTCTGTGAAACAAAGGCATTGAATAGTTAGGTTTTGCAAATATGGGTCCATAAACAGATGGGTCTTTCCATGAAATGAATGCCTTTTGCGTCCCTTTCATATTTCTCCAGTAGAAATTGTGCACCAGTATTACATTTCAAATCTGTTATTAAATAATATGAAAAGACTTGCTAAAGTGACAATTCTGATTTTGACAAGTCCCTCCGTCAACCCTGTGTAACTTCTAGAAAGATGATTATTATTTTTTATTTATTTAAAAAAAAAATACACCTTTATTTAACCAGGTAGGCCAGTTGAAAACAAGTTCTCATTTACAACTGCGACCTGGCCAAGATAAAGCAAAGCAGTGCGACACAAACAACAACACAGAGTTACACATGGAATAAACAAGCGTACAGTCAATAACACAATAGAAAAAAAGAAAATCTATATACAGTGTGTGCAAATGGCTTGAGGAGGTAAGGCAATAAATAGGGCATAGTAGCGAAGTAACTACAATTTAGCAAATTAACACTGGAGTGATAGATGTGCAGATGATGATGTGCAAGTAGAGATACTGGTGTGCAAAAGAGCAGAAAAAAGTAAAAACAACATGGGGATGAGGTAGTTGGATGGGCTATTTACAGATGGGCTATTTACAGATGGGCTGTGTACAACTGCAGCGATCGGTTAGCTGCTCTGACAGCTGATGTTTAAAGTTAGAGAGGGATATATAAGTCTCCAACTTCAGCGATTTTTGCAATTTGTTCCAGTCATTGGCAGCAGAGAACTGGAAGGAAAGGTGGCCAAAGGAAGTGTTGGCTTTGGGGATGACCAGTGAGATATACCTGCTGGAGCGCGTGCTACGGGTGGGTGTTGTTATCGTGACCAGTGAGCTGAGATAAGGCGGAGCTTTACCTAGCATAGACTTATAGATGACCTGGAGACAGTGGGTCTGGCGAAGGATATGTAGCGAGGGCTGTAGGGGATCATTTGATGACATTAATTGTCTTTTCTCCTTTCCCTTAACAAACATGCATATCACTAATTACACAGGACATATAGAAAGCAGGATGACACTAGTAGGCTTGTCACTGTTGAGCAGAACATATGTTGAGAGTTGTCCTGGCTAGTGACAAGACTGCATAACTGAGACCCGTAAATACATATGTTTAAAAGGTCAGATATAGAGTAACAGGGTCTGTATAATCAGACAGGCGAACAGTGGAAGCATAAGGACTTAGGAAAGACAGAAACTATAAGTTAAAGGTCAAGTGCTTGCAGGACTAATAATATAGCCCAACCAAATGTCAAGTATGAGTGACAGCAAGCAAGTGTGAAGACAAAGAATGTGGCGAAGAGAGGCAAGGACAAGCTATTTTTCCCATATGCAGAGAACAGGGCATTGAGATCATAGACGTATCAGGGAAAGATATAATGCTGATTTAATCCATTGATTTAATACATTAAGGTCTAGAAGATGACAACAGAATGGCCAACACAGGAAATATATGTTCACGATAAATGTATTCTTTTTTGTATTACATTAAGGGCCTTGCCACTATTCTAATCTAAACTTGGAACAGAGGTGGGCGTTACTGGGCGTAAACAAGCAAGAGCTCTGATTGGAGGATAATAGTGGCAAGGAGAAATCCTATTCATATATGGGAATGTACCAGTGTGCTACAAAGGTATATAAACAGAGCCCTGTGATGAGTAGAGTCAGTCGTTCCATGAGGCGGCTCAAGACTTTGTTACGTGTATTAAAGTATTTTTGAATTCACAAGTTCTTGTAAGAGTTTCATATTTTTGAGGAACCATTTTCCACGACAGGGCCAGCCGACGAGAGCGTACAGGTCGCAGTGGTGGGTGGTATATGGGGCTTTGGTGACAAAACAGATGGGACTGTGATAGACTGCATCCAATTTGCTGAGTAGAGTGTTGGAGGCTATTTTGTAAATGACATCGCCGAAGTCGAGTATGTTTGGCGGCGTGAGTGAAGGTGGCTTTGTTGCGAAATAGGAAGCGATTCTAGATTTAATTTTGGATTGGAGATGTTTAATTAATATGAGTCTGGAAAGAGAGTTTACAGTCTAGCCAGACACCTAGGTATTTGTAGTTGTCCACATATTCTAAGTCAGAACCGTCCAGAGTAGTGATGCTAATACAATCATTTCTCAAAGTTTTACCATCATTGAGTACAGTTACAAGCGCAGAATAAAATGATTATTGTGAACAGTCAATTAGTTTAAGAGTTTGATTTAAACGTTGACATGCTATGAAAGAACAATGTCCCTAATGAACCGGTTTACATGGACACATCTGAAATAAGGCTACCTGATGGGACTTCGATAAATGCTGAAAATGACCAATCAAAATAAACGTTCTACCACAGCGACTATGTTATTTTTTGGAAGCAGTATAAAGTGTGTATGTGAAAACTATTTCTAGCTGAATACTTCCAGTTTTTCCTGAACTCACTGCACTCGAGCAAAAGAAGAAAGCTTGCGCTGCTTGTGTTAGCACATGCACAGATTAAATACACCTCTATAACTCTGATTAATGTCCTAATCATTCTAAAGATTGCTAAGAAAACCAGGTGTTTTTAAAGGCGTATCCTTACTTCGGTTATGACCTTACACCAAATAAGATAAGCAGAGTGAGATGTTTACATGCCATACTCGGCCTACTGCCATAATCAGTTTAATGTCAAATTATCATTGTGCATGTGAAGCCCTGGTTATTTGGTTACTTTGACAGTCATTTCTGAACATTATTTATTTCATGGAATCAGTGATTCATTTACGTCTGTCCCTCATTTGAAGGTCCAACCATGTTTTAATATGGTGAAACTGTTCCTTACTGTTCCTTAGTTTTGGGGCAAAAGAATCAGAGTTAAAGCAGGTGAGCTGGTTCTAGTCTTTTTATCATTTCTCTGGTGTTTTTTTGTAGAAAACTGAGCAAGTGAACCATTTTACCCCAAAATTGATATGGTAGATTTATTTTTCTTTGTTTAGCTTGTATTCAATTTTCACTCCCTGTGGAACAAAACTAGCTTCCATTACCCCTGTCATAGGCAAATCTGTGGCTGATTTAAAGCACTATTTTACCAGTGTAAATTAGTTTTGTTGTTTTCAGTAGTCCCCTGTTACTTTATTTAGCACATTGGCACTTACTACAGTATGTATTTTCATAAAACCTCTTGATGGGAAAACATGTTTTTATGAAGTTGAACATGTGCTCTTCATGACAGAATGTTAAAATTAGGTGATATCCAATGTTTTTTGGGGGGGGACCAAGTTACACTTCTCATAATTTGGTGGAACTAACAGATATTTTCATCAATATATAATTAACCAATTAATTGTTACAGAAGCAGACTAATCTAATCCACACGCCACGGTTCTTACTTAATGAAATCAAATCTCCATCTTCTCCTCTCTCAGTTCCACTCTTCCCCTGTGTTTTCCTGCAGTCGAACAGAACCAGCAGTAAAGTACGGAGAGGCTCCTGGAGGGTGGAGGGGGACTGGCTAGCTTTGTCCTGTTGGCCACAAGAAGGATTACAGTTGATCATTAAACCAAATATTGTATTAATTCAGTCTAAACCTCTGATTTGGGTGCATCCCTCGAATATCCCATTTTACCTGAAATGTTCAATCATTCACTACAACCCACAAATCTAAGAGCATTGGATTGGTGGGCATGGGCTAGTTTCCACCAGATTTCTTATACCAGTCATTTCCTATCAAACAGCGCGGAAGAGGAGAAGCAAGAGTGATAACTTGGTTCAAAATCTGGCTTCTGGCTTATTTGATCAATATACATTTAGCAACGAGTAGGTTGTTAGGAGTGTATTGGTAAACGTAGGACACGTGACATCCCAGCAACTTTGAGGAAAAATACACTGTATGGGAGTAGTGTCTGGTCGTCACTAGTTACCACAAACCACGCCCATTTATACAACAGGTATTTTAAATGTGATTTTAACCCTAACCTTAAACACTAACTTTATGCATAAACCTAAATAAAAAAAATACGATATAGACGTTTGACTTTGTGGCAACTATTTGAAACATGCATCTCTGCCCTCTCATTGGCTATAATGGTCCCATCTGATCTTGCCTCTTCCCGATTGTCTTCGAGCTGCGTTTCAACTCAACAGCCCACGGCCCTAAACCCTCAGCCCTTGAATGACGTTTTACATGCGAGTGTAACTTAGATGTCCCTTGCCCAAGTGAGGGAGAGTGATGATCGGAGAGGCAACGTCCTTGGTGGAAATCTTGAAATTTAACTTAAAAACAACCTACCTAAAGCTATTAATGTACCTAGTTAGCTAACGTTAGCACTCCTATCAGGTAGTTAGCTAGTTACCCATAGTTTGGTAATTTATTCCAATACATTTCAGAATTGCACTACGAAACTAAGCCAATATTCCAAAGCTAAAATCAATATATATTTTTTTACTTCATCTTTTTCGGAGATGCTGAAAGTGCTGGTTGTTGATTAAATGTGACACTTCGCGGCCACCAGAGTTTGACATGTGACTACAGTTTGCTTGAATTGTGGGTCATAACCCCGCCAGTGACCAAAGTTGTTCACTCGCTCCTTCAAGATAAAACTAGGCTTAGACATAATGTTAAAACCAGACTTACCCGATTCATTGTGGAAGCTACTGTTTCCTTGTATAAAAATAACTATTTGCCGCTAGCTGTCCGCGTCAACAATTTGCTGTTGTCTTGTTCTTCTTTAAGTTTTCATGGCAGACTGCACATATTGGCGTATTGCCGCCACCTACTGTACGACGGGTGAATGAAAAATAAAAATATCAATCCAAATTATTTCTATCGTAGGTAAAGAATTCATACAGTAAATCTCTCCATAATTGTGTCAAATCTTCATGAATATGTTCCATTATAAATCTACTAATCTCTTTCCACAGATTCTTTACATGAATACCATTCAAAAAAATATGCAACACTGTTTCTGGGTGGTCATTACAAAAGGTACAATTTGAATGTCTCTATTTTTTTTACTTCTTCATATAGTGGTTGGCAGGGTAATATTAATTTAAACCTATCAGGGGGTGCTGCAGTAGCTATGCCTACAGTACAACGTATATAAGCCTATCAGGGGGTGCTGCAGTAGCTATGCCTACAGTACAACGTATATACACCTATCAGGGGGTGCTGCAGTAGCTATGCCTACAGTACAACGTATATACACCTATCATGGGGTGCTGCAGTAGCTATGCCTACAGTACAACGTATATACACCTATCGGGGTGCTGCAGTAGCTATGCCTACAGTACAACGTATATTTATTTATTATTTTATTTTACCTTTATTTTACTAGGCAAGTCAGTTAAGAAAAAAATCTTATTTTCAATGACGGCCGAGGAACAGTGGGTTAACTGCCTGTTCAGGGGCAGAACGACAGATTTGTACCTTGTCAGCTCGGGGATTTGAACTTGCGATCCTATATATATAAGTCTATCAGGGGGTGCTGCAGTAGCTATGCCTACAGTACAATGTTGTACTGTAGGCATAGCTACTGCAGCACCCCCTGATAGGCTTATATACGTTGTACTGTAGGCATAGCTACTGCATTTTGTAATAAACTTCCTTAATTGTGTTAGTAAGTACATATGTGTGAGACAACAGATATATTCCAACAAGGCATGACATAAGGTATATAGATAGATACAAAATCCTGTTGATACAAGGCAAGTATCGCTCTGTTGTTGAATGGACCAAAACAAAAACAAATCTTTACTACTGTTGAGTCAACAGCGGTAATCGAAGGTAGGTTCTGAGGGTCTTAACATGTTCCTGAATAATAAACTCTTTAGGCGTTATAGGGATTTTGTAAAGTGATACTGTGGGGAGAAATTATGCTTCTAACTGAAGGACCATGACTAGAAAACCTGCCAATGAAAAGCGGAGTTTCACTGGAACTTTGTCAATAGCAAACCAACATGAAGTTAAGGCCACCAAAAGTAGAAAAGGCATGATGAGGAATAAAGTTCCACACAGAAGTAGGTCTTCTTATGAAGTGTTTTATCAAATTGCTCTATAAAGCATTATTTAAGGTAGGAATGTCCAGAAAATTCAGCCCACCCTACTCATTACAACAGTTTCCTAATGTGATGGCAACGTTTCTCCACAGAAAGTTGTAGAAAGGGTTTTACATGGAACCTTAAAGAGTTCTACCTGGAACCAAAGAGGTTCTACCTGCAACCAAAAGGGGTTCTTCAAAGGGTTCTCCTATGGGGACAGCCGAAGAACCCTTTAAGTTTCTAGATAGCACCTTTTTTTACAAAGAGTGTAGTGTTGCTACACCCACTCCTTGACAACACTTCAACCGCCCAATAAATTATGTCATGGAGCATCACCGTGGCGATGATGATTTGTGAGACGTCATTACATCGACAATCCCCAATAGTGACTTAATGACATTTGGAGTTCCTGACATCATTTGTTTGGCTTCTAACTGTTAGAGAGGATGGCTGCATCTGAAATGTCACCTGACAAAATATAAGGAATAGGATGCCATTTCAGACACAGACTATGTGTAGGTCTATTCTATTCTGGTGGATGGATGGTGCAATAGATTGGTCTACTAACATGGTAATCTGCCTAGATACGATTATCACTTACCTGATTGGTTAATCATGTGACCTCTTAACTTTAATACATTGATAGAACGTGCTGCCTCAAATATGCCCCTGTGTTGCACTACCATGTTTTAGATTAGTACAATTTCCCAAACGAGCTGCTCTCTCCTGTCCAGTTATTATTAGCTATTCTATAGGTGATCGAACCTAAAATACTACAGATGGGATGTGATGATTAAATCACTGTGTACATTTATTGTTAGGCCTCTTAAATAAAGTTGATTACATTGTGCTATGTAATACACGGAGCGTACTTAGTGTAGGCCGTCATTGTAGACCGTCATTGTAAATAAGAATTTGTTCTTAACTGACTTGCCTAGTAAAATAAAGGAAAAACATTTTTTTAAATACTACATTTTTTGGGGGTGAGATTAAGCCCAGTTTTAGCATATACTTTTATTCAAGAGGATAGTTCAACCCAAAACCAAAGTCATTTTCATTGAGCATTTTACAAAATCATTGTAATTTTTGTTTAAATTAATAATAGCAAGATGTGTATGAAGGGCCCAATTCAGACTTGAGATAAGTAGACTCAACATTTGTCCATGTGAAGTCAACTTTTCTAAAGTCTGAACAGGGCCCGAAGTGAATAACAGTGTGACTGTATAGTCCTGTACATTAATCGTTAACAGTACTGAAGCTACAGTAATGATTCCCCAATTTGTTGTGCCATCACCCACGACGACCTAAAACACTATGGGCAACATTTTCCTCTCGCTAAAACACACGCAAAGAGCTAAAGAAATACTGCTTAATGACAAGTTTGGTATTGTCTTGTTGCCTTTCAGATATACAAAGCAAAGCTCAGTCTCAAGCCATGAGCCCACAACCCACGACTACATAGTGCACTAGAGGGAACAAGGTACCATTTGGGACGCAACAAAGATCATCTTTTGTCCAGGACTTCTTGGTTCTGGGTTTGTTGACTGTTCTATAGAACACAGAGGAGACCTCCTCAGCTACCTGTGAGAGAGGTCTGATGAGAAAGGAGATGCCACATGTCATCATCAATCCTCACTTCTGGGATCTCATTTAAAGTAATTGTTTAAAGTTTCAAGTTTTATTAGTCATATGTACAGGATACACAGGGTATACACCATCCAATGAAATGCTTACTGTGGCATAAGTATAATATAGTCCAATATTTACACGTGTTTTGGGGAAGGAGGGATGGGGGGGCAGGTGATTTAATTGTGCAGTAAATATCAATCATAATAAGAGTCTGGTAGCAGCAGTTGTGATGTATAGCATGAATGTATATATGTGTGTGTGTGTGTGTGTGTGTGTGTGTGTGTGTGTGTGTGTGTGTGTGTGTGTGTGTGTGTGTGTGTGTGAGTGAGTTCATGTGTGCTAAGGTGTGAAGAAACAATGCAGTGGTCAGCGGTCAGTCCAGTTCAAGTGTTAAGCAGTTTGATGTCTTGTAGATAGAAACTCTCTGAGCGGGTTGGTATCAATGATGCTGGGGGCCTTCCTCGGGTAACATATAGTCTGTATAGATGTTAATAAATTGAAACTAAACAACTCTGAAGTCATTGTACATCTTAATACATTTAACTAAACAACTGATGGTCTGCTACAAGTCTTGAATGCATTCCTGACTGTCAAGATCAAGAACCATCTAATTTTGAAATCTGATCTGAGATGTTGTAATGTATGGACTTGCTCACCCGGTGGCAGCACTGGGGAGGTAGAATTTCACAACAACATATTGGACATCCTTATCCTCTATCTGGGGTTGAGGCAGTTGGACAGTGGAATACAGAGGCACTTCCTGGTTATTGGACCAAGAGACGTGGACGCTGGTTGAGTGACTGTCATCCTGCTCGCCTCTGTCTGCTCTCTGTGCTGCAGTAGGGGTCATGGCCATGCCTGAGATGTTGTCATACATGGGACTACAGTCTCCCTGATGGAGAGAGAGGACAGACAAGATAAGCAGACCTGGGGACTATTCCATTGCTATCCATTGTGCCAGGCAAGATTAATCAACCAATGAAATAAATCTGATAGAAAACAAGTACTATTTGATCTGAACTCACCTGTCCATCGTCTACTGTGTTTTTAATGTCAGTTGGATTTGGAGTCCTTCTTCCTGTTTTATATGAGTTAATTAATGGATGGATGGATGAATGAATGGATGGATGAAAATGATAAAGTGAAAGGAAAGTCTTAGAAAGATTCTCACCTGATCCACATGAAGCCAGGGACACAGAGGATGAGAACCAGAACAACAACTATGATTCCTACAACTACAGTAAGCATCATTGATACCAGTTTACTTTTAAAACGTCATGACTTTTTGGGTGTCTATATGTGCAGGGCAGTTCCACTGTTGAGCCCTTAAAAGCACAGATACTCTGATAGGTGTAAGTCACGATGAAACAGTAATGACCGAAAACACCTAAAACAATTGGAGGTCATCAATTAAATACAATAGTTTCATTGTACTGTAAATAAGCACTGACTAAAGTTATATCTGTCATGGTATCCATTGTTGCATTGAGTAATCTTAGATTTTTAAAAGCACTCACACGCTGCAGGAGAGAGGAGACCCTCAACGCCTTTCACAGCACAGGAGTAGCTGTCTGAATGATATCTCTTAGCTGACAATGTGGACTTGGCTAACCATGCTAGGCGTTGTCCGTTCTTGTACCAAATGTAGGTGGGGTTGTCACTCAAGAGTACAGCTGGTGCTACAGGTCAGTGTTACTTTCTGTTCAAACAATGTGTTGATATGAGACACCATCACCTGGCTTTTCTGTCCACACGTTGTTGCCGTAGTTGCTGAGTTGAGTGTGAATGGAAACCATAGAGACGTGTCAGTCAGTGAGGTGTGAGAGACAACTACTAAAGCAACATCAGCACGCCTAACAGATGATGTCACTGAACACACCAGAATAACAGGAAGAAGCATCTTGAATTGTACGTAGATTGAACAATCCAGAGAAAGAGTGTAAGAAATGAATGAGCCCATACCTGCCACAGACCAGAGAAGAACCACCAACACACTTCCTGCTGTTCTCAAGGCCATTGTTGCATCTCCCACCCTGCAGTCTTAGAAACATAAACAACAATAACTACATACATTCCAGCATCATCATCATCATAAAGGTCCCACAAGCTGCACTAAAACCTGGTGTTTCCAGTGTACTGTACCACAGCGCTCTCTACTGGCAGTGTACAGTACCACAGCGCTCTCTACTGGCAGTGTACTGTACCACAGCGCTCTCTACTGGCATCTCAACACAACAGCCATCAATGTAACTCCAACCATCTCCCATCCTGCAGTCTTAGCAACATAACTAACTATAGCTGGTGAGTAAATACACCGTAAAACATCAAATGAGAGGTGAACAATCACTTATTTAACAGACCTGCCAATAGCACTGTGTACACATCATTATAAAAGTATAGCTTCAGATCTGTTATATTATCATAATCCTGACTATAGTATTGATACCTGGGGCCCTGTCATTATCACAATATATGGTTTATCACTAAATCTATCAAACACAATACGACAAGATATACAAGTCAAGAGTACTTACAGAGTGAAGTGAAGGAGGGAGGTCTTGTACACTAAGTCAACTTACTGGCAGTGCATAGAAACAGGAAGTGCGAGTTCTGTGATTGCCATATTTTTAAAGTAGTCAGGGCACAAGTAGCTGATACAGAACTGTCCTTTCCTTCCTCTTTAAGTCATTAACATGCATGACGCAGTCTGCTTAGAATTGTTATTATAAGACATGGAACTTACACAGTGCTTTTCAAAGACAAGATAACTAATGACGTCAGATAGGCCTACAGATCTGTGCCCCCGGTTGACAGAGTAGACTACTATAAATTGAACAGCAACAGAGAGGAGAAAGATGGTTGTTATTACGTAGATTACACCTACGGTGCGTCAAGTTTTGCTACTGCTTTGAAGAGAGAACGTATTTATATCAACTGTTTAAACTGATAATGCAATTAAGCGGTATCAGCTAATTAACATAAAAAAAAAAACTTTATTACGTGGAAGTGAAACACAAAGTATGTGGTATTAAAAGTAGTCAGAGCACAAGTACAATAGTTGATTGACGCTGTACTACTATGGCTGACCATGTAAAACAACACGTTTCACTGAACCTACCTTTTATATTTTTATTTATTTATTTAACCTTTATTTGACTAGGCAAGTCAGTTAAGAACAAATTCTTATTTACAATGACTGCCTACCCCGGAACAACCCCGGACGACGCTGGGCCAATTGTGTGCCGCCCTATGGGACTCCCATTCACGGTGTGATCTGGTGTATGTGGCAGTAAAAAACATGTTTATATAGAACTGTCCTCTCCTTCCTCTTTAAAGTAGCTGTCCAGTAAAAATCTGACTTTTAAAAGTTAATATTCTGATAACTCATATCCAAATAATGTTGTTTTCTCGTCTGTTAACTCATATCCAAATAATGTTGTTTTCTCGTCTGTTAACTCGTATTCAAATAATGTTGTTTTCTCGTCTGTTAACTCATATTCAAATAATGTTGCTTACTCGTCTGTTAACTCATATTCAAATAATGTTGTTTTCTCGTCTGTTAACTCATATTCAAATAATGTTGTTTTCTCGTCTGTTAACTCATATTCAAATAATGTTGTTTTCGTCCTGTTAACTCATATTCAAATAATGTTGTTTTCTCGTCCTGTTAACTCATATTCAAATAATGTTGTTTTCTCGTCTGTTAACTCATATTCAAATAATGTTGTTTTCTCGTCTGTTAACTCATATTCAAATAATGTTGTTTTCTCGTCTGTTAACTCATATTCAAATAATGTTGTTTTCTCGTCTGTTAACTCATATTCAAATAATGTTGTTTTCTTGTCTGTTAACTCATATTCAAATAATGTTGTTTACTCGTCTGTTAACTCATATTCAAATAATGTTGTTTTCTGCCTGTTAACTCATATTCAAATAATGTTGTTTTCTCGTCTGTTAACTCATATTCAAATAATGTTGTTTTCTCGTCTGTTAACTCATATTCAAATAATGTTGTTTTCTCGTCTGTTAACTCATATTCAAATAATGTTGTTTTCTTGTCTGTTAACTCATATTCAAATAATGTTGTTTTCTCATCTGTTAACTCATACCCAAATAATGTTTTTTACTCGTCTGTTGACTCATACCCAAGTAATGTTGTTTACACATCTATTAAATTATACCCAAATAGTCCTATACTAGCATTTGTGGCAGAAGCATAAATTGGAGAAAAAACTCCCCAAACTTGGATCTCAAACAGACCCTTTAAAAAATGCTTGCTATTTCCTTATAGAGGATGATGTCATCCTCCTGAAGAGGACGAGCTGGCCAATCAGCAGTCTACTCGCGTTCATATTTTTATTGACCTGTATACGCCCACACCATTCCCAAACAGAAGAGCTGCTTTTTTAACATACTTAATTACCATTTTTCAGAGGGAAAACTATTTCACTCACATTGTTAATTATAAGTCATATTTCATAGAAATCTGGAAACACTAGACAGTTACTTCAAGACATTATCATGCATGACTCAGTCTACTTATATTAATAATAATAATAGTTAGACATGGGACTGAAACCCGATGAGGCTTGATGCAAGAGAACTAATGATGTCACATAGGCCTAGAGATCTGTGCCCCAGTTAACAGAGTAGATGACTAAAGATTGAATAGCAAAGGAGAGGAGAAAGATGGTTACTATTGCAGAATAGATTACACCTGATACTGGAATTAAGCAGTACTGGGCAATTAACATAGAAAATACTTTCTTTTTGCATTATGCGCTAGAAAAAAACAATCATGGTAAAATCAATGCTAAACAAAATGTGTTACAATGAGATTCACATGCAAAGATACGTTCTACAAAACAAATCACCAAGAAATAGTAGAATAATAAGGTATAAGCTATTATCAAGTGTACCACAGAGTGAAGGGAGGAGTTTAGTAAGAGACCTTATTGGCCATGTGAAACAGAGTGTGAGTTCTGTGGCTGACACCAACTAGATGTACTGAGGGGCTAAAATGGTGATGCACAGCTGGCTTCCTGTCCACATGCTTCTTCCTGACAACCAACACGTCAGTAAATAGCTTATAAACAATATGTGAACGTCTTTCTGGAGCACACTTATTATAAAAGAAGGAAAATTGGAAAATGTTGTTGTAAAATATCCCCATTAAAATACTTTAAAACAAATGCAACATAATTTGACCATACTAATAGGCCTATGGTTTCTCTGTAATTCTGTATGTCTCACCAGCTCTACTAAAACCTGGTGTTTCCAGTGTACTGTACCACAGCGCTCTCTACTGGCACCTCCACACAACAACTATTAATCTGACTGAAAGACAGTCTATTGAGTAGCACTGGGGTGGTTACATTTCACAGCAGCGTACTGGACATCCTCGTCCTGTTTCTGGGGCTGAGGCAAATGGACGGTAAAGTACAGAGGCACATCCTGGTTTTTGTGGTGGACACTGGCATAGTGAACATCATCCTGGTCGTCTGTGTCCGCTGTCTGTGCTGCAGTAGGGGCCATGGCCACGCCTGGGATGTTGTCATACATTGGACTAGAGTCTCCCTGATGGAGAAAGACGGCAAGTAACATGAGGAGTAAGAAGTAAATTAATACCACGGTCATTGGCAGAGAAAGACGCCTGAGCGGAGTGCCCGCTTCCGTTGTTCAGGGGAAACTAAAGTTAGGTTGAAAGTACTTAATCCCTGAAAAATAGAAACATCCACTTTCTGCCAATGCCGCTAAGGGTGATGCGCACATAGCGTTCTCAGTCAGCTGATTCCAACAGACTCACCTGTCCATTCTCTGCTGTGTCTACCCTGTCTCTTGTGTCAGAGGTGGATATGGACGCCTTCTTCCTGTTTTGTAAATAAAGGAATTAAAAAACAAATGAATGGATAAATGGATGAATTAATTAATCAATTAAAATCAAGTTCAATATTTAGATTAATGATTAAAAAAACAGAATGTAAAAAAAAAGGGAAATTCTTCTCACTCACCTGAACCACATGAGTCCAGAGAGACAGAGGATGAGAACCAGAACAACCACTATGATTCCTACAGATGCTTCCGTCAAAAATGATTGTTCTCCCACAGACAATACAGAAGAGTGGAGATTACTGTAGCCTTCTACAGCACAGGAGTATCTGCCTGCATCCTCACTGCTGACTGGGTCTAGGATCAGGGAGTTATCTAGAGTCTTTGAGTTGGTGAGACGTTGTCCGTTCTTGTACCAGATGTAGGTGGGTTTGGGGTTGTCAGTCAGAGTACAGGTGGTGCTACAGGTCAGTGTCAGATTCCCTTTCTCTGTGGCAGGAGACACCTTCACCTGCAGACCTGAAATGAGGTGTAGAAACATCACTTTGTCAGTACTCTGTGCCATAGACCAAGACTCCATATCTTAAACTGTTTGTGTATTATTACCTGTATTAGTAGGTGTAGTAGTAGAAGTAGTAGATATTATATATTACCTGTAGATATTATATATTACCTGTGTTAGTAGTTGTAATAGTAGAAGTAGTAGATATTATATATTACCTGTAGATTTTATATATTACCTGTAGATATTATATATTACCTGTAGATATTATATATTACCTGTGACAGTCAGAGTTGTTCCAGGGAAGCTGTACCCCCATTCTGCATACTGTGTTTTAAATCTGAACTTGTACTCAGCTGAATCTCTCTCTCTCAGGTCTGTGATTCTCAGGGTGCAGTCTTTCTCTTTAGTCCCAAGGTACTCAGCACGACCTGCATACTCTGGCACCGAGCTCAGGATTTTAGGCTCCTCATTAGATTTCTCTTGGATATACCAGTTTGGTTCTGAGACTACATGATTACTTGGATGTTGATATGTGCAGGGCAGTTCCACTGTTGATCCCTTCAAGGCACAGATATTCTGATGGGTGTAAGTCACGTTGAAACAGTTCTGACCCAGAACACCTAAAACAGTTGGAGGCCCATTCATTTATTCAATACTATGTATTCAATTATTGTTAAATCAGCTAATTCAGGACTGAACAATAAAAGTTTAGTAATAGTAATAATCTTTGCAAAACAAAGTTGTATTCAGACTCACATACTGCAGGAGATCGAAGCTCTTCATTGCCTTTAACAGCACAGGAGTAGCTGTCTGAATAGTAAATCATGACAAAGTATTTTTGGGAGGTGACTTCATCTAGACATTGGCCTTTACTGTACCAGATGTAGGTGCGGTTGGGGTTGTCACTCAGAGTACAGGTGGTGCTACAGGTCAGTGTCACCTCCTGTCCCTTCTCTGCGTTGTTGGGAGACACCATAACTTGGCTTTTTTCTCCACACTTTGTTGCCATAGTTGCTGAGTTGTGTGTGAATGGAAACCTTAGGTGAGCATCACTCAGTGACGTGTGAGAGGCAACTATTTACAGTGAAGAGGAAACAATGGCATTCATACTTAAAAGGATATCTCAACTAAATTACAAAGTGACATATTAGTTTCCTCATCTAGAAATTACTTCCACGGGGTACATAATCATTTCCAAATACTTCAGGATAATTTGGACATGAAGCGCGAAATATGATAATGTTGCTACCATTGAATTGCATTGGATTTTTTACCACAAACGCTAAAAGGTTAGCATTTGGAAACAGTGGCCAGGTAAGCAAAACCAAAGCATGGATTGATGTCATTCCTTGACAAAATACAGCTTCAAGGTAAGAAAACCAATATGTCATTTTGTAATTTGGGTGCACTATCCCTTTAATCATGTATTTCTGAAATGTTGAATGCCATTTTAGAACGAGCATGTTGATCAAACAATCCAGAGAAAGAGGGTAAGAAATACCTGCCACAGACCAGAGGAAGACCACCAACACACTTCCTGCTGTTCTCAAGGCCATTGTTGCATCTCCCACCCTGCAGTCTTAGACACATAAACAACAACTCACTCTATAGCTGGTGAATTACTACACCATCAAGTATAGGTGAACAACAGTCTCTTATTGAACAGACCTGCCTATAACACTGTAGACACATCAATACTCCTGTATTGGTTCAAACCTGTTCTATTCTTACAACCCTGACTAGAGCTTTGATACCTGGTCCCTATCATTATCATTACCCAGAAGAATATGCGTTTATCACTAAAAACATACTATTAAAAACTATATTATAAGATATCATCAAGTGTACTTACAGTGTGAAGGGGTGAGGTTTTGTAAGAAAGCTTACTGGAAGTGAGTGTTCGGTTGACACATAAGTGGTCAGGGCTGCAATTTCCTTCCTCTTTAAGTTGTATACGTGACGCAAGAATAAAACTATCGTCACTGTCACAATGTTGGAGATTTTTGCCTGGATATTGCCTGCTTTAAATATTATCTTATCAGTTCTTTGTAGATGATTTGTCTTCTAAGAAATCAGTGTTCCTCAAGGTTCCATTTTAGGACCACTATTTTTTTCACTCTATATTCTACCTCTTGGTTATGTCATTCGGAAACACAATGTCAGCTTTCAATGCTTTGCAGACGACACACAGCTGTACATTTCGATGAAACACGGTGAAGCCCCAAAATTGCCTTCGTTGGAAGTCTGTGTTTCAGACATAAGGAAGTGGATGGCAGCAAATGTTTTACTTTTAATTTCATTAAAAATAGACATGCTAGTTCTAGGTCCTAAGGAACAAAGATATCTGCTGTTTGACCTGACAATTAATCTTGATGGTTGTACATTCGTTTAAAATAAAACTGAAGGACCTCTGATTTTCTTTTGACAAAAGAATTTCAAGAGCAGTTTTTTCCCTCTTTGTAACATCTACAACATCTGAAACCTTTTGACCAAAATGATGCAGAAAAGCTAATCCATGCTTTTCTCACTTCAAGATTAGACTAGTGCAATGCTCTACTCTCCGGATACTTGGATAAAGAACTAAATAAACTTCAGCTAGGGCTAAATACGGCTACTAGAATCTTGACAAGAACCAAAAACTAGATTATATTACTCCAGTGCTAGCCTCTCTACACTGGCTTCCTGTTAAGGTTTTACTGCTAACCTACAAACCATTGCGTGTACTTGCTCCTACCTATCCTTTTGATTTGGTCCTGCCGTATATACCTACAGGTACGCCACGGTCACAAGATGCAGGTCGCTTTCTTGTTCCTAGAATTTCTAAGCAAACAGCTGGAGGCAGGGCTTTCTCAAATAGAGAAACATTTTCATGGAATGGTCTGTCAATCCATGTGATAGACGCAGACTTGGCATCAACCGGTAGCCTTTTCCTGCAGTCAAATGACCTAGTGGCCTCATGGGTGGATTATGGGTGAATTAATAAACATTCTTTTTAAAAAGCAGCTGAAAATCCAGTGTTTCTATGTCAAACAGAGTTGTTATATTTGAGTCTTCTGTGATGTATATATAAAGTGTAATATCGGGATGCAAACTCCAAATGGAATCAATTTAAACTCGGTATCAGACATGGTACCGGTGTCTTATTTTTTGTAAGCCCATAAGCATGTGTGTGAGGTGTATACTTTTGTTTCAAAGTAGATTTGTTTGACTACCAAGAAACACTCTGTGTGACCCTGATTTAGCCCACTGCAGTAAAAGGTTAAGTCTTTACTGAAGACTCATCTCTTCAGTAGGTCCTATGATTGAATGGCCCAGGGGTGCGAAGGTGAACAACAAGGCACTGGAGTGACGAACCACCCTTGCTGTCTCTGCCTGGCTGGCTCCCCTCTCTCCATTGGGATTCCCTGCCTCTGACCCTATTGCACGGGATGAGTCACTGATTGCTAGTGCTCTCCCATGCCGTCCATAGGAGTGGTGCATCACGCCCTGACAGGCTTTTTTTTGCTATGCTCTGCTTGAGTGAGTTGAGTCACTGACGTGTTCTTTCTGTCAGGTTCTGCTCTATTAGGCCTGTGTGGTAGAGGAGATCTTCATACGCTATACTCTGCCTTGTCTCAGGGTAGTTAGTTGGTGGTCTGTTGATAGCTCTTTGGTGGTGTGGGGGCTGTGCTTTGGCAATGTGGGTGGGGTTATATCCTGCCTGGCCCCTGTTCGGGGGTATCGTCGGACGGGCCACAGTGTCCCCTGACCCCCCTGTGTCAGTCTCCAGTATCTATGCTGCAATAGTGTCCCAGGGGGCTAGGTTAGTCAATTTTTCTGTCTTATATGGTGTCCTGTGTGATCATAACCATGCTCCCATTGAGTATTGGGACCCAGGCCAACAACATATCCTGGTCTCTATTCTGAGGACCATGACTATAAGATTGAGTATTGGGACCCAGGCCAACAACATATCCTGGTCTCCATTATCAGGACCAGGACTATAACATTGAGTATTTGGACCCAGGCGAACAACATATCCTGGTCTCTATTCTCAGGACCAGGACTATAACATTGAGAATTGGGACCCAGGCCAACAACATATCCTGGTCTCCTCTACATACTCAACTAGTATTTTTTAAACAGTCTTTATTAAAACATTCATGTGGAATCAACAATGTTAAACAAAACAAAATATATGTAACCACACTCCAGATGTAGATTTTACAATGATACCCACATGCAGTCTTAGACACATAAACAACAACTCACTCTGTAGTTGGAGAATTACTCCACCATCAAGTATAGGTGAACAACAGTCTCTTATTGAACAGACCTGCCTATAACACTGTAGACACATCAATACTCCTGTATTGGTTCAAACCTGTTCTATTCTTACAACCCTGACTATAGCTTTGATACCTGGTCCCTATCATTATCATTACCCAGAAGAATATCGTTTATCACTAAAAACATACTATTAAAAACTATATTATAAGATATCATCAAGTGTACTTACAGTGTGAAGGGGTGAGGTTTTGCAAGAAAGCTTACTGGAAGTGAGTGTTCGGTTGACACATAAGTGGTCAGGGCTGCAATTTCCTTCCTCTTTAAGTTGTATACATGACGCAAGAATAAAACTATCGTCACTGTCACATAGGCCTACACATCTTAGCACATATCTTAACAGTTTTTAAAATCTAGTTGTATTTACATTTATATTTTTTCATTTCTTTTTCCTCCATATATGAAACGTGTAAATTGTATAAAATAATTCAGACTCGCTGACACTGATATCCTGTCATGTTTCGAAATTGTATAATAAAAACCATTCTCTCTTTCAGTTAACAAAGCAAATTACTGTGGGCCAGATCCGGCTGTTAGGTGGCACATGTGACTCAGTGTGAAGCATCCTATGGGCCAGATGCGGTCCAAATGTTGGAGATATTTGCCTGGATATTGCCTGCTTTAAATATTATCTTATCAGTTCTTTGTAGATAATTTGTCTTCTAAGAAATCAGTGTTCCTCAAGGTTCCATTTTAGGACCACTATTTTTCACTCTATATTCTACCTCTTGGTTATGTCATTCGGAAACACAATGTCAGCTTTCAATGCTTTGCAGACGACACACAGCTGTACATTTCGATGAAACACGGTGAAGCCCCAAAATTGCCTTCGTTGGAAGTCTGTGTTTCAGACATAAGGAAGTGGATGGCAGCAAATGTTTTACTTTTAATTTCATTAAAAATAGACATGCTAGTTCTAGGTCCTAAGGAACAAAGATATCTGCTGTTTGACCTGACAATTAATCTCGATGGTTGTACATTCGTTTCAAATAAAACTGAAGGACCTCTGATTTTCTTTTGACAAAAGAATTTCAAGAGCAGTTTTTTCCCTCTTCGTAACATCTACAACATCTGAAACCTTTTGACCAAAAATGATGCAGAAAAGCTAATCCATGCTTTTCTCACTTCAAGATTAGACTAGTGCAATGCTCTACTCTCCGGATACTTGGATAAAGAACTAAATAAACTTCAGCTAGGGCTAAATACGGCTACTAGAATCTTGACAAGAACCAAAAACTAGATTATATTACTCCAGTGCTAGCCTCTCTACACTGGCTTCCTGTTAAGGTTTTACTGCTAACCTACAAACCATTGCGTGTACTTGCTCCTGCCTATCCTTTTGATTTGGTCCTGCCGTATATACCTACAGGTACGCCACGGTCACAAGATGCAGGTCGCTTTCTTGTTCCTAGAATTTCTAAGCAAACAGCTGGAGGCAGGGCTTTCTCAAATAGAGAAACATTTTCATGGAATGGTCTGTCAATCCATGTGATAGACGAGACTTGGCATCAACCGGTAGCCTTTTCCTGCAGTCAAATGACCTAGTGGCCTCATGGGTGGATTATGGGTGAATTAATAAACATTCTTTTTAAAAAGCAGCTGAAAATCCAGTGTTTCTATGTCAAACAGAGTTGTTATATTTGAGTCTTCTGTGATGTATATATAAAGTGTAATATCGGGATGCAAACTCCAAATGGAATCAATTTAAACTCGGTATCAGACATGGTACCGGTGTCTTATTTTTTGTAAGCCCATAAGCATGTGTGTGAGGTGTATACTTTTGTTTCAAAGTAGATTTGTTTGACTACCAAGAAACACTCTGTGTGACCCTGATTTAGCCCACTGCAGTAAAAGGTTAAGTCTTTACTGAAGACTCATCTCTTCAGTAGGTCCTATGATTGAATGGCCCAGGGGTGCGAAGGTGAACAACAAGGCACTGGAGTGACGAACCACCCTTGCTGTCTCTGCCTGGCTGGCTCCCCTCTCTCCATTGGGATTCCCTGCCTCTGACCCTATTGCACGGGATGAGTCACTGATTGCTAGTGCTCTCCCATGCCGTCCATAGGAGGGGTGCATCACGCCCTGACAGGCTTTTTTTTGCTATGCTCTGCTTGAGTGAGTTGAGTCACTGACGTGTTCTTTCTGTCAGGTTCTGCTCTATTAGGCCTGTGTGGTAGAGGAGATCTTCATACGCTATACTCTGCCTTGTCTCAGGGTAGTTAGTTGGTGGTCTGTTGATAGCTCTTTGGTGGTGTGGGGGCTGTGCTTTGGCAATGTGGGTGGGGTTATATCCTGCCTGGCCCCTGTTCGGGGGTATCGTCGGACGGGGCCACAGTGTCCCCCGACCCCCTGTGTCAGTCTCCAGTATCTATGCTGCAATAGTGTCCCAGGGGCTAGGTTAGTCAATTTTTCTGTCTTATATGGTGTCCTGTGTGATCATAACCATGCTCCCATTGAGTATTGGGACCCAGGCCAACAACATATCCTGGTCTCTATTCTGAGGACCATGACTATAAGATTGAGTATTGGGACCCAGGCCAACAACATATCCTGGTCTCCATTATCAGGACCAGGACTATAACATTGAGTATTGGGACCCAGGCGAACAACATATCCTGGTCTCCATTATCAGGACCATGACTATAACATTGAGTATTGGGACCCAGGTCAACAACCTATCCTGGTCTCTATTCTCAGGACCAGGACTATAACATTGAGAATTGGGACCCAGGCCAACAACATATCCTGGTCTCCTCTACATACTCAACTAGTATTTTTTAAACAGTCTTTATTAAAACATTCATGTGGAATCAACAATGTTAAACAAAACAAAATATATGTAACCACACTCCAGATGTAGATTTTACAATGATACCCACATGCAGTCTTAGACACATAAACAACAACTCACTCTGTAGCTGGAGAATTACTCCACCATCAAGTATAGGTGAACAACAGTCTCTTATTGAACAGACCTGCCTATAACACTGTAGACACATCAATACTCCTGTATTGGTTCAAACCTGTTCTATTCTTACAACCCTGACTATAGCTTTGATACCTGGTCCCTATCATTATCATTACCCAGAAGAATATGCGTTTATCACTAAAAACATACTATTAAAAACTATATTATAAGATATCATCAAGTGTACTTACAGTGTGAAGGGGTGAGGTTTTGCAAGAAAGCTTACTGGAAGTGAGTGTTCGGTTGACACATAAGTGGTCAGGGCTGCAATTTCCTTCCTCTTTAAGTTGTATACATGACGCAAGAATAAAACTATCGTCACTGTCACATAGGCCTACACATCTTAGCACATATCTTAACAGTTTTTAAAATCTAGTTGTATTTACATTTATATTTTTTCATTTCTTTTTCCTCCATATATGAAACGTGTAAATTGTATAAAATAATTCAGACTCGCTGACACTGATATCCTGTCATGTTTCGAAATTGTATAATAAAAACCATTCTCTCTTTCAGTTAACAAAGCAAATTACTGTGGGCCAGATCCGGCTGTTAGGTGGCACATGTGACTCAGTGTGAAGCATCCTATGGGCCAGATGCGGTCCAAATGTTGGAGATATTTGCCTGGATATTGCCTGCTTTAAATATTATCTTATCAGTTCTTTGTAGATAATTTGTCTTCTAAGAAATCAGTGTTCCTCAAGGTTCCATTTTAGGACCACTATTTTTTTCACTCTATATTCTACCTCTTGGTTATGTCATTCGGAAACACAATGTCAGCTTTCAATGCTTTGCAGACGACACACAGCTGTACATTTCGATGAAACACGGTGAAGCCCCAAAATTGCCTTCGTTGGAAGTCTGTGTTTCAGACATAAGGAAGTGGATGGCAGCAAATGTTTTACTTTTAATTTCATTAAAAATAGACATGCTAGTTCTAGGTCCTAAGGAACAAAGATATCTGCTGTTTGACCTGACAATTAATCTCGATGGTTGTACATTCGTTTCAAATAAAACTGAAGGACCTCTGATTTTCTTTTGACAAAAGAATTTCAAGAGCAGTTTTTTCCCTCTTCGTAACATCTACAACATCTGAAACCTTTTGACCAAAAATGATGCAGAAAAGCTAATCCATGCTTTTCTCACTTCAAGATTAGACTAGTGCAATGCTCTACTCTCCGGATACTTGGATAAAGAACTAAATAAACTTCAGCTAGGGCTAAATACGGCTACTAGAATCTTGACAAGAACCAAAAACTAGATTATATTACTCCAGTGCTAGCCTCTCTACACTGGCTTCCTGTTAAGGTTTTACTGCTAACCTACAAACCATTGCGTGTACTTGCTCCTACCTATCCTTTTGATTTGGTCCTGCCGTATATACCTACAGGTACGCCACGGTCACAAGATGCAGGTCACTTTCTTGTTCCTAGAATTTCTAAGCAAATAGCTGGAGGCAGGGCTTTCTCAAATAGAGAAACATTTTCATGGAATGGTCTGTCAATCCATGTGATAGACGCAGAACTTGGCATCAACCGTAGCCTTTTCCTGCAGTCAAATGACCTAGTGGCCTCATGGGTGGATTATGGGTGAATTAATAAACATTCTTTTTAAAAAGCAGCTGAAAATCCAGTGTTTCTATGTCAAACAGAGTTGTTATATTTGAGTCTTCTGTGATGTATATATAAAGTGTAATATCGGGATGCAAACTCCAAATGGAATCAATTTAAACTCGGTATCAGACATGGTACCGGTGTCTTATTTTTTGTAAGCCCATAAGCATGTGTGTGAGGTGTATACTTTTGTTTCAAAGTAGATTTGTTTGACTACCAAGAAACACTCTGTGTGACCCTGATTTAGCCCACTGCAGTAAAAGGTTAAGTCTTTACTGGAGACTCATCTCTTCAGTAGGTCCTATGATTGAATGGCCCAGGGGTGCGAAGGTGAACAACAAGGCACTGGAGTGACGAACCACCCTTGCTGTCTCTGCCTGGCTGGCTCCCCTCTCTCCATTGGGATTCTCTGCCTCTGACCCTATTGCACGGGATGAGTCACTGATTGCTAGTGCTCTCCCATGCCGTCCATAGGAGGGGTGCATCACGCCCTGACAGGCTTTTTTTTGCTATGCTCTGCTTGAGTGAGTTGAGTCACTGACGTGTTCTTTCTGTCAGGTTCTGCTCTATTAGGCCTGTGTGGTAGAGGAGATCTTCATACGCTATACTCTGCCTTGTCTCAGGGTAGTTAGTTGGTGGTCTGTTGATAGCTCTTTGGTGGTGTGGGGGCTGTGCTTTGGCAATGTGGGTGGGGTTATATCCTGCCTGGTTGGCCCTGTTCGGGGGTATCGTCGGACGGGGCCACAGTGTCCCCCGACCCCCCCCTGTGTCAGTCTCCAGTATCTATGCTGCAATAGTGTCCCAGGGGGCTAGGTTATATATATAGGTCTTATATGGTGTCCTGTGTGATCATAACCATGCTCCCATTGAGTATTGGGACCCAGGCCAACAACATATCCTGGTCTCTATTCTCAGGACCATGACTATAAGATTGAGTATTGGGACCCAGGCCAACAACCTATCCTGGTCTCTATTCTCAGGACCATGACTATAACATTGAGAATTGGGACCCAGGCCAACAACCTATCCTGGTCTCTATTCTCAGGACCAGGACTATAACATTGAGAATTGGGACCCAGGCCAACAACCTATCCTGGTCTCCATTATCAGGACCATGACTATAACATTGAGTATTGGGACCCAGTCCAACAACATATCCTGGTCTCCATGATCAGGACCATGACTATAACATTGAGTGTTGGGACCCAGGCCAACAACATATCCTGGTCTCTATTATCAGGACCATGACTATAACATTGAGTATTGGGACCCAGGCCAACAACATATCCTGGTCTCCATTATCAGGACCATGACTATAACATTGAGAATTGGGACCCAAGCCAACAACCTATCCTGGTCTCCTCTACATACTCAACTAGTATTTTTTAAACAGTCTTTATTAAAACATTCATGTGGAATCAACAATGTTAAACAAAACAAAATATATGTAACCACACTCCAGATGTAGATTTTACAATGATACCCACATGCAAGCATTCATAAAGAAAAACATTTATACAAAATCCAATTAAATGAACTAGAATGGTATGGTTCAATATAAGCTATTATCAAGTGTATGGTGAGATATAATATATTATCAAGTGTATGGTGAGGTATAATGTATTATCAAGTGTATGGTGAGGTATAATGTATTATCAAGTGTATGGTGAGGTATAATGTATTATCAAGTGTATGGTGAGGTATGATGTATTATCAAGTGTATGGTGAGGTATGATGTATTATCAAGTGTATGGTGAGGTATGATGTATTATCAAGTGTATGGTGAGGTATAATGTATTATCAAGTGTATGGTGAGGTATAATGTATTATCAAGTGTATGGTGAGGTATAATGTATTATCAAGTGTATGGTGAGGTATAATGTATTATCCAGTGTATGGTGAGGTATAATGTATTATCAAGTGTATGGTGAGGTATAATGTATTATCAAGTGTATGGTGAGGTATAATGTATTATCAAGTGCATGGTGAGGTATAATGTATTATCCAGTGTATGGTGAGGTATAATGTATTATCAAGTGTATGGTGAGGTATAATGTATTATCCAGTGTATGGTGAGGTATAATGTATTATCAAGTGTATGGTGAGGTATAATGTATTATCAAGTGTATGGTGAGGTATAATGTATTATCCAGTGTATGGTGAGGTATAATGTATTATCAAGTGTATGGTGAGGTATAATGTATTATCAAGTGTATGGTGAGGTATAATGTATTATCCAGTGTACGGTGAGGTATAATGTATTATCAAGTGTATGGTGAGGTATAATGTATTATCAAGTGTATGGTGAGGTATAATGTATTATCCAGTGTATGGTGAGGTATAATGTATTATCAAGTGTATGGTGAGGTATAATGTATTATCAAGTGTATGGTGAGGTATAATGTATTATCCAGTGTACAGTGAGGTATAATGTATTATCAAGTGTTACAGGGCGAAGAGAGAGAGGTTTGGTAGGGGACCTTACTGGCTGTGAAACAGAATCATGTGATGTCTGAGGTTGACACCAAATAGAGGGTCTAAAATGGGGATGCAGAGCTGACTTCCTGTCTTCATGACGCCTCTTCCTAACAACCAAAGGGCTTCACAATAAATGTGTGAACATCTTTCTGGAGCACACTTAATATACAACAAGGAAAGTTGAAAGAGATCCCTATAAAAATACTTTAAAACAAATGCAACAACATAATTGGACCGTACCAATAGGCTTATGGTTTCTCTGTACTTCTGTATGTCTCACCAGCTACACTAAAACCTTGTTTCCTTTGTACTGTACCACAGTGCTCTCTACTGGCATCTTAACAGCAACAACAGACATTAATTTGTCTCAAACACAGTGTATGACGCAGCACTGGGGAGGTTGTATTCCACAGCAGAGTACTGGAAATCCTCTTCCTGTTTCTGGGGTTGAGGAAGGATGAACAATACAGGTTATGAAATCATAATAATTATATTCTGAGTGTTCAAAAATATAAATATTAATTGTCCCCCTGTCCTTGCTAATTCTACAGGATTAGCATTGAAAATGTGACCAGCTGTCGTGAAATCTAGTAATAAAGTGGCTATAATTAATTTCAATTATTGCATGGAACTATTGCGTTGGCTCGTTATAACGTTGTCGTTATCTTCAACCTACTCTGTCTGTGTTGACTACATGTTTGGACACCACTCTCTCTCTCTCTAGTATCTGTTGTTCCACCTTGTTGGGTCTGCGTCTCTTCTCTCTGGCTCCTCTCACTACCGCCTTATTGATGTCATGATCCTCTCTTCTCCGTGCCCTCTCTCCTCTCCACCCTTGACCCTCGCCTAGCAACCGTGCTCAGAACCGTGAGCCATTTCCAGGAGCGACCGCTTAGTCGCCATTGAAGGGTAGCGTGACCACGCCCAAGACCGCTATGATGCCAAGTTAACTTTTAACGGAAATTCCATCATGGCACATCACCATGGCGATGATGGTTTATGTGTTCATGTGACGTCATGTCATCGGCAATCCACAACATTTTTTTAAATGACATTTGCAGTTCCTAGTGTGACATGCATCAATGAATGTTGATTCGTTCCAGGTGCTGCCTGCGTGAGGGGCGGGGTTTTAAACGTCTGTTGTTTCCGTGTCCAGAGATCCCTTTTATCCATGTACAGGTTGGCGTGCTCTGGATGGATGAGGGGACAGTGTGGCCTTATCTAAATTCAGTGGAACTTTGTAAGTGTTCCCATCTCCCTCCAGATCCTCTCCGTCTTCCTGAGCACACCTTCCTCAACTATACACTTCTGTAATTATTGGAACACTAAGATTTAATATTATCATTGGACAGCTTGTTGTATGAGCGACAGCGCCAACTATTGTTTTGTTTGTGAGGAGCGCTCCATTGGTTAATGATTTATGGCTGCTATTTATTGCTGCCTAGATACAAAACATAAACAGAAGCTTTCTATTGCAACGTCTCTGTGTCATTTCCATGCTCCACCCCTGATGTAAAGAACCTGTGTTTAGTTGTATTTAGTTATTTATTGAGGACCTCACCTCATTAAACAAGGTGGCATAGCAGCTACAACCTTCAACCTGTTACACTGGTATCATTTGTTTGGCCCTTAACAGTTGAAGAGGATATCTGTGTCTGAAATATCACCTGACAGTGTGTAGGGAATAGGATGACATTTCAGACACAGACTATGTGTAGGTTTAGTGTGGTGTATGGATGGGATGTTTAAATCACTGTGATTTATAGTGCATTTACTATAAGACCTCATGAATAAAGTTGGTTATGTTGTGTTAATTAAAGCAGGAATCCTTAATGCTGAAACTGTCCGTTTGAGATATTACAACAACAAAGAAGTTACTGTAAAAAAAGTACTGTTTTCTTCCCCACTTTGACATCACTGCACCATAATAGAACAGTAGACTATGGACTGAAAAGTTTGGCCAATACGTTTATTTAAAGGGATAGTTCAAGCCAAAATCAAAGTCATTCTAAATGAGTAATTATATTACATTTTCCAAAAGCATTTTTTCAAAAAATAATAATTTCATTAAAAGCCGCAATGTCTATAACCCATGATTGGATTGAATCCCGCCCAATGTCTATTGAGCAGCACTGGGTCTGTAATTCCTCATTCTGTTTCTTGGGGTGAGACAGTGGGACGGTGGAGTACGGAGGCACTTCCTGGTTTCTGTGTTGGAAGCTACCGTAGGTAACGTCATCCTGCTCGTCTGTGATCGCTCTCTGTGCTGCAGTAAAGGCCATGGCCATGCCTGAGACGTTGTCATACACTGGATTAGTGTCTCTCTGATGGGGAGAGAGGACAGACAACATGAGGGGTGAAACATTTTACCACAGTCATTGAGTCCATCTAAATACAGATCACTGTAGTTCTCAGTCAACTGATTCCTAAAGACTCACCTGTCCATTCTCTGCTGTGTCTCTTCTGTCTCTTGTGTCAGAGGGGGATTTGGAGGCCTTCTTCCCGTTTTGTGAATGAATGAATGAATCAATCAATAAATTAATACATCAATCAACAATCAATAAAGCAATATAAATATTTTGATCATTAGAAAATATAATTTGAAAGGGATACAATTCATCTCACTCACCTGAACCACATGAACCCAAAGAGACAGAGTAAGAGAATCAGAACAACAACTATGATTCCTACAACATCATTCTTCAAAGACGAACGTAACAGGCAATTATCGTGGTCTTTTACAGCACAGGAGTAGCTGCCTGCATCCTCACTGCTGATTTGGTCTAGGTTGAGGTAGTTATCTTGGGTGTTTGGGTTGGTGAGAAGTTGTCTGTTCTTGTACCAGATGTAGGTGGGGTTGTCAGTTAGAGTACAGGTGGTGCTACAGGTCAGTGTCACCTTCCCTTCCTCTGTGCCAGGAGTCTCATTCACCTGCAAGTCTGAAAAGGAGTAAATGAAGACAAAAGAGCACAATCATCATTATTTCCACCAATAATATAATGACTTAGACTAGATGATATAATACTGTAAGGACAGTATTACCTGTGACATTCAGAGTTATTCCAGGGAAGCTGTATCCCCATTTTACCTCAGTTGTTGTAAATCTAAACTTGTATTCAGCAGAGTCACTCTTTCAGGTCTGATTCTCAGGGTGGAGTCCTTGTCTGTAGTTGGATGGTACTGAGTGACTGCATACTCTGGGTCCTGGCTAGGATCTGTAGTAACTCCAGACTCCCATTTGTTGAACCAGGATACTTCTGTGACGTTGTGCCAGCTGGGATGTCTATACGTGCAGGTAATGTCCACTGTTGACCCCTTCAAGGCACAGATACTCCTCTTGGTGTGAGTCACATTCAAACAGCTCTGACCATGAACACCTGAAACAAAATGTATCTGATAAAATCCTCAAACAATAATGAGACAATGAGTGTTTTAGATTGGTTAATTTAACATGAATGAAATATATAGACACACACAGTACATTCAGAAAGTATTCAGAACCCTTGACTTTTTCCACATTGTTATTCTAAAATGAACTTCAGAAATTATCATTCTAAAACAATATAACAAGATAACATACCATCAGCCATGTTCTACCTTGTATATTCTACTGCATCATTTCTACTAGTGTTACTATCCAAGAGTGCACAGATTTGTCTGGTTTTCCCCACATGTTCTACTATTGGTCCACAGGCCTTAATGATTGATACTTAAGATGATTATTATAGGTGAGTCCAGACTCACACACTGTAGGAGTGAGAAAATCCTCAGGGTCTTTTACATCACAGGAGTAACTGTCTGCAGAGTAACGCCAGACCACTAGAGTATTACAGGAGTATTGTTGGGAAGTAGGGTCATGGAGATGTTGTCCGTTCTTGTACCAGATGTAGGTGGGGATGGGGTTGTCAGTCAGAAGACAGGTGGTGCTACAGGTCAGTGGATGATTATATGTTTCCTTCTCTGAAGGAAATCATTCAGGTTGCCCTCACAATTCCTGTGAGCAGCTGCTCCTGTGAAAGCAGGAGCAGGTAGCTTTGTGGTTAGAGCGTTGGACTTGTAACCGGAAGGTTGCCAGGTCGAATCCCTGAGCTGACAAGGTAACAATCTATTGTTCTGCCCCTGAACAAGGCAGTTAACCCATCCTAGGCTGTCATTGAAAATAAGAATTTGTTCTTAACTGACTTGCCTAGTTAAATAAAGGTAAAATTTAAAAGTGCACTGTGCCGGCTGCACTCCTAGTTGAGTAAGACAATGGGTCAGAAAAGTCTTGCAGCCATTGAGGGTGAAGTGCTTGGGCCACTAAGCCACAATAGTGTTATTGACTGCTTTGCCACCTTTAGGTCCACTTTGATGCGTCCACCCACAAAATAAGCATCAAAAGAGAGAAGCAGGAGGAGAAGTTCTGTATTAAAGGTTGTAATATTTGTTTGGGATCTTACTTTTTTATCTGATTTTATTCCTAATTATTTTTCAGTTTTTAAAATCGTATTTAGATCATTAGTTGAGTTTTGCCCCATTGTTGATGATACTGTTTAAGATGTTCCATGTGTCTGAATTATTGGGTTAATTTTGAGCAACAAATTTAAATAAAGATTTTTTTCTAATGGTATAATATGACCTGCATGTCTTCACATTTCTCTCTCTCTCTCAAAATAACATCCCAAAATTATTTTGGTAGATCTTACAGACATTTTTCTGCCTTTTGTTGTTGTCGGATGGATGGGGACAGAGTGGGCTTTAATTTCTTTATTTGGATAGAATTTAAGTAAGTCATATTAGATCAGTGTCTAACACAAACTATGAGACAGGTATACTTTTAGCCAACCTTGACCAAAAATAACCTTATTTTGATCGATTTTACACCCGTTGTTACTCTAAAAATACATGATGAAAATACGTTTTGGGGGCTTTAAAACAAAATCCTGGGGGCGTATGGCCAGACCCCCCTAAAAGAGGCTTAGCCCCCCTATCCATGAAGCTCTAGTGACGTCCCTGCCAACAGTATAGAAGAGCAGTGTAGAATACAGTGAACTCAGCAAAACAAGGAATTTGTGGTAAGTACATGCGGGCCGCCATCTTTATGCACCTCCGCTATTGTTACAGAAGCAGACTGTAGTCTAATCTACACACCATGGTTCTTACTTAATGAAATCAAATCTCCATCTTCCTTCTCTTCTTCTCCTCCTCTCTCAGTTCCTCTCGGCCCCGGTGTTTTCCTGCAGTCGACCAGACCCAGCAGTAAAGCGGAACTGGGAGGCGTTTGACATGGAGACTCCGGGAGGGTGGAGGGTAACGGGCTAGCTTTGTCCTGTTGGCCGCCAGAAGTATTAAAAAGTGTATAATTAAACCAAATATTGTATTAATTTAGACTAAACCTCTGATTGATTTGGGTGCATCCCTTCAATTTAATTGTACTTGAAATGTTCAATCGTTCACTACAACCCACAAATCTTATAGCATTAGATGACGGCATGGGCTAGTTTCCACCATACATCTCATACCAGTCATTTCCTTTCAAAGAGCAATTTAGAGGCGAAGCGAAATTTAGTATCGATTAGGTTGTTAGGAGTGTATTGATAAAAGTAGAGCACTTTATATGGGAGTAGTGCCAGGACGTCACTAGTCATAGAAGTCATAAACCACGCCCATTTTTACAATTGATCTTATTAAAAGGTGATCTTAACCCTACAACTTTATTTAACTAGGCAAGTCAGTTAGTAACAAATTCTTATTTACAATTACAGCCTGCACCGGCCAAATGCCAATTGTGCGCCGCCCTATGTGATTTGAACCAGGGTATCTGTAGCGACCCGTCTAACACTGAGACGCAGTGACCTAGACCGCTGCGCCACTCGGAAGCCACCTAGACCGTGCACACTTTGTGTGGAAGAAGAGATAATTAGGTCACAGATTCCTAAACATGATATAGTAGTAGGCTACTTTGTTGAAGTAAAATAAAATCCCAACAAGGGATTTTATAACGACATTTAACCGAAAACAGGAATGTGGATGTACAAAGATGATGAAAACTAGGCCTAGACATTTTATACAGCACAGCAGGCGTATACTGTTAACACCAGACTTACCGGATCCATTGTGGAAGCTATTGTTTCTTTGTATGACATGAAATGTGGTCAGCTACAACAGTACAGTTAGGCTACTTTGTTGTCTTCTTCTTCTTTAAGGTTTAATGTCAGACTACACCTATTGGAGTATTACGCCACCTACTGTACGGGTAGTGAACGAAAAAAAAGAAGTCTGTGGGAAATGAAGGCATGAGGGGGGGGGATACAGTACCACCATCATCATCATATACAATAATACATTTTTTATTAATATCAACATTTCCGGAGGGACGACGAGGGGAGCGGCGCCATGTGAGGATGAACTTTTCTGAGCTCCTCAACAGAACATTTAAAAAGAGGCATCACTACAGTCCCTGGTTCGTTTCCAGGCTGTATCACAACCGGACGTATCAAACTCACTAAAAGTGTCAGTAATAAAGCCTCTATTGTTAAAGCCAAACCTTGACCCAGCAAATATAAAAAACTATTGGCCTATATCGAATCTTCCATTCCTCTCAAAAAAAAATGAAAAAGCTGTTGCGCAGCAACTCACTGCCTTCCTGAAGACAATGTTTATGAAACGCTTCAGTCTGGTTTTAGACCCCATCATAGTACTGAGATTGCACTTGTGAAGGTGGTAAATGACCTTTTAATGGCGTCAGACCGAGGCTCTGAAACTGTCCTCGTGTTCCTAGAACTTAGTGCTGCTTTTGATACCATCGATCACCACATTCGTTTGGAGAGATAGGAAACCCAAATTGGTCTACACGGACAAGTTCTGGCCTAGTTTAGATCTTATCTGTCGGAAAGATATCAGTTTGTCTCTGTGGATGGTTTGTCCTCTGACAAATCAACTGTAAACTTCAGTGTTCCTCAAGGCTCTGTTTTGGGACCACTATTGTTTTCATTATATATTTTACCACTTGGTGATGTCATTCGGAAAACATAATGTTAACTTTCACTGCTATGCGGATGACACACAGCTGTACATTTCGATGAAACATGGTGAAGCCCCAAAATTGCCCTCCCTGGAAGCCTGTGTTTCAGACATAAGGAAGTGGATGGCGGCAAATTTTCTACTTTTAAACTCTGACAAAACAGAGATGCTTGTTCTAGGTCCCAAGAAACAAAGAGATCTTCTGTTGAATCTGACAATTAATCTTGATGGTTGTACAGTCGTCTCAAATAAAACTGTGAAGGACCTCTGCGTTACTCTGTACCCTGATCTGTCTTTTGACGAACAAGACTGTTTCAAGGACAGCTTTTTTCCATCTACGTAACATTGTAAAAATCTGAAACTGTCTGTCCAAAAATTATGCAGAAAAGTTAATCCATGCTTTTGTCACTTCTAGGTTAGAATACTGCAATGCTTTACTTTCCGGCTACCCGGATAAAGCGCTAAATAAACTTCAGTTAGTGCTAAACACGGCTGCTAGAATCTTGACTAGAACCAACATTTTTTATCATATTACTCCAGTGCTAGCCTCTCTACACTGGCTTCCTTTTAAGGCAAGGGCTGATTTCAAGGTTTTACTGCTAACCTACAAAGCATTACATGGGCTTGCTCCTACCCATCTTTCCGATTTGGTCCTGCCGTACATACCTACACGTACGCTACGGTCACAAGACGCAGGCCTCCTTACTGTCCCTAGAATTTCTAAGCAAACAGCTGGAGGCAGGGCTTTCTCCTATAGAGCTCAATTTTTATGGAACTCATCTCTTTAGTAGGTCCTATGATTGAGTGTAGTCTGGCCCAGGAGTGTGAAGGTGAACAGAAAGGCACTGGAGCAACGAACCACCCTTGCTGTCTCTGCCTGGCCGGTTCCCCTCTCCACTGGGATTCTCTGCCTCTAACCCTATTACAGGGGCTGAGTCACTGGCTTACTGGTGCTCTTCCATGCCGTCCCTGGGGGTGCGTCGCTGAGTGGGTTGAGTCACTGACGTGGTCTTCCTGTCCGGGTTGCCCCCTTGAGTTGTGCCGTGGCGGAGATCTTGTGGGCTATACTCGGCCTTGTCTCAGGATGGTCTATGGGCTAGGATGGGCTAGGGTCCGTCTGTTATATCTGGAGTATTTCTCCTCTCTTATCCGGTGTCCTGTGTGAATTTAAGTATGCTTTCTCTAATTCTCTCTCTTTCTTTTTTTCTCTCTCTTTCTTTTTTTCTCTCTCTCTCTCTCTCTCTCTCGGAGGACCTGAGCATTAGGACCATTCCTCAAGGCCTACCTGACGACTTCTTGATGTCCCCAGTCCACCTGGCTGTGCTGCTTCTCAAGTTTTCAACTGTTCTGCCTGTTTTATGAACATTTTAAAATCTTTATACCTCCACCAGGGGTGACTGTAGTATCCTCAAACGGACAGAAAGGAGACACAAGAGGCACCCCACACTCATTTTAGATTCCAAGTGGTCTTTATTTTCATACTGTATGCTCTCACTCTCATCACTATCTCCTTTGCCATCTTATCAAGTCCTTACTTGGAACACACACACACACACACACACACACACACACACACACACACACACACACACACACACACTCTATAGCATCTTGCTTACATTTCTCACATTTTAGGCATCCAGCTGAGGCCTTGGATGGATCATGTTATACTGAGATGGGTATATGTACAGTCATTTTTAGAGTGGTGGCAAAGTAGTTGAACAGGAGAAGAGGATGTGGTTACTAGTGGAGGGAGATCAGTGGGGGTGGTGGGTTGAGCACCTGCAATGAAGCTGATTGGTTGCTCTGGCCCATCACATCTTGACTAAAAGAAAGAGATTTAGAAATTAGTTCGACATTGCCATAGTTCAACAGCTGAAAAGCCGTCATTAACATACTCCCAGAGATTCAGTATTCACTGAATGAAGTAGCCTACCCATCCCCATTTACAATTGTATTCATCAATGAAATAAATGATACTATAGCACATGCAATTACATTATTATTGTAGACTATAGACTACTCCTGTATCTACCTTGTACAATAACGTAATCATTGAATGAAATAGCGTACCCATCCACATTTACAATTTAACTGATCAATTAGATAAATAATACTAGCAAGCACATAGTTATTTTTTTGTAGAATAGGCTACTACTGTATCCACACTATATTAGGATACTGTTGTGATATTGTCAGGCATGATTTTAGGTCTCCGATCGAAGTTGCATGTTGTATCTCGTTTCCCTTCAGTGAAAAGTAGTTATTTCATTTACAATTGAATTAATACATTAAATAAATAATACTAGTACATCAAATTGCTGTGGATGAGTTGAAAGTTGAATGGTCCCAGGATAGAAATGTATAAAGTTGACATTACATCACAAAATCCACCTTTTAAGTCGTACATTAGCAATTTATGTTATTAGTAACTAATGTTGTTGGTTTGGCGTCAAATAAGCCACTCTATATGTTATTTGCCGAATCTCCGTTTGGGTTTTATGCTAAAGTTCCCTCTGAAGTTGATAGCTAACTTGAAAATGCATCTACTTTAGGAGTGCTATTTATATCCCGTCGACTACTCATCATTCAGCCATACTGTGCGTCCCATGATTGCAGCTTTGGAAATAAATGAACTATCCGTCCATTACTCCTTCCTTTGTTGACTCGCTGACTTGAGGGACGGGACTAGGAAGGTCACAGTAGCATTGTTTCGTATAGGCGTCCAGTAATTTTCAGTTTTTTTTTCGAATTTGACACTGATAGAACAGTGCGTTTGATATATAATGTGTAGATGAATGGTGACTCCACGTTTGGATGAACGGACCAACGGGACTGCCATGGGCAAGTCCCTTGACGGGTACCAGGACTGGTGGAAGGACAATCTGAAGGTAATTACCTTTTCACACAACACATATATTGATATATTTTCTGGCCTTCCAAGAGATATATAAAAGAGATGTATTTGTGATAATTGCATTGCTATTATCAGTCAAGGTGAGACTGAACATGGACAGGGTGCATGAGAAGGAGAGGCACCTGAGAAGAATCAAGGTGTCACAATCTTCTGTAGGGACAGACCAAGGCGCAGCGAGGCATCCAGTATACATGTTTATTTAAGAAAACGAAACTCACGTAACTGGGTAAAATAACAAAAAGTCAACGTAACGAAGATCGTGAAGATGAACACACTAAACACAAACAAGCTATGTCCAAACAATCACCCACAAAACCTAAATGAAAACCCCAAATATATATATGGTTCCCAATTAGAGACAACGACACACAGCTGCCTCTAATTGGGAACCATTACCCCAACATAGAAATACAACACCTAGAACAAAAACCCTACACCAAAACCAAAGCAAAAACACGCCAGCCTGTCTTTTCAGGCCTGGACGTGACACAAGGGGACCAAGTGCTTCGACATCTGGGTGAACGACTTGGCTTGGAAGAAGGACGAAAGGAAGGCGAGACCCGGGAAAGCTTGGTGCTCTTTCGCTCCTAGCTGGGGTCAACATCCATTAAGGTGAATAGAAAAATCTCCGATAACAATTTGCATTTGCTGCCTCGTGGTGGGCGGCATCGCCATGCTGTCAGCAGCACCAACGCTGGCCCAGGTTTTATTTTTTTTTACCAAATAGTCAATCTCAAGGCTAACCACTGGGTCACGTTAAGTAACCGCCACTTCCAGGTAGGTACTGTTAAGGTGTATGACTCCAGTGGTCATGATGCCACCCTGGAGTTTCTCAAAACTCATCTCTATCTTTTCCAGGGATCATCCCTTACCAACCCCACTGACAATTAGACGGGGATCCGTTCTTTTCTGACTGCCATTAACATTATTGCATGTCTAATCAAACATTTAAATGAAATAATTCAATAACTTTTTTTACATACCTAATAATCTTTTAACCTGTGTGTTAGCTTGTTTACATCTGTCTCCTACCCTGTTCCCTTTACTCTGCTCCTGTTCTCCAGGACCTAGAGGTTCTGCCTAACACCCAGACATGGATCCACCTGATGTCCTCCATTACCAACCACCCTCCAACTTTTCATTACATCAGCAACTGTTATTGTCATTATCTGCTAAGAAAGAGCAGGACAACTATCATACTGGGCACATAATGTGAGCTGCACAGATTGCTAGTGTTTTCAGCCAAACAGTCAGAACAAAGAGGGCAAGAGCGCCTGGACTTTGTAGTTTCCTTCTTCGAGTCCACTACTTGCTGAAAAACAAGTGACAGGCAGAACCTCCTCTCTATTCCACACACCAGAATTCTGTATTTCAGTCTATGATTGCCATGGGAGTGTACAAAAAAATCTGAAAGTTAATTGGCACACAATGTACCACAAAAATATCAATGGTTATGTATTTACATCTAAAATATTGCTAGATTGGTTTTCAAAGCTGTTTCATAAGGTGTTTTGTTATTGTAAATTGTAACTATTCCTCGATGGTATTTGTTAGTTCAACATTATTCATTACATCATAAGACCTACAATATATATATATTCAACCACAAGGGTGTACTAATGAGATAATTATGATTTAAAAAAAAGAATAATTGAAGAATAAAATTATTTCAGTGTAGGTAAGGGAAGGCCTGTTTAAAATGAAAACATGCTGCCAGACAAGCCAGTGTATGAATCAAATGTATTTGCATATGAATGGAGTGTAAATTAGTTCACTTTGTGATTTGTAAGGTAAGTAACATTAATGTGTGTGTGGCGGGCATTGAAATGATGTTATGTTAACCCTGATTCCTGTTTATTCATAAAAAGCAGAATATGGTAAATAACATTAATCGCAATGGTTAGCCTATGCAAATTAATAGGAATACATTTAGCCTAATTTGTAATATGCCGTAGGGGAAAGTCGGGATCCGAGTCAGGCTTTTGTCAATTCCAGATTAAATATAGGTCTTCGTTTATATCAAATCTGAAGGTAATTGTGGGATAAATCAATGACAAACGACTTGACTGTTCAGGCTTCATCATGATCTGTGATCATACCAGGCGTGGGTGTTTTCAGTTTCATTTAGTCTAAGAATATGCGTAAGAACGCAACTGCACTGAAATGAATAGCCTGATTCAATGGGATTCTCCTGAATAGCATGTTTTTATCTGTTAGGCTGTTTGGTCTATTTTTACACTGCACAAATATTTGTCAACAGTCAGTCCTCGAATGCTAGCTAACCGACGTTCGTTGATTGTAACATTGACACTGTCTGTGTGCTGACTACAGGTTTATCTAACGTTAGTTGGTTGTAACATTGACACTGTCTGTGTGCTGACTACAGGTTTAACTAACGTTAGTTGGTTGTAACACTGACACTGTCTGTGTGCTGACTACAGGTTTAACTAACGTTAGTTGATCGTAACATTGACACTGTCTGTGTGCTGACTACAGGTTTATCTAAAGTTAGTTGATTGTAACACTGACACTGTCTGTGTGCTGACTACAGGTTTAACTAATGTTAGTTGGTTGTAACACTGACACTGTCTGTGTGCTGACTACAGGTTTGGAGGCCACTCTACAGATGAACCGTCTATCCTGACACCTCTGGAGCAGTGCTGCAGGTAAAACATGCAGCACTACAGACGGGGGAAAACAATAAAACGGAGAAAAAACAGAAGCACAGTGCAAATGCTTATCAAAGAAGCAAAGACAAACTACTACAAAACTGAAATCCAGGACGTAAAAAGGAAAAGCCCTAAGGAATGGTGGGACTACATTAACAAAGGACTGGGACAAAATAAAACATCAGGAGGGAGAAAACAGGTAGAGGGAGTTGAAGACAATGTGGCTGATGTTTTTAATGTCTTTTTTTCTGAAGCATGGACCGGCACCACACCTCTTGTCATCTTCCCCCTCCCCGTGCCTACAAGGCCGGTTGAGTGGGGCAGCATAAGCCAGATAAAGCAAGCTCTGACCAGACTGAACCTATGTAAAGTGTGTGGGCCTGTTGGCGTTCCAGCCTGGCTACTAAAAGAACATGCAGAAGATCTAACCCCTTGTCATCACACACATTGTTCCTACTGGCCTGGGACTGTTCCTGCTGCCTGGAAGATGGCCAATGTGTGTCCCATACCTCAAGTGTCAAAACCATGTCAACGAGAGAGAGATGGGACTCCAGTCAAACTTCATGCCTTGAAAAAATCGAGGAGAGCTTCATAAAAAATGAAAAATAAACTAATGCCAACAGTTTTATCCGATTGCACAAATCAGTATGCCAAAGTACCAAAGTCCAGCACTACTACCGCCCTTGTGAAAGCCACATAGTATGGTATATTAAACCCTATAGTACACCAATATTTAGAATGAAAAGTATAGACAAAAAGTTTATTGGTCACATACACATATTTAGCATAATAACATTTACACACAAATTGATATAAATTGTACATTCAAATCATCACTTGGGAGTATAAAAATCACTTTTAACCTACAACTTACCGCTGGTTTGGTGCTTGTTCACTGGAACGATTCTAACTGAAACGTCCTCCCTCGTAAGCAAGCTACGCAAACCAGCCAATAATATGCCATGTTGAGTAGGTGAAGGCAAGACAAAACTAAGACCAGAAACCCATTGGCTTAACAATAAAGTGGCAAGGGGAATCACCAATATATCCCTGTTACATATGCTTGTCCATAATGCAACTTTGTTTGAATCCCAGGCAGTCATCTTGTGTTCAAGGTCGCCTGGTGTTCAGAGTACATCCAAAATGGCACCCTAATCGCTACATAGTGCACTAGAGGGAACAAAGTACCATTTGGGATGCAGGAGATCTTGTGTTCAGGTCTTCTTGGTTCTGGGTTTGTTTACTGTTCTATAGAACACAGAGGAGTCCTCCTCAGCTACCTGTGAGAGAGGTCTGATGAGAAAGGAGATGCCACATGTCATCATCAATCCTCACTTCTGGGATCTCATTTAAAGTTATTGTTTCAAATACCAAGTTTAATTAGTCATATGTACAGGATACACATGGTATACACCGTCCAACTAAATGCTTACTGACAGGTCCCTTCGCGACAATGCAACAATGAGAAATAAAAGATAACAATACGAACATAGAGTAATGTCTCAGTAGAATAGAGTAAACATTGTATAATAAGTATAATACAGGAAGACAATTTATAGTCCGATATTTCCATGTGTTTAGGGGAAGGGGGGGTTGGGGGAGAAGTGTTTCAATTGTGCAGTGTGTGTGTGTGTGTGTGTGTGTGCGTGTGTGCGTGTGTGTGTGCGCGCGTACATGAGTTCCTGTCTGCTAAGGTGCGAGGAAACAGTGCAGGTGGTCAGTCCAGTTCAAGTGTTAAGCAGTCTGATGGCTTGTAGATAGAAACTGTCTCTGAGCCTGATGGTATCAGACCTCATGCTCCGATACCGTCAGCCCGACGGTAAGGGTGTGAACAGCTGGGATGTGTGGGGTCCTTGATGATGATGGGGGCCTTCCTCAGGCACAGTATAGCCCGTATATATGTTAATACATTTAAACTAAACAACTTTGAAGTCATTGTACTTAATACATTTAAAGTGAACAACTGCTGGTCTGGTTAACGTACAGGAATTGTATGCATTCCTAACTGTCAAGCTCAAGAACCATCTAATTTTGAAATTCTCTGAGATGTTGTAATGGCTGGCCTTGCTCACCGGGTGGCAGCCCTGGGGGGGTTGAATTTCACAACATCGTACAGGACATCCTCTTTCTGGGGTTGAGGCAGTTGGACATTGGAGTACAGAGGCACGTCCTGGTTATTGGAGCCAGAGAAGTAGATGCTGGCGTAGTGAACGTCATCCTGGGTGTCTGTGTCGGCTCTCTGTGCTGCAGTAGGTGTCATGGCCATGCCTGAGATGTTGTCATTCACTGGACTAGAGTTTCCCTGATGGAGAGAGAGGACAGACGAGATAAGCAGACCTGCGGACTATTCCATTGGTTCCATTGTGCCAGGCAATATTAATCAAATAATATTTGATCTGAACTCACCTGTCCATTCCCTGCTATGTCCCTTGTGACAGAGGTAGATTTGGAGGCCTTCTTCCTGTTTTTTACATTAATGAATGAATGAATGAATTAATCAGTCAATCATTGAATAACAATCAATTTAGTAACAACTCAAAACGATAAAGTGAAAGATAAGTCTTAGAAAGATGCTCACCTGAACCACATGAGTCCAGAGAGACAGAGGATGAGAACCAGAACAACCACTATGATTCCTACAGATGCTTCCGTCAAAAATGATTGTTCTCCCACAGACAATACAGGAGAGTGGAGATTACTGTAGCCTTCTACAGCACATGAGTATCTGCCTGCATCCTCACTGCTGACTGGGTCTAGGATCAGGGAGTTATCTAGAGTCTTTGAGTTGGTGAGACGTTGTCCGTTCTTGTACCAGATGTAGGTGGGTTTGGGGTTTTTAGTCAGAGTACAGGTGGTGCTACAGGTCAGTGTCAGATTCCCTTTCTCTGTGGCAGGAGTCACGTTCACCTGCAGACCTGAAATGAGGTGTAGAAACATCACTTTGTCAGTACTCTGTGCCATAGACCAAGACTCCATATCTTAAACTGTTTGTGTATTATTACCTGTGTTAGTAGTTGAAGTAATAGAAGTAGTAGATATTATATATTACCTGTAGATATTATATATTACCTGTATTAGTAGGTGTAGTAGTAGAAGTAGTAGATATTATATATTACCTGTGTTAGTAGTTGTAATAGTAGAAGTAGTAGATATTATATATTACCTGTAGATATTATATATTACCTGTGACAGTCAGAGTTGTTCCAGGGAAGCTGTACCCCCATTCTGTATACTGTGTTTTCAATCTGAACTTGTACTCAGCTGAATCTCTCTCTCTCAGGTCTGTGATTCTCAGGGTGCAGTCTTTCTCTTTAGTCCCAAGGTACTCAGCACGACCTGCATACTCTGGCACCGAGCTCAGGACTTTTGGCGCTTCATCACGTTTCTCTTGGATATACCAGTTTGCTTCTGAGACTTTATGAGCACTGGGATGTCTATATGTGCAGGGCAGTTCCACTGTTGAGCCCTTCACAGCACAGATACTCTGATGGGTGTAAATCACGTTGAAACAGTTCTGACCCAGAACACCTAAAACACAACAGCCCAACAATTAGTTAGTTTCCTTGTGCTGTAAATGATGTAATGGAATCCTTGTTGCATTGGGTAATCTTAGATTTTCTAAAATACTGTAGTTGAATCCACACTCACACACTACAGGAGAGAGGAGATCCTCAAAGCCTTTAACAGCACAGGAGTAGCTGGATGAATAATATCTGGTAGATGACCATGTGGACTTGGAAGACGCTGATAGACGTTGTCCATTCATGTACCAAATGTAGGTGGGGTTATCAGTCAGAGTACAGGTGGTGTTACAGGTTACTGTCACCTTCTGTTCCCACACTGCATTGGTGGGAGACACCATCACCTGGATTTTTTGTCCACACTTTGTTGCCGTAGTTGCTGAGTTGATTGTGAATGGAAACCATAGAGACGTGTCAATCAGTGAGGTGTGAGAGACAACTACTAAAGTGACATGGAGACGCCAAACAGACACCGGTGCCACTGAACACACCAGAATAGCATGAAGAAGCATCTTGAATTGTTGGCATTTTAGATCTAATAACAGAGGCTCACCATATGACAGAGTATGAATGGAAACTATAGAGAAGCATCACTCAGTGAGGTGAGAGAGACAACTATTCACAGTGAAGAGATGAATTCATAATTCAGCATTTTGTCCTGAATTGTTGAATGCCATTTTAGAACGAGCATGTTGATCAAACAATCCAGAGAAAGAGGGTAAGAAATACCTGCCACAGACCAGAGGAAGACCACCAACACACTTCCTGCTGTTCTCAAGGCCATTGTTGCATCTCCCACCCTGCAGTCCTAGAAACATAAAGGTCCCACAAGCTGCACTAAAACATGGTGTTGCCAGTGTACTGTACCACAGCACTCTCTACTGGCAGTGTACTGTACCACAGCACTCTATACTGGCAGTGTACTGTACCACAGCACTCTCTACTGGCAGTGTACTGTACCACAGCACTCTCTACTGGCAGTGTACTGTACCACAGCGCTCTCTACTGACAGTGTACTGTACCACAGCGCTCTCTACTGGCAGTGTACTGTACCACAGCACTCTATACTGGCAGTGTACTGTACCACAGCACTCTCTACTGGCAGTGTACTGTACCACAGCGCTCTATACTGGCATCTCAACACAACAGCCATCAATGTAACTCAAACCATCTCTCATCCTGCAGTCTTAGCAACATGACTAACTATAGCCGGTGAGTAAATACACCTTAAACATCAAATGAGAGGCGAACAATCACTTATTTAACAGACCTGCCAAAAAGCACTGTGTACACATCATTATAAAAGTACAGCTTCAGATCTGTTATATTCTCATAATCCTGACTATAGTATTGATACCTGGGGCCCTGTCATTATCACAATATATGGTTTATCACTAAATCTATCAAACACAATATGACAAGATATACAAGTCAAGAGTACTTACAGAGTGAAGTGAAGGAGGGAGGTCTTGTACACTAAGTCAACTTACTGGCAGTGCATAGAAACAGGAAGTGTGAGTTCTGTGGTTGACACATATTTAAGGTAGTCAGGGCTCAAGTGGCTGATAGAACTGTCCTTTCCTTCCTCTTTAAGTCGTTAACATGCACGACGCAGCTTACTTAGAATTGTTATAATAAGACATGGAACTGACAGCACATTTCAAAGACATAAAGTCACTTGACGCAAGATCATTTTTTATTTGACCTTTATTTAACTAGGAAAGTCAGTTGAGAACAAATTCCTATTTGCAATGACGGCCTTCCCGGAGAACAGTGGGTGTCTTTCTCCTCTCCTTTGCTAGTCATCAACTCTGTTAATTGGGGCACAGATCTGTAGGCCCATGTGCCTTGTTCAGGGGCAGAACCCCAGATTTGACCTTGTCAGTAACCTTTTTACTGTTTATTACTGCTAATGCTAATGACTGGTAACCTTTTGGTTACTGGCCAAACACTCTAACCACTAGGCTACCTGCCGCCCCAACTAACTAACGATGTCACATGGGCAAGGTCAAGGTCAAATCTGGGGTTCTGCCCCTGAACAAGGCACATGGGCCTACAGATCTGTGCCCCAATTAACAGAGTTGATGACTAGCAAAGGAGAGGAGAAAGATGGTTATTATTGCACCTTTGTCAAGTTATGCTACCGCTTTAATAAAGAGAACCATTTATATCAACTGTTTATTTACTGCTAATGCTAATGACTGATAATGCTAATTACTGCTCATGCTAATGACTGATAATGATAATTACTGCTAATGCTAATTACTGACCATGCTAATTACTGATAATTGCCTGATACCACTAAATAGCATTAACCTAATCACCTACTTTTTTTATTACGTGCTAAAACATAACAAATATAGAACCGATGCCAAACAAAACAAACATTTTACTTCGATGCTGACATTCATTCTGCAGAACAAATCACAGAGAACAAATTAGAATTGTAACGTAAAAGGTAATATCAAGTGTACTTACAGAGTTTAGAGAGGAGTTTGGTAGGAGACATTATACTGGCTGTGTGAAACAAGAGTGTGAGTTCTGTGGTTGACACCAACTAGATGTACTGAGGGTCTAAGATGGTGATGCAGATCTGGCTTCCGGCACCCATGATGCCTTTTCCTGACAACCAACACGTCACTGAAGTCTTATAAACAAAATGTGAACATGTTTTTAGAGCACATGTATAATGCAAGAAGGAAAGTTGGAAATATTCCTATTAAAATCCTTTAAAATAATTGCAACAACATAGTTTCTCTGTACTTCTGTACAGTATGTCTCACCAGCTACACTAAAACCTTGTTTCCTGTGTACTGTACCACAGGGCTCTCTACTGGAATCTCAACAACACAACAGCCATCAATGTGACTCAAAAACAGTCTATTTTTCAACAGACAGGCACTTCCTGGCTTCTGTGGTGGATGTCTGTGTAGTGAACATCATCCTGCTCGCCTGTGTCCACTCTCTTCTTCTCTATCCACTAGATGACCCTGTTCATTTAAGAGATCAGTAAATAATGTGTACAAGGTGTTTGGGGATTGCGCCTGCACATTGTGTAAGAGTGAGCAAGCAAACACATTAAAGAGCTGTTGTAATCCATTATGGGTCTAACGTTACTTTAGATTTATAACTTTAAGTAAATAATACTTTTTATCTTACTCTCGTACCGAAGTAAATCATATTTTACATCTGCAATGTATAAGAGTTTGTTTTGTAATATTTATGCCAGATGGTCATGTTAATCTGTTGATACTGTCAGATTGATATAAGGATGTTAGCTTCTTGCTAGCTGAATACCAGTGCTCTCAGAACCACGTTGTGGAAAGATGAGGATCTACTGTTCCATGTGGGGTTAGGGTAGCACGTGGACAGCGTGTAAGTACTCATATTGTACTTGATGGCAGAAGGGTTTAGAGTTTTTCATGTACAACGTCATTTTGTTGATGGACATCTTGTACTCAGACGTCTTAAACGTTAGAAGGTCTATTCTAACTGGGAACATTGTGGTCTTTGTATTTTATTGTATTTTTTGTTGTAGGAAGCAGAGCCACTACTGTTTCTGTATTTCATTTTGTAATTATTGTACAGATTGTTTTTATGCACTTTACTAACAGATTTATTTCACTTGGTGGTGATTTAGACTGAACTTTACTTCATGGTGACTTCCTCTTCCATTATCCTATTTTAAAAGTAAGCATTGAGAGAATAAACAACCCCAAATTAGTTTTGTGTCCTGTGCTGGGTTTACTTTCGCCAGGCTACGCAGATGTTGTCATACACAGGACTCGAGTGGGAGAGAGTAAAATAAAGTAATGCTAATGGGAGAGAGTAAAATAAATTAATACTAATGGGAGAGAGTAAAATAAATGAATACTAATGGGAGAGAGTAAAATAAATGAATACTAATGGGAGAGAGTAAAATAAATTAATACTAATGGGAGAGAGTAAAATAAATTAATACTAATGGGAGAGAGTAAAATAAATTAATACTAATGGGAGAGAGTAAAATAAATTCATACTAATGGGAGAGAGTAAAATAAATGAATACTAATGGGAGAGAGTAAAATAAATTAATACTAATGGGAGAGAGTAAAATAAATTAATACTAATGGGAGAGAGTAAAATAAAGTAATACCACAGTCGCTGAGTCCATCTCCACACAGACCACTGCAGTTCTCAGTCAACTGATTCCAACAGACTCCCCTGTCCAGGAGAGCGGAGACATTCAGGTCCTTCTACAGTACAGGAGTATCTGCCTTGTATCCTCACTGCTGACTGGGGCTAGAATCAGGAAGTCATCTAGAGTCTTTGAGTTGGTGAGACGTTGTCCGTTCTTGTACCAGATGTAGGTGGGGTTGTCAGTGAGAGTACAGGTGGGGCTACAGGTCAATGCCACTCTTTGTCACACACTCTTTGTCCATCTGTCACTGATACTTAGCACTCAACATGATTACTTATGTATAACTCTAAATACATTTTCTTCCCTAATTCTGACCATAGCGTTGAGGCCAACGGCACTATCAATATCAGAATATATGGTTTATTACTAAAAACATCAAATTAAACACAATATTATAAGATATCGCCACGCGTACTTACAGAGTGAAGAGGAAAGGTCTTGTACAGTAACTCAACTAACTAGCAGGGTGTGGAAACAAGAACAAACTGTGTGGTTGACACATATTGAAAGTAGCTGATACAGAACTGTGCTTCCACTTTAGACATTAACGTGCATGACGCATTCTCCCTAATAATAAATAATTACAAATCATCATCATTAGAATCATTATAGCCATCAGAACACCACAACAGACTTGTAGGGCCCTTTTCAAAGACCCAGAGACGCTTGAAGCAGGACAACTGATGATGTCACCCAGGCCTACAGATCTGTTAGTCAACAGAGCAGATTGAATAGAAACATGATAGAGGAAATGCGGTTACTATGACGAAGAATAGATGACACCTGATACTGCAGTTAAGAGGTATCAGGCAATGAGACTGTAATGTTAATGTTTAATTATTATCATTGGACAGCTTGTTGTATGAGCAACAGCACCGAAGATTATGTCCATGCTCCGCCCATGATGTAAAGAACATGTGTTTTTCTTACTTGAGGACCTCACCTCATTAAACAAGGTGGCGTAGCAGCTACAACGTTCAACCTGTTACACTGGCATCACTTGTGTGGCCCTTAACAGTTGAAGAGGATATCTGTGTCAGTGCTAGAGGCATCACAGCAGGCCGCAAGGAGAGGCACCGACTTCGGCAGAAGTTGTGACACCAGGCGCATGCACGCTGACTTCGGTCACCAGTTGTACGGTGTTTCCTCCGACACATTGGTGCGGTTGGCTTCCGGGTTAAAAAAGAAAAAAATACACATAAAAATAACTGTTTTTTCCCCCCTATGACATCACTGCACCATAAGTGAACAGTAAAATATGGACTGAACAGTTTTGCCTATACTTTTATTAAAAAAAGTATAGGCAAAAAGCCAAAATCAAAGTCCTTCTAATTGAGTAATTATACATCCTTTTCAAAAAGCATTAAAAAAAACAGAGGCACTTCTTGGTTTCTGTGTTGGAAGCTATCGTAGGTAACGTCATCCTGCTCGTCTGTGATCGCTCTCTGTGCTGCAGTCGGGGCCATGGCCATGCCTGAGACGTTGTCATACACTGGATTAGAGTCTCTCTGATGGGGAGAGAGGACAGACAACATGAGGGGTGAAAAATCAAAGATTGAGTCCATCTCTTCACAGACCGCTGTAGTTCTCAGTCCACTGATTCCAACCGACTCACCTGTCCATTCTCTACTGTGTCTCTTCGGTCTCTTGTGTCAAATGAAAGGAAATGAAATTAAATCAAATGTTATTTGTCACATGCACCGAATACAACAGGTGTAGACCTTACAGTGAAATGCTTATTTACAAGCCATTAACCAACAATGCATTTTTAAGAAAAAATACAAAAAAAACGAATAATTAAAGAGCAGCAGTAAAATAACAATAGCGAGGCTATATACAGGGGGTACCAGTACAGAGTCAATGTGCGGGGTCACCGGTTATTCAAGGTAATATGTACATGTAGGTAGAGTTATTAAAGTGACTATGCATAGATAATAACAGAGAGTAGCAGCAGCATAAAAGAGGGTGTACAAAATTACTCTACAGGAGCCTCTTGGACCTCGACTTGGCGCTCAGGTACCGCTTGTCATGCGGTAGCAGAGAGAAAGGTCCATGACTAGGGTGGCTGGAATCTTTGACAATTTTTAGGGCCTTCCTCTGATACTGCCTGGTATAGAGGTCCTGGATGGCAGGAAGCTTGGCCCCAGTGATGTACTGGGCCGTTCGCACTTCCCTCTGTAATGCCTTGCGGTCGGAGGCCGAGCAGTTGCCATACCAGGCAGTGATGCAACCAGTCAGGATGATCTTGATGGTGCAGCTGTAGAACCTTTTGAGGACCAACCAACACCGGCCTGATGGAACGAGGGGTTAATATAATAATCGGGGGGAAGCTGTAACCGGTAACAAACCTCGTTCATCTCTCCTCTCCTAAATGGCCCCACAAACCGCGGACCCAGCTTCCGGCAGGGCAGGCGGAGGGGCAGGTTTCGGGTCGAGAGCCAGACCCTGTCCCCCGGTGCCTCACTGCGGTGACGGCCCGCGCTGGTTATTTGTCGCAGCGCGTCTTGCTGGAGGTGACCATGAGCGGCTTCCCAGGTCTCCTCCGCGCGCCTGAACCAATCGTCTACCGCAGGAGCCTCGGTCTGACTCTGATGCCACGGTGCCAGAACCGGCTGGTACCCCAATACACACTGAAAAGAGGACAGGTTAGTGGAGGAGTGGCGGAGCGAGTTCTGCGCCATCTCTGCCCAGGGCACGAACGCCGCCCACTCCCCCGGCCGGTCCTGGCAATAGGACCGCAGAAATCTGCCCACATCCTGGTTCACTCTTTCCACCTGCCCATTACTCTCGGGGTGGATACCCGGACGTTCCATGGTGGCCCTCCAGACTCTCGAAGTGAACTGGGAACCCCAATCAGACACTATATCCTCAGGCACCCGTAGTCGGGACAATGCGTCTGCCTTCACACTCGGGGAACCTGGTCTATAAGACAGGGTAAACACAAAACGGGTAAAGAACATGGCCCACCTTGCCTGACGAGAATTCAATCTCCTAGTTGTCCGGATGTACTCCAGGTTGCGGTGGTCAGTCCATATGAGCAAAGGGTGTTTAGCCCCCTCAAGCCAATGTCTCCACGCCTTCAAAGCCTTAACCACAGCCAACAACTCCGAGTCCCCCACATCATAGTTCCGCTCCGCCGGGCTGAGCTTCTTAGAGAAGAAAGCACAGGGGCGGAGCTTCGGTGGCGTGCCCGAGCGCTGAGAGAGAACGGCTCCGATCCCAGCCTCGTATGCGTCCACCTCCACTGTGAATGCCAAAGAGGGATCCGGATGGGCTAGCACAGGAGCCGAGGTAAACAGAACTCTTAGGTGCCCAAAAGCCCTGTCTGCCTCAACTAACCACTGTTTACAGAAGGCGAGAGCCAAATCAGCATATTCTGGGGGGATGTGCACAGTGGAGACCTGGTCTGGACATTCCACTGTGGTAGCACCAATTGGAAACTCCTACACACCTCCCCGAGCACACTCGTGACCACCCCGTGAGAGCCCTCTGTTGCCAGGAAATGGTGCGGTTATGACGGGCCAACCAAGGAAGGCCTAGTACCACGGGAAACGCAGGAGAATCAATGAGAAAGAGACTGATTCTCTCCTCGTGACCCCCCTGCGTCTCCATGAACAGGGAGATGGTGGCCTCCTTGATTAGCCCGGACCCTAATGGTCGACTATCCAGAGCGTGAACCGGGAAAGGTCTAACCACAGGTATAATGGGGATCCCTAAACTAAGGGCTAACGGTCTTCCTCTCCCCACACAGCGTTTGCCCACTCCAGGGCTCTCCCCGAGAGGCAGGAGATGAGGGCGGAGACTCTCTTCCTTCCTGAGGGAGGAACGGTGGCCAGGTATAGGTCCAGTTGTAAGAGGCACTGTGCACTGTGCGGCCGTCCCATCATACTCCCTGGGAAGGGAGAGACGCATCCCACTGGAGCTGGATCCGGACGGGACTGGTAGAGGTAACCCCGGTTGCATTGGTCGAGGCGCTGGAGAGACCCCCTGTCTCTCCCAGTGGTCCATGGTCTGGACAACGCGATCCATCATGGCACCGAGAAGATGTAACATAACCGAGTGTTCCTGGACGCGTTCCTCGACTCCTCTGACCGGGGTACCTTCTCCTGCTGACTCCATGAAGGGTGTGTGATTCTGTCAGGCTCTTGTGTAGCTGGTGCATTAAAGTCAGGCGCAGGAGAACAGTACTGAGTGAGCAAAAACCCTTTACTCAAAATAGAATCAAGCAAAACGCTAAACGCATAAAATACAAATACATATGCCAAACGCAAAAACAAGCAAGGCATAAATGAAATGCACCAGCCGGAAAGAAACGGCTTAACAATAAACAATCACACACAAGGACATGGGGGGAAAACAGAGGGTTAAATACACAACAGATAATGATGGGGAATGCAAACCAGGTGTGTGAAAAACAAGACAAGAAAATGAAAAGTAGATTGGTGATGATTAGAAGACCGGTGACGTCGACCGCTGAATGCCGCCTGAACGAGGAGGGGAACCGACTTCAGTCGAAGTCGTGACAAGACCCATGCCAAATATTTTCAGTCTCCTGAGGGGGAATAGGTTTTGTCATGCCCTCTTCACGACTGTCTTGGTATGCTTCGACCATGTTAGTTTGTTGGTGATGTGGATAACAAGGAACTTGAAGCTCTCAACCTGCTCCACTACAGCCCCGTCGATGAGAATGAAGGTGTGCTCGGTCCTCCTTGTAGTCCACAATCATTTCCTTTGTCTTGATCACGTTGAGGGAGAGGTTGTTGTCCTGGCACCACACAGCCAGGTCTCTGACTTCCTCCCTATAGGCTGTCTCATTGTTGTCGGTGATCAGGCCTACCACTGTTGTGTCATCAGCAAACTTAATGATGATGTTGGTGTCATGCTTGGCCGTGCAGTCATGAGTGAACAGGGAGTGTAGGAAGGGACTGAGCACGCACCACTGAGGGGCCTCTGTGTTGAGGATCAGCGTGGCGGATGTGTTGTTACCTACCCTTACCACCTGGGGGCGGCCCGTCAGGAAGTCCAGGATCCAGTTGCAGAGGGAGGTGTTTAGTGCCAGGGTCCTTAGCTGAGTGATGAGTTTTGAGGGCACTATGGTGTTGAACGCTGTGCCGTAGCATTCTCACATAGGTGTTCCTTTTGTCCAGGTGTGAAAGAGCAGTGTGGAGTGCAATAGAGATTGCATCATCTGTGGATCTGTTGGGGCGGTATGCAAATTGGAGTGGGTCTAGGGTTTCTGGGATAATGGTGTTGATGTGAGCCATGACCAGCCCTTCAAAGCACTTCGTGGCTACAGACGTGAGTGCTACGGGTCGGGGTCATTGTCCATTTGGAAGACCCATTTGCAACCAAACTTTAACTTCCTGACTGATGTCTTGAGATGTTGCTTCAATATATCCACATCATTTTTCTTTCTCATTATGCCATCTATTTTGTGAAGTGCACTATTCCTGCAGCAAAGCACCCCCAAAACATGATGCTGCCACCCCCATGCTTCACGGCTTGCATGGTCATTATGGCCAAACAGTTTGGTCATCTGGTCATCAGACCAGAGGACATTTCTCCAGAAAGTAGGATCTTTGTCCCCATGTGCAGTTGCAAACCGTAGTCTGGCTTTTTTAAGGCGGTTTTGGAGCAGTGGCTTCTTCCTTGCTGAGCGGCCTTGCAGGTTATGTCGATATAGGACTTGTTTTACTGTGGATATAGGTACTTTTGTACCTGTTTCCTCCAGCAGCTTCACAAGATCCTTTGCTGTTGTTCTGGGATTGATTTGCACTTTTCGCACCAAAGTACGTTCATCTCTAGGAGACAGAACGCGTCTCCTTCCTGAGCGGTATGACGACTGCGTGGTCCCATGGTGTTTATACTTGCGTACTATTGTTTGTACAGATCATTTTCTGGATTTTTCCAAACTTTACATTTACAGTCAACTTAGTGTATGCAATCTTCTGACCCACTGGAATTGTGATACCGTGAATTAAGTGAAATAATCTGTCTGTAAACAATTGTAAAAATTACTTGTGTCATGCACAAAGTAGATGTCCTAACAGACTTGCCAAAACTATAGTTTGTTAACAAGAAATTGAGTGGTTGAAAAACAAGTTAATGACTCCAACCTAAGTGTATGTAAACTTGTGACTTCAACTGTATACGCCTCTTGGTGTAAGTCACATTCAAACAGCTCTGACCATGAACACCTGAAACTAAATGTATCTGATCAATTCCTCAAACGCTAATGAGACTAGGGAGGTAGGAAACAACATCTCCACCCCGCTGATCCTCAACACTGGGGCCCCACAAGGGTACGTTCTCAGCCCTCTCCTGTACTCCCTGTTCACCCATGACTGCGTGGCCATGCACGCCTCCAACTCAATCATCAAGTTTGCAGACAACACTACAGTATCAAGGCACAAGGCGAGACCCAGATGCAGACACAGGAGGCAGATGGTTGGAGTCTTACAATGTTTATTAATCCAAAGGGGTAGGCAAGACAATGGTCGTGGACAGGCAAAAAGGTCAAAACCAGATCAGAGTCCAATAGGTACCGAAGGGCAGGCAGAATCAAGGTCAGGGCAGGCTGGATAGTATTCCAGAGTCAGGCAGGGGTCAGAACCGGGAGGACTATAAAAAGAAACTAGAAAAGGAGTATGGGAAAACACGCTGGTTGACTTGACTAATCATACAAGACAAACTGGCACAGAGAGATAAATACACTGTGGGAAATAAGCGACACCTGGAGGGGGTGGAGACAATCACAGGAACAGGTGAAACAGATCAGGGCGTGACACGACAGTCGTAGGTTTGATTACCAGCAACGACGAGACAGTCTACAGGGAGGAGGTGAGGGCACTCGGAGTGTGGCGTCAGGAAAATAACCTCACACTCAACGTCCTTGGCGTACACATCACGGACAAACTGAAATGGTCCACCCACACAGACAGTGTGGTGAAGAAGGCGCAACAGCACCTCTTCAACCTCAGGAGGCTAAAGAAATTTGGCTTGTCACCTGAAACACTCACAAACTTTACAGATGCACAATCGAGAGCATCCTGTCAGGCTGTATCACCGCCTGGTACGTCAACTGTACCACCCACAACCTCAAGGCTCTCGTTGGCTGCAACAGAGGGTAGTGAGGTCTGCACAACGCATCACCGGGGACAAACTACCTAAGGCCAAAAAGATCATCAAGGACAACAACCACCCTAGCCACTGCCTGTTGACCCCCTATCATCCAGGCGAGGCCAGTACATGTGCATCAAAGCTGGGACCGAGAGACTGAAAAAACAGCTTCTATCTCAAGGCCATCAGACTGTTAAACAGCCATCACTAACATTGAGTGGCTGCTGCCAGCATACTGACTCAAAACTCTAGCCACTTTAATAATAAAAAAAATTGGATGTAATACATGTATCACGAGTCACTTCATCACATTGGTATAAAAGGGATCGGGAGACAAGCGCAGGAATGCGTAATATGGGTTTTAATATGCCCACATTACAGCCTGCCGTGTAAAGGCACGGGGACGAAAATGAAACACATATACAAAAAAACCACAGGGTTGAAACCCAAAACAAAAATGCAAGGAGTACCTGAAATAAATACAGAGGCGACAGAATGATTAAAAACACAGGACGAGGCCCAGAATCATCTGCGCAATCCAACATGGCACAGGTACTCAGATGCACCAACGGACATAGAACAACAATCGACATCCAACATAGAAATACAACACCTAGAACAGAGAATCCCTACACCAAAACAAAACTAAACACCCCAGCCTGTCAAAATCAGGCCTGAACGTGACACCGTGACACACTTTTAACAGCGGCACTTTATATAATGTTTACATACCCTACATTACTCATCTCATATGTATATACTGTACTCTATACCATCTACTGCATCTTGCCTATGCCGCGCACGGCCATCGCTCATCTGTATATTTATATGTACATATTCTTATTCATCCCTTTACACTTGTGTGTATAAGGTAATAGTTGTGAAATTGTTAGATTACTTGTTAGATATTACTGTGCTGTCGGAACTAGAAGCACAAGCATTTCGCTACACTCGCATTAACGTCTGCTAACCATGTGTATGTGACCAATAACATTTGACTAGATTTTTTGAAGTGTTTAAGATTTAAAATTAATAAAAAGCTGTAGACACACACAGTGAATTTAGAGAGTATTCAGACCCCTTGACCACATTTTGATATGGTACAGCCTTATTCTAAAAATGTATTTAAAAAATAATAATTCTAAAACAGTATAACAAGATAACATACCATTAGTCATTTTCTACCTTGTCTATTATTCTGTATAATTTCTACTAGTGTTACAGATTTGTCTGTTTTCCCCCCACATGTTCTACTATTGGTCCACAGGCCTTAATGATTGATACTTAAGATGATTATTATAGGTGAGTCCAGACTTACACACTGTAGGAGTGAGAAAATCCTCATGGTCTTTTACAGCACAGGAGTAACTCTCTGTAGAGTAATGCCAGACCACTAGAGTATTACAGGAGTATTGTTGGGATGTAGGGTCATGGAGACGTTGTCCGTTCTTGTACCAGATGTAGGTGGGGTTGGGGTTGTCAGTCAGAAGACAGGTGGTGCTACAGGTCAGTGTTCTCTTCTTTTCCTCTGTGGAGGAAGACACCTTCACCTGCAGCTCTGAATGATTCTAATGAATTATTAGAATTAGATATTATATATTACCTGTAGATATTATATATTACCTGTATATATTATATATTACCTGTAGATATTATATATTACCTGTAGATATTATATATTACCTGTGACAGTCAGAGTTGTCAGACTTAATAAACTGTTAGAGAATGGGAGATGGATGACTCTTTACAAAATGTTTTCCATTGAAACTTTATTTAGGGACCTGGAACCGGTGCCGTAGAGGATGGAGTTAAAAGATGACATGTTTGTGCTTTCTGATGTTTTTTCAGTGACCCCGAATGAGCAAAGCTCTTCCCACATAGGCATCAGTAAGGTTTCTCTCCAGTGTGTGTGAACTGGTGAAGTCAGGTGTCCTTAATTCCTGAAGCTCTTCTCACACTGATCACAGCTATAAGGCTTGTATGTCTTGGTGTGTAATCAGGGATTCTGAACGATTGAAACTCTTCCCACACTGATCACAGCTATAATGCTTCTCTCCTGTGTGTATGCGTTGGTGTGTAATCAGGGATTCTGAACGATTGAAGCTCTTCCCACACTAATCACAGCTATAAGGCTTCTTTCCTGTGTAAAGCTAACCCTAACCCACAATCAAAGCAGGAGTAAGATCTCTCCCCTGTATGAATTCTCTGATGTGATTTTAAGGCGTTAGATTCAGCGAAACTCTGACAGCAGTGGTACGGTTTCTCTTCGGTGTGACTCCACTGGTGAATTATTCATTTCCCTCTGTTTAAAAGAACTCTTCCAAAAGTCAGAACAGCAGTGGTGAGGTTTCTTCCCTATAAGTCTCTGCTGGTGTTTATTGAGACGTTCTGATCTGGAGACTCGTCTGGAGAGACGTCTTGTCAGCGTCATGTTGTTGTTGAGGCTCCCCTTATGATAAGCCCCTCCCACTGAGAGAGCAACGGTTAGGACTGTCCCCTGTGAAACAAACATATTGAATAGCAGGTTAACTGATGGGACTTTAATAAATGCAGAAAATTGCCTATCAAAATAAACGTACTACCACAGCGACTATGTTATTTTTGATTAGCATATTTGATTCTGATTTCGGACATATTAAGTTTGTATGTGAAAACTATTTCACATACAGTTTTTCCTGAACTCACTGCACTCGGTCAAATAGAAGGAAGCTTGCGCTGCTCGTGCTAGAACATATGCAGATTAAATATGCCTCTATGAATCTGATGAAGGCCTTTACGTGTCCTAATGAATTGAAATATTGCTCAGAAAACCAGGTGTTTTTAACAATGTCACTTCGATCAACTTAAGCCAATTAAGATAAGCAGAGTAAGGTGCTCACGTGACTAATGCCATACTTGGCCTACTGCCATAACTAGTTCAATGTCAAATGATGAGTGTGCATGTAAACACACTCATTGTAGGAGCACTAGATATTCTGTTGCTTTGACAAAGTCCTTTCTGAAGATGATTAGCAATGTGATAAGTGACCCTCATTTTAAGGTCAACCCTGTTACATGAACTGAACTCTCGTTTTAATATGGTGAAACTATTCTAATAGTCAAATCACAGAGTAAAAGCAGGTGATCTGGTTCTACTCTTTTTGTCAATTTACTGCTGTTTTGTGGTGGAAAACTGAGTCAACCCTCTCCCCATACACAGACACAGACATTTTTACAATTACATTTCTGGGGGTAGATTGCATTCAATTGCCACTCCTTGTTTCACAAAAAAACCTTCCAGTCCCTCTGTCACAAGCGGTTTTATGGTTAATTTGAAGGACAATTTCACCCATGTAATCTGGTGGTTTTGTTGTTTTCAGTAGTCCCCTGTTACAGTCAACCCTGTTACATTATTTGGCACATAGGCACTTAGTGTAGTAATATTTTAATTCAATGTCTTGTTTTTTATGAAGTTGAACATGTGCTCTTTATTGCACAACGTTAAAATTAGGCGAATTTTTTACACTTTTAAAAATGGGTGGAATGAAATGTTCCAAATATCTCTAACGGTCACCCCCAGACTGTCATGACCCTTCAGACTTTTATGCGCGTGATGTCAGAATGCACTCACTGTTCCAAAATGTGATTATTACGCAACAGGACAGTTAACACGCGCTGCCTGCTAATGCTAATTATCTATAGGGTGTAATCATTAGTCCAACATTTGCAAACAACTTCAGGTATGTTCATCCCCATTTTGTTCTGTTTGCTTCCGTTTTAGAAACATAACAGAATCGGTGGAATGAACACACCCCTGATCACGCTTAAACACAGTTCACTTTCATAGGAGCCAAGTTGTATTCCTTGTCGCATCTATGCACTGTTACTTTACTTGGCACATAGGCAGTTAGTATAGTAATATTTTAATTCAATGTCTTGAGATGGGAAAAATATATATCAAGTTGACCATGACAGAATGTTAATGACAGAATGTCTTTATGACAGAATGTTACAATTAGGTGAAAAATATTTTTGGACCAAGTTACACTTTTAAAGATGGGTGGAATGACCCAGATATTTGAATCAATATATAATTAATCAATTAATGACTAAAGTTCATAAAGATGGCAGAATTCTGATGTGATGTCATTGTTTTATCACTAGCACTGAGTTTTGAAACTACGGTGCGCGACATGGTTCAACGTTCCAATAAATCAACGCAATCTACTTTTTAGTTTTTTTTTCAATTCCCAGCGTCTTGAAGCTAAAATTGGGATCATCTTTACTGTTCCAATGACCATTCCAACAGTATAGGAGAGCAATGTAGAATACAGTGAACTTAGCAAAACAAGGAATTTGTGGTAAGTACATGAAGGCCGCCATCTTTATGCACCTCCGCTATTGTTACAGAAGCAGACTGTAGTCTAATCTACACACCATGGTTCTTACTTAATGAAATCAAATCTCCATCTTCCTTCTCTTCTTCTCCTCCTCTCTCAGTTCCACTCGGCCCCGGTGTTTTCCTGCAGTCGACCAGACCCAGCAGTAAAGCGGTACCGGGAGACGTTTCACCTGGGGACTCCGGGAGGGTAGAGGGGAATGGGCTAGCCTTGTCCTGTTTGACGCAATAAGTATTAAACATAGTTTATCATTAAACCAAATATTGTATTTATTTAGTCTGAACCTCTGAATATTTCATTTTTCCTCAAATGTTCCATCGTTCACTACTTCCCACTAATCTAATAGCATTGGGTTGGTGGAGGCATGGGCTAGTCAGAGTTTCCACCATATTTTCTATACCAGTCATTTCCTTCCAAGAGGCGACTTGTGGCTTATTTGATCGAATATACGTTTTGTAATTATTAGGTTGTTACGAGTGTACTGATAAAAGTAGGACACGTGACATGCCAGAAACTTTGAGAAACAACACTAGTGCCAGGTTGACACTTGTTACCACAGCCACAAAGTCATGAACCACACCTATTTCAAAACTTTATCTACTTAAAATGTAATCTTAAACCTAACCTTAACCACACTGCTAACCTTATGCCTGACCCTAACCTTAAAATCAAAAAAGCACATTTTTGTTTACATGAATTTCTACAATATACATTTTTGACTTTGTGGCTGTGGGAACGACTGCCTTCCATTTAAGAAGTGTATTTTCATTGCCATTACATATTAGAAGGCAATCGCTGGGAATTAATTATGGGTTAACTTACAGGAACATGAGGTGTCTCACCCCACAATAGGGGTGCTACATAAAAGTTCGGAGCATGAACGTGGACAGAATAAAAGCTTTGGATGGGTGGGTGATGAGCAGGCGAGGCAGATGGGATTGTATGGCAGGGACTTTAAGCCCCACGGTACCTATCGCTGTGAGTCCACCATGGCTACTCACACCTCCAGTAGTTGATATACAAGTGTTGGAGAGAGTACGGAAAGACAGGGAGGGGGTTGATCCATGCAAGTTCTTTAAAAGGCGACTGGAAACTGGAAATCAGTATTTTTTTTGCCCTTATATACAGATGGATAAAAAGACATAAGGACAGGTCAGACTGGACCAGCTTTTGTTGAACAGGAAAGTGGGGTGGCTGTCAGGAGACGTATTACAGACCAACTGGCTGTGTACATGGCAAGGCTGAAGGCCGTACTGTTGATCCTTGCGCTGAGTGGAGGAAGTCAAGCCAGACAGAGTAGTTATATGTTCTGACTCATGTGCTGTGTTGATGAGTCTGCAATCATTTAGCTCACATAGCAGACAAGGCCTGCTATATGAAGGAATTCAAATTCATGCCCGGGTGAGACAGATGGGTGTCCATATAAGCTTTGCTTGGGTCCCGGCCCATGTGGGGTTGGAAGGGAATGAGGAAGTAGATGTGCTAGCTAAACAGGCCCTTAGGAGACAGGAGGTGGAGGTGCCAAAGAGCAAAGCAGAGGCTAAGGGAATGATATGGGCAGTGGTGGTGCAGAGATGGTAGGAGCAGTGGAACAGTGACACTAGTCATTGTTTACATTTTAGTCATTTATCTAGACCGACTTACAGGAGCAATTAGGGTTTAGTTGCTCAAAAGGCACATGGACAGATTTTTCATCTAGTCGGCTCAGGTTGCTGGCCCAACTCTCTAAACCGCTAGGCTACCTGCCGCCTATTCCAGGTACAGAGTAAAGTAGGGGAGGATGGTAGGAATGGACAGAAGAGAGGAGGCTATCCTTACAAGGCTAAGAGTGGGGCACATCCAGCTGAATAAGTTATTAAATGTGATATGAAATCATTTAACAGGAAGGTGTGATTTCTGCCAGGAAACAGAGACAGTTGAGCATGTACTAATACAGTGTGGTGTTGTGGAAATGCTAATCAAGTGATGGAGACTTTGTTATTTCTTCAAACCATCTTTATTATTCCAATAAGGAGCAGATAACAGACATATCAGATGTATAGGTAAAGAGCCCAACGAAGAAGAGTTGGGTGTCAGTTCATATCAGAAAAGTACAGCCCCCCTTTGGGTGGTGTGACAAACAAACAGAACAACAGCAGTGAGGAAGTACTGGTTGGTGACCTTAAAGGACTATGGAACTGAGAAACTGTGGTTGGCCTGTGGTGAAGTCTTGTCGAGAAATGTTGCGCCATTTCTCAATGTTCATTGTCTCGACACTGTTCTAAAAGAACCCGAAACCAAAAGGCCAGCTCGTCTCTTACAGCATAGTTCAGTCTACTTCTAAATATGGAATAACAGCACTTTGTAAGTCCAAAACCAAGGGTCAGTCACATAGACAAAGGGGAAGTGTTCTAGCAGAGAGAGCCAGTCTCATTAGTACATCATGTGACTTTAGTTAAATGCATAGAAACACTGGATAAACATTATAACAGCCTTCAATTCAATGCATAGGTACACTAGATAAACATTACAGAAATGTGTCCACCATAGTGGGCAGTATGATAGGGAATAATAAAGACTGATACAGTATGAGGGAGAAGGGAGTACTGAGTAGAACATCGTTAGATACAGTCACAAATATGTATGTTTTAAGAGAAACGGGGCTGGCAGATAGGACGTAGTTCCTCGATCCCTGTCGCTGGCCCACACTCCAGTACAGTAGGTGGCTTAATGCACCATAACGTTGGATGCCAACCGCTGATAAACCCCACAGAAGATGTCTTTTCATCGTTAGAGTGAGTATCTGGTCATATAATGGATCATCTGACTTTCAAATCAGTGGAGGTGAACAAGCGCACACTTTCGGAGAAAGGATAGATAATTAGTTCATAGTCACAGATTCCTAAACAGTATATAGTAGTAGGCTACATTGCTGAAGGAAAAAAAAGTTTTACCGTCGTTTTTTTGGTCCAGCCATTTAAACCGAACACTGGAATGTGGAGGATCAAAGGTGATGAAAACTACACATAGCAGACCTATACTGTTAAAAGGAAACCAGACTTACTGGATCCATCGTAGAAGCTATTGTTTCTTACTATGACAGGAAATATGTAGGCTTCAGTACAATTACGATGTTCAGATAAGGATTAGGTGGTTGCCCGGAGAGAATTCGGGTCTCAAGGCTGGGACTGATGCAGCCCTAGACCAGAGCAATCAATCATCTATTTAAATATCGAGCTCGATTACGTTATGACGACATAACGTCTCACATCTCATGTAGGCTAATCATACTTGATCTATAAAAGTCAAGTAAAGTCAAACGTTCAACAACACCACTTTCACTAAGAATCCTGTTGTCGGCTATCGTTTACTTTTACCTGACAGCAACTTGGAACAGAGTTATGAGTCCAGATGTTCTCAAGGCTATTGTTGCATCTCCCTCCCTGCAGCCTTAAAAACATAAAGAGACAAGAAACACACTTTATAACTGATGAAAAACGACACCTGATACTTCAATTAAGCAGGAAAAAGCAATTGTAGCACTATAAGACGTGTTTCTCTGTTGTTTTAACCCCGTTTTATTCTCAGGCCCATGACTACAACATTGAGTGTTGGGACACAGGGCAACAACATATCCTGGTCTCTTCTACATAATACAACTAAACAGTGGTGGGAAAAGTACCCAACTGTCATACTTGAGTAGAAGTAGAAGTAAAGATAGCTTAATAGAAAATTACTCAAGTAAAAGTGAGTCACCCAATAAAATCCTACTTGAGTAAAAGTCTAAAAGTATTTGAACTTAAAAGTAATTTAAATAAAATATACTTAAGAATCAAAAGTATTATTCATTTCAAATTCCTAATATTAAGCAAACCAGACGGCACCATTTTTTTTTGTATTTTAATTTTTTTTACAGATAGCCAGGGACGCGATCAAACACTGACATAATTGACAAAATAAGCATGTGTTTAGTGAGTCCGCCAGGTCAGAGGAAGTAGGGATGACCAGGGATGTTGTCTTGGTAAGCGTGTGATTTTCCTGTCCTGCTAAGCGTTCAAAATGTAACGAGTACTTTTAGGTGTCAGGGAAAATGTACAGAATTTTGTTTCGGAATGCAGTGAAGTAAAAGTTGTCAAAAATATAAATAGTAAAGTACAGATACCCCCCAAAAAACTGCTTAAAGAGTAGTTTGAAGTAGTGTTACTTAAGTACTTTACACCACTAGAACTAAATATATATATTTTTAAATACATGTTTAAAAAAAAAAAATGCAATCAGCAATGTAAAACAAAAAAACATGAAACCACACTCCAGATGTATGTTTTACAATGACATTTACATGCAAGCATTCGTTCCGCATAACAAATGACAAAAAAAGTAGAATGGTGAGGTATAAGATATTATCAAGTGTATTTCCAGAGTGAAGAGAGAAGTCTTTTTTTACGAGACCTTGAGAAAACAGAAGAGTGTGAGGTCTGTGGTTGACATGACCTATAAGTACTGATGGGCAGAGCTGGCTTCCTGCCCCCATGATGCCTCTTCCTAACAACCAACACATCATTAAATTCACAATAAAAATCTGTTAAAAATTTTCTGGAGCACACTTAATATACAAGAAGGAATGTTGAAAGATATCACGATTAAAATCCTTTAAAATAAATGCAACATCATTTGACCACACTAACAGTCCTATGTCTTCTGTACGTCAGTATGTCCCATCAGCTACACTAAAACCTGGTGAAGGGTTTACAATAAATATGAACATCTTCTGGGACCAAACTAATTATACAAGAGGCTCCTTATAAAAATAGATTATTATTAAAGATTTGAAACATAATGTGATAAGCAGACATTGTTGAGCAGAAAATTGATTTAATTTATTGATCTATTGAATACATGAATACACACCTAGTATTGTTGAAACACTATACAATTATTTCATGGATAAAAGGAGTTAATGAAATAAGATCCAGCATATTATGCTACACAGGTTACCATGGTAATCAGACTTAGTAAACTGTTAAAGAATGAGAGATGGATAACTCCCTGCAAGATGTTTTCTATTGAAACTTTATTTTAGAGATCTGGAACCGGTGCCGGAGAGGAGGGAGATAAAATAATACAGGTTTGTGCTTTCTGGTGTTTTTTCAGTTCACCTGAATGCACAAAGCTCTTTCCACATAGACAGGAGTGAGGTTTCCATCCAGTGTGTGTGTGTGTTGGTGTGTGCTCAGGGCTCCTGATTGATTGAAGCTCTTCCCACACTGATCACAGCTATAAGGCTTCTCTCCAGTGTGTATGCGCTGGTGTGTAGTCAGGTGTCCTGACCTCCTGAAACTCCTGCCACACTGATCACAGCTATAAGGCTTCTCTCCTGTGTGTATGCGTTGGTGTATAGTCAGGTTACCGGATAGAGCAAAGCTCTTCCCACACTGATCACAGCTATAAGGCTTCTCTCCTGTGTGTATGCGTTGGTGTATAGTCAGGTTACTGGATAGAGCAAAGCTCTTCCCACACTGATCACAGCTATAAGGCTTCTCTCCTGTGTGTATGCGTTGGTGTATAGTCAGGTTACAGGATACAGCAAAGCTCTTCCCACACTGATCACAGCTATAAGGCTTCTCTCCCGTGTGTATGCGCTGGTGTGTAGTCAGGTGTTCTGACCTCCTGAAACTCCTGCCACACTGATCACAGCTATAAGGCTTCTCTCCTGTGTGTATTTGTTGGTGTGTAATCAGGGATCCTGATTGATTAAAACTCTTCCCACACTGATCACAGCTATAAGGCTTCTCTCCTGTGTGTGTGCGTTGGTGTATAGTCAGGTTAGAGGATAGAGCAAAGCTCTTCCCACACTGATCACAGCTATAAGGCTTCTCTCCTGTGTGTGTGTGTTGGTGTCTAATCAGGTTACAGGATAGAGCAAAGCTCTTCCCACACTGATCACAGCTATAAGGCTTCTCTCCTGTGTGTATGCGTTGGTGTATAGTCAGGTTACAGGATAGAGCAAAGCTCTTCCCACACTGACCACAGCTATAAGGCTTCTCTCCTGTGTGTGTGCGTTGGTGTCTAGTCAGGTTACAGGATACAGCAAAGCTCTTCCCACACTGATCACAGCTATAAGGCTTCTCTCCAGTGTGTATGCGTTGGTGTGTAGTCAGGTGTCCTGACCTCCTGAAACTCCTGCCACACTGATCACAGCTATAAGGCTTCTCTCCTGTGTGTATGCGTTGGTGTCTAGTCAGGTCTCCTGAATGATTGAAACTCTTCCCACACTGATCACAGCTATAAGGCTTCTCTCCTGTGTGTTTGTGTGTAGTCTGGGCTCCTGACTGTTTGAAGCATTTCTCACAATCAAAGCAGGGGTAAGGCCTCTCCCATGTATGAATTCTCTGATGTGATTTTAAGGTTTTAAATGCAGTGAAAGTCTTTCCACACTGAGAGCAGTGGTACAGTTTCCCTCCGGTGTGAATTTGCTCATGAATTGTCAAGTCCTGTTTAGCAAAACTCTTCCCACAGTCAGAGCAGCAGTGGTGAGGTTTCTTCCCTATATCTCTATGCTGGTGTTTCTTGAGGTGTTCTGATCTGGAGAGACGCTTCTCTTTCTTTTCAGCATCATGATGTTGTTGAGGCTCCCCAGATGATAAGCCCCTCCCACTGAGAGAGCAACGATTAGGGATGTCCCCTATGAAACAAAGACATTGAATAGTTAGGGAAATTGTTCTTTCAAAACATGTCAACGTTTAAATAAAAAACTCTTATACTAATTGACTATTCACAGTAATCATATTATTCTGCGTATGCAACTTGCTCAATGATGGTAAAACTTGGAGAAATTATTGTATAAAGTGGGTTAAAATCTTTCTAGAAGTTACACAGGGTTGTGGAGGGACTTGTCAAAATTCTGAATTTTGTCACTTCAGCAAGTCTTTATTCATATTAGTAGAAAGAGGAGGAAAGGAAAGCGCTACTAAGGTATACAATAGTAAATGTTGGTAGACAGAAGGTGCTCTTTGGTAAACGGGATGAATTGGTCATCAAAAAAGAAGGAAGGACCAAGGCACTCTTCATATAATTAATTAAAATGCCTTTATTAGTATGGCATGTTCAATAGAAACAACGTTTTAAAAAAAACTACACGTTTTGGCTTTGTCAGGGAGTACAAAGAAATAATACAATGTCCTCTTTTAAAACAGATTTTCCAATTAGCCCTAATTTGAATACAATGTCCTCTTTATTCGTATTATTTAATAACAGATATTTAAAATGTAATACTGGTGCACAATTTCTACTAGAAAATATGAAAGCGACATAAAGGTATTAATTTCATGGAAGGACCCATCTGTTTATGGACCCATATTTGCAAAACCTAATAAACCTGTTTACATGGACACATCTGAAAATCAGGCTACCTGATGGGACTTTGATAAATGCTGAAAATGGCCAATCCAAATAAACTTTCTACCACATGTTAATTTTTGAAGCAGTTCGGGAAAATGAAGTTTGTATGTGAAAACTATTTCTACGCTGCATTCTTTCAGTTTTTCCTGAACTCGGTCAAAAGAAGTTAGCTTGGCTGCTTGTGTTAGCACATGCACAGATTAAATACACCTCTATAACTCTGATTAGTGTTTACACGCCCTAATCATTCTAAAGATTGTTCAGAAAAGCAGGTGTTTTAAAGGCGTATGCTTACACGAACCCAAACCGGCTGCGCGTGCGCCATTGTGTGCCATCGTGCATAAATGTATTTTGTCCCCCCACACCAAACGCGATCAGGACACGCAGGTTAAAATATCAAAACAAACTCTGAACCAATTACATTAATTTGGGGACTGGTCGAAAAGCATTAAACATTTATGGAAATTTTGCTAGCTAGCCTGCTACCTAATTTGTCCTATTTAGCTAACTTGCTGTTGCCAGCTAATTTGTCCTGGGATATAAACATTGAGTTGTTATTTTACCTGAAATGCACAAGGTCCTCTACTCCGACAATTAATCCACACATAAAACGGTCAACCGAATCGTTTCTAGTCATCTCTCCTCCTTCCAGGCTTTTTCATCTCTTGACTTTATATTACGATTGGCAACTTTCATTAAATTAGGTGTATTACTGCCACTGACCTTGTTCATCTTTCAGTCACCCACATGGGTATAACCAATGAGGAGAGGGCACGTGGGTATCTGCTTCTACAAACCAATGAGGAGATGGGAGAGGCAAGACTTGCAGCAAGATCAGAAATAGAACTGACTTCTATTTTAGCCCTTGGCAACGCAGACGCTCGTTGGCGCGCGCAAGCAGTGTGGATGCAATAATTAAATAACGTACATTTCTAAATTTATTTTGCAACGCTCGCATGTAGTCAGCCTGTTACTTCGGTTATGACCTTACACCAAATAAGATAAGCAGAGTGAGATGTTTACATGCCATACTCGGCCTACTGCCATACCTAGGATAATGTCAAATTATGAGTGTGCATGTAAAGCCCGGGTTATTTGGTTACTTTGACAGTCATTTCTGAACATTATTTATTTCATGTAATTAGTGATTCATTTACGTCTGTCCCTCATCAGGTCAACCCTGTTACGTGAACTGAACTTGTTTAAATATGGTGAAATTGTTCCTTACATTTTTTGGGCAAAAGAAACATTAGCTGGTTCTAGTCTTTTCATCAATTCTCTTTTTTTGTTGAAAACCGAGCAAGTGAACCATTTTACCAATAAATTGATATGGTAGAATTGAAGCTTGCATTCAATTTTCACTCCCTGTGGAACAAAACTAGGTTCCATTACCCCTGTCATAAGTAAATTTGTGGCTGATTTAAAAGGACTATTTTACCAATGTAAACTAGTGGTTTTGTTGTTTTCAGTAGTCCCCTGTTACGGCCAACCTGTTACTTTATTTAGCACATTGGCACTTATTACAGAAAGCATTTTCATAGAACCTCGAGATGGGAAAACATGTTTTTATGAAGTTGAACATGTGCTCTTCATGACAGAATGTTAAAATTAGGTGAAATCAAATGTTTTTTGTGGGGGGACCAAGTTACACTTCTCATAATTGGGTGGAACTACCAGATATTTTCATCAATATATAATTAACCAATTAATTGTTACAGAAGCAGACTAATCTAATCCACACGCCACGGTTCTTACTTAATGAAATCAAATCTCCATCTTCCTCTTCTCGTCTCTCAGTTCCACTCTTCCCCTGTGTTTTCCTGCAGTCGACCAAAACCAGCAGTAAAGTACGGAGAGGCTCCTGGAGGGTGGAGGGGGGGACTGGCTAGCTTTGTCCTGTTGGCCACAAGAAGGATTACAGTTGATCATTAAACCAAATATTGTAGTAATTCAGTCTAAACCTCTGATTTGGGTGCATCCCTCAAATATGAAATGTTCAATCATCACTAGTGGAAACACGCATATCTGCCCTCTCATTGCCTATAATGGTCCCACCTGAACTTGCCTCTTCCCGATTGCCTTCCAGCTGCGTTTCAAACTAAACAGCCCTCGGCCCTAAACCCTCAGCCCTTGAATTGCGTTTTACATCCGAGTGTATCTTAGGATGTCCCTTGCCCAAGCGAGGGAAAGTGATGATCGGAGAGGCAACGTCTTTGGTGGAAATCTTGAAGTTTAATTTAAAAAACAACCTACCTAAAGCTATGAATGTACCTAGTAAACGAACGTATCTAGCTAGTGTCGAGGAAATACTGGTCCAATAATATTTCTCAGATCCCGGAACTTGTGAATTTAATAGCCTTTATTAAAAATGAACAAAGCCAAGCTGGTCCAAGGATCATCTGACTTTTCCAGTCTCAGCACATTCCTTTTATACAGTTTCATAACATACATAGTCACTCCTCTTTATGTAAAATACCCTTTGACATTTTGCCACCATTATCTTTTTGTCTCACTTCTGACTTATTTACACCCATCTTAGATTATATTGGTGGCGTCACTACAGTACTAATACGAAAATATATATATATTTTTTAAACTAGGCAAGTCAGTTAAGAACAAATTCTTCTTTACAATGACGGCCTAGGAGCAGTGGGTTAACTGGCCCAACGCCCTAACCACTAGCCTACCTGCCGCCCCCATACATACATAAATACATACGTACATACATACCAGGTGCATGTCTAATAGTACTTAATACAAACATTCAGTTGAAGTCGGAAGTTTACATACACTTTAGGTTGGACTCATTATAACTCGTTTTTCAACCACTCCACAAATTTCTTGTAAACAAACTATAGTTTTGGCAAGTAGGTTAGGACATCTACTTTGTGCATGACAAGTCATTTTTCCAACAATTGTTTACAGACATATTATCACAATTCCAGTGGGTCAGAGGTTTACATACACTAAGTTGACTGTGCCTTTAAACAGCTTGGATAATTCAAGAAAATTATGTCATGGATTTAGAAGCTTCTGATAGGATAATTGACATAATTTGAGGTGTACCTGTGGACGTATTTCAAGGCCTACCTTCAAACTCAGTGCCTCTTTGCTTGACATCATAGGAAAACATTATTTCTTTGATCAGTCAAGACCTTAGAAAAAAAAATTGTAGACCTCCACAAGTCTAGTTCATCCTTGGGAGCAATTTCCAAACGCCCGAAGGTACCACATTCATCTGTACAAACAACAGTACGCAAGTATAAACACCATGGGACCACGCAGCCGTCATACCGCTCAGGAAGGAGACGCGTTCTGTCTCCTAGAGATGAACGTACTTTGGTGCGAAAAGTGCAAATCAATCCCAGAACAACAGCAAAGGATCTTGTAAAGATGCTGGAGGAAACAGGTACAAAAGTATCTATATCCACAGTAAAACGAATCCTATATCGACATAACCTGAAATGCCGCTCAGCAAGGAAGAAGCCACTGCTCCAAAACCGCCATAAAAAAGCCAGACTACGGTTTGCAACTGCACATGGGGACAAAGATCATACTTTTTGGAGAAATGTCCTCTGGTCTGATGAAACAAAAATAGAACTGTTTGGCCATAATGACCATTGTTATGTTTGGAGGAAAAAAGGGGATGCTTGCAAGCCGAAGATCACCATCCCAACCGTGAAGCACGGGGTTGGCAGCATCATGTTTTGGGGGTGCTTTGCTGCAGAAGGGAATGGTGCACTTCACAAAAAAGATGGCATCACGAGGTAGGAAAATTATGTGGACATATTGAAGCAACATCTCAAGACATCAGTCAGGATGTAAATGCTTGGTTGAAAATGCGTCTTCCAAATGGACAATGACCCCAAGCATACTTCTAAGTTGTGCAAAGTCAAGAGTGGCAATCACAAAGCCCTGACCTCAATCCTATAGACAATATGTGGGCAGAACTGAAAAAGTGTGTGCGAGCTAGGAGGTCTACAAACCTGACTCCCTTACACCAGCTCTGTCAGGAGGAATGAGACAAAATTCACCCAACTTATTGTGGGAAGCTTGTGGAAGGCTACCTGAAACATTTGACCGAAGTTAAACAATTTAAAGGCAATCCTACCAAATTCTAATTGAGTGTATGTAAACTTCTGACCCACTGGCAATGTGATGAAAGAAATAAAAGCTGAAATAAATCACTATACTATTATTGTAACATTTCACATTCTTGAAATAATTGGTGATCCTAACTGACCTAAGACAGGCAATTTTTACTTTAATTAAATGTCAGGAATTGTATTTATTTTTTCTTCATATTTTTCTTAGATGATGAAAGTGCAGTTTGCATTGAATTGTGGGTCATATCAACCCATCAAGTGACCAAAGTTGTTCACTCGCTCCTTCAAGATAAATCGAGGGCCGAGGGGACAACGTTAGGGAATAGGACCTCCCTTACAATGGCAATCAAACTGCATCCGGTTTCGACGGGGATTCCCCCGAGGGAAAAACAACGTGTTTGGACTGCAGCCATTTCTTTTCTTTGTTAGAACGGCCACTTGAATATCTGGTCAAATAATGGCTAATGTGTAAGAAATAAGTGAAGGAATGTGAACATGTGCACACTTCGGGAGGAAAGAGAGAATCAGGTCATAGTCACAGATTCCTAAACATGATTGTATGAACTGCCTTCATTTTACTGGACCCCAGGAAGAGTTGCTGCTGCCTTGGCAGCTAATGGGGAACCATAATAAATACAAATTATATAGTTGTAGGCTACTTAAAAAAAATTGGCAAGTCAGTTAAGAACAAATTCTTATTTACAATGACGGCCTATGAACAGTGGGTTAACTGCCTGGTTCATGGACAGAACGACATAAGTTTACCTTGTCAGCTAGGGGATTTGATTACTGACCCAAAGCTCTAACCACGAGGCTACCTGCCGCCCCAAACAGAACTAAACAGAACACAGGAATGTGTAGGTTTAACGATGATGAAAACTAGGCCTATACACAGCAAACCTATACTGTTAAAACTAGACTTACCCGATCCATTGTGGAAGCTACTGTTTCTTTGTATGTATGTTTTCAGCTACAACAGTACAGTTAAGCTGTTGTCTTGTTCTTCTTTAAGTTTTTTTATGGCAGACTACACCTATTGTCCTATTGCCGCCACCTACTGTACGGCGGGTGAATGAAAAATACAAAATATCCATCCAAATTATTTATATCGTAGGTAAAGAATTCATGCAGTAAATCTCTCCATAATTGTGTCAAATCTTCATGAATATGTTCCATTAGAAATATACTGATGTCTTGACACAGATTCTTTCCATGAATACCATTCAGAAACACTGTTTCTGGGTGGTCATTACAAAAGGTGCAATTTGAATGTCTCTATTTTGTAAACTTCTTCATATAGTGGTTGGCAGGGTAATATTAATGAATCATTTTATAATAAACTTCCTTAATTGTGTTAGTAAGTACGTATGTGTGAGACAACAGATAGTATCAATAAAACGATTCCAACAAGGCATGACATAAGGTATATAGATAGATACAAAATCCTGTTGATACAAGGCAGGTATCGCTCTGTTGTTGAATGGACCAAAACCCAAACAAATCTTTACTACTGTTGAGTCAACAGCGGTAATCAAAGGTAGGTTCTGAGGGTCTTGATATGTTCCTGAATAATAAAGAAACACCTGAGGGAATGGAGGCTAAAACAATTGTAAACTCGTTATAGGGATCTTGTAAAGTGATAAGAATGAGTCATAATGAAGTAAAAGACCCTCTGCATTTCCAAGTTGTCTCACCAATAGGATGTTATTTCTGAACCAATATAAAAAATAAAAGAATATGTATTGTTATACAATATGTGCTGATTATTCCAGATATAATATACTGTGGGGAGAAATTACGCTTCTAAATGAAGGACCATGACTAGAAAACCTGCCGATGAAAAGCGGAGTTTCACTGGAACTTTGTCAGTAGCAAACCAACATGAAGTTAAGGCCACCAAAAGTAGAAAAGGCATGATGAGGAATATAGTTCCACATAGAAGTAGGTCTTCTTATGAAGTGTTTTATCAAATTGATCTATAAAGTATTATTTAAGGTAGGAATGTCCAGAATGTCCAGAATTCAGCCCACACTACTCATAAGTGTTCATTACAACAGTTTCCTAATGTGATGGCGACGGTTTCTCCACAGAAAGTTAAAAGCATCTGGTCTGTTGAAAGGGTTTTACATGGAACCCTAAAGAGTTCTACCTGGAACCAAATAGGTTCTTCCTGCAACCCGAGGGGTTCTTCAAAGGGTTCTCCTATGGGGACAGCCGAAGAACCCTTTAAGTTTCTAGATAGCACCTTTTTTTACAAAGAGTGTAGTGTTGCTACACCCACTCCTTGACAACACTTCAACCGCCCAATAAATTATGTCATGGAGCATCACCGTGGCGATGATGATTTGTGAGACGTCATTACATCGACAATCCCCAATAGTGACTTAATGACATTTGGAGTTCCTGACATCATTTTTTTGGCTTGTAACTTTTAGAGAGGATGGCTGCATCTGAAATGTCACCTGACAGAATATAAGGAATAGGATGCCATTTCAGACACAGACTATGTGTAGGTCTTTTCTATTCTGGTGGATGGATGGTGCAATAGATTGGTCTACTAACATGGTAATCTGCCTAGATACGATTATCACTTACCTGATTGGTTAATCCTGTGACTTCTTAACTTGAATATGTTGGATAGAACGTGCTGCCTCAAATATGCCCCTGTGTTGCACTACCATGTTTTAGATTAGTACAATTTCCCAAACGAGCTGCTCTCTCCTGTCCAGTTATTATTAGCTATTCTATAGGTGATCGAACCTAAAATACTACAGATGGGATGTGATGATTAAATCACTGTGTACATTTATTGTTAGGCCTCTTAAATAAAGCTGATTACATTTGTGCTATGTAATACACGGAGCGTACTTAGTGTAGGCCATCATTGTCGGCTGTCATTGTAAATAAGAATTTGTTCTTAACTGACTTGCCTAGTTAAATAAAGGTCCTATTTTTTGGGGGTGTAATCAAGCCCAGTTTTATGATATATTTTATTCAAGAGGATAGTTCAACCCTAAATGAAAGTCATTTTAATTGAGAATTTTACAAAATCATTTAAAATTTTTTACATTATTAATAGCAAGATGTGTATGAAGGGCCCAATTCAGACTTGAGATAAGTAGACTCAACATTTTTGACTTATGTCCATGTGAAGTCAACTTTTTCTAAAGTCTGAATAGGGCCGAAGTGAATAACAGTGTGACTGGTTCTGGGTTTGTTAACTGTTCTATAGAACACAGAGGAGTCCTCCTCAGCTACCTGTGAGAGAGGTCTGATGAAAAGGAGATGCAACACGTCATCATCAATCCTCACTTCTGGGATCTCATTTAAAGTCATTGTTTCAAATACCAAGTTTTATTAGTCGAATGTACAGGATTCACAGGGTATACACCGTCCAACTAAATGCTTACTGACAGGTTCCTTCTCAATAATGCAACAACAATAAGACATAATAAAAGATAACAATACAAACATAAAGAAAATGTCTCAGTAGAATAGAATAAACATTGTGGCATAAGTATAATACAGTCCAATGTTTACACATGTTTTGGGGGAAGGGGGTGGGGGCAAGTGGTTCAATTGTGCAGTATTTATCAATCATAAGATTGAGAGAGTCTGGTAGCAGTTGTGATGTGTAGCATGAATGTGTGTGTGTGTGCATGAATGTGTGCATGAATGTGTGTGTGTGCGTGAGTTCATGTGTTCTAAGGTGCGAGGAAACAGTGCAGGTGGTCAGTCCAGTTCAAGTGTTAAGCAGTCTGATGGCTTGTAGATAGAAACTGTCTCTGAGCCTGATGGTATCAGACCTCATGCTCTGATACCGTCAGCCCGACGGTAAGGGTGTGAACAGCTTGTGGCTGGGGTGTGTGGGGTCCTTGATGATGCTGGGGTCCTTCCTCAGGCACCGTATAGTCTGTATAGATGTTAATACATTTAACCCAAACAACTTAAGTCATTGTACATCTTAATAGATTTAAACCAAACAACTGATGGTCTGCTTAACATACAAGTCTTGTATGCATTACTAACTGTCAAGATCAAGAACAATCTAATTTTGAAATGATCTGAGATGTTGTAGTGGAGTACAGAGGCACGACCTGCATACTCTGGGTCCTGCCTTAGATCTGTAGTAACTCCAGACTTCCATTTGTTGAACCAAAATACTTCTGTGAAGTTATTCCAGCTGGGATGTTCTTTACGTGCAGGTAATGTCCACTGTTGACCCCTTCAAGGCACAGATACTCCTCTTGGTGTAAGTCACATTCAAACAGCTCTGACCATGAACACCTGAAACTAAATGTATCTGATCAATTCCTCAAACGATAATGAGACTAGGGGGGTAGGAAACAACATCTCCACCCGTTGATCCTCAACACTGGGGCCCCACAAGGGTACCTTCTCAGCCGTCTCCTGTACTCCCTGTTCACCCATGACTGCGTGGCCATGCACGCCTCAACTCAATCATCAAGTTTGCAGATGACACTACAGTATCAAGGCACAAGGCGAGACCCAGATGCAGACACAGGAGGCAGATGGTTGGAGTCTTACAATGTTTATTAATCCAAAGGGGTAGGCAAGACAATGGTCGTGGACAGGCAAAAAGGTCAAAACCAGATCAGAGTCCAATAGGTACCGAAGGGCAGGCAGAATCAAGGTCTGGGCAGGCTGGATGATCAGGCAGGCAGGAAAGTAGTCCAGAGTCAGGCAGGGGTCAGAACCGGGAGGACTATAAAAAGAGAATAGAACAGAGCACGGGAAAACACGCTGGTTGACTTGACTAAACATACAAGACAAACTGGCACAGAGAGATAAATACACTGGGGAAAATAAGCGACACCTGGAGGGGGTGGAGACAATCACAGGAACAGGTGAAACAGATCAGGGCGTGACACGACAGTGGTAAGCTTGATTACCAACAACGACGAGACAGCCTACAGGGAGGAGGTGAGGGCCCTCGAAGTGTGGTGTCAGGAAAAGAACCTCACACTCAACGTCAACAAAACAAAGGAGATGATCGTGGACTTCAGGAAACAGAAGAGGGAGCATCCCCCCCATCCATATCGATGGGACAGAAGTGGAGAAGGTGGAAAGTTTTAAGTTCCTCGGCGTACACATCACGGACAAACTGAAATGGTCCACCCACACAGACAGTGTGGTGAAGAAGGCGCATGCCAGTACAGGTGCGTCAAAGCTTCTATTTCAAGGCCATCAGACTGTTAAACAGCCATCACTAACATTGAGTGGCTGCTGCCAGCACACTGACTCAAATCTCTAGCCACTTTAATAATAAAAAATTGGATGTAATAAATGTATCACTAGTCACTTTTAACAATGCCACTTTATATAATGTTTACATACCCTACATTACTCATCTCATATGTATATACTGTACTCTATACCATCTACTGCATCTTGCCTATGCCGCACGGCATTCGCTCATCCATATATTTATATGTACATATTCTTATTCATCCCTTTACACTTGTGTGTATAAGGTAATAGTTTTGAAATTGTTAGATTACTTGTAAGATATTACTGCGCTGTCGGAACTAGAAGCACAAGCATTTCGCTACACTCGCATTAATGTCTGCTAACCATGTGTATGTGACCAATAACATTTGACTAGATTTTTTGAAGTGTTTAAGATTTAAAATTAATAAAAGCTATAGACACACACAGTGAATTTGGAGAGTATTCAGACCCCTTGACCACATTTTGATATGGTACAGCCTTATTCTAAAAATGTATTTAAAAAATAATAATTCTAAAACAGTATAACAAGATAATCAGTAATTTTCTACCTTGTCTATTATTCTGCATCATTTCTACTAGTGTTACAGATTTGTCTGTTTTCCCCCCACATGTTCTACTATTGGTCCACAGGCCTTAATGATTGATACTAAAGATGATTATTATAGGTGAGTCCAGACTCACACACTGTAGGAGTGAGAAAATCCTCAGGGTCTTTACATCATTGTTTCCCAACCTAGGGGTCCGCGCCCCCTCAGGGGGCGCCAGAGTTCACAGGGGGCGCGAGAGCGGATATGCTTTGAGGTGAATAAAGATGCATAAAATGTTCCACTAATAATTTTATATAAAACATTTTTTTCAAAGTTTAAAAAATCATATGCTTACAATGCCAAGATAAGGCAGTCAAAAAATGATCTCTTATATAAAATAATTATTTAAATTTTGCGCACACGGTCACTTGCTCAATGTGCTTGTTGTCATCATAACGGCAAAATCAAAAGGAAAATGGCAGAGAAACGTAAATGCGGTGATTCTTCATCAGAGGCGAAGAAAAAGTTAAGACACTATGACAAAACCTACATACATTTTGGTTTTATTGAAGGCCAAGACAAGTCTCGGCCAGAATGTGTCTTTTGTGGTGAAAAACTGGCAAACGACAGCATGAAACCAAGCAAAATGAAAAGACCAGGAAACGAAGCATCCAGAGACAATCGGCAAAGATAAGGAATTCTTAGAGAGAAAAAAAGATGGCTCTGTCAAAAAGATTGACAGACATCAGAACAGTATTCGAAAGAGCAGGTAGTGATTTACAGAAGGCCACTAAAGTTTCCTTTGAGTGTTCGCTGTTGATTGCCAAGGCAAAAAGCCGCATAATATCGGAGAGGAGTTAATCAAACCCGCCTGCATTAAAATAGTGGAGGGACTATGTGGCCCGCAAGCAGCTGAAAAGGTTTTAAATCTGTCCCACTTTCTAACAACACTGTTAAAGACAGAATTGATAAAATGGCAGAAAACTGCAAAAACAGTTGCATGAAAAGCTTAGAGAAGTCCAATTTGCTATACAGCTGGATGAAACGACCACAGTAGCGGGAGAGTCTGTGCTTATCGTATATGTACAGTATGTGGACGGAGATGAGTTGAAACGGGACATACTTATGTCTACCAATTTACCAACAACAACTACAGGTCAGGATATTTTTATGGCTGTTGATTCTTACCTCACATCGTACAATTTGCCCTACACAAATATCGTCGCTTGCTGCACGGATGGAGCTGCGGCGATGATGGGTAGAAATAAGGATTTAACAGCCGTTTGATGGAAAAGGCTCCAGACTGTGTAATTTTCCACTGTATGATACATCGCCAGGCACTCGCCAGTAAAAACTGTCCAGAGACCTTGGTGACACACTGGCAACAGTTGTAAAAGTCGTCAACTTCATTAAAGCTCGCCCTACCAACCAGAGATTATTTGCACAACTGTGTGAGGATGAAGCGCACCAAACTCTACTGCTACACACAGAGGTGCGCTGGCTTTCGCGTGGCAAAGTGCTTGTGCGCTTTCTAGAACTGCAGGATAAAATCCTGGAATTTCTGCGAAATCAAAACACACTGTTGGAGCAGCTGACTGATGTGTTCTGGATCAAAACCGCATACCTTGCTGACATATTCACTCTTTATAATGAGACCAACAAGAGACTGCAGGGCTCTGAGTCAAACATCTTGAAGTGCAAAGAAGCAATCGATGCTTTTATGCGCAAGCTGGAGTACAGGGCTGGAAAAAATGTCACAGGGGCATTTACAACACTTTCCACTGCTGCTTCAACATTCTGGGGGTACCGTGAGTGCATCTTTGCGCGCCGAGTTTTGCCGTCACATGACTTCGCTACAGGAGGAATTAAAGTCCCGCTTTGCGGATGTTGACGCATTATCCAAGGAGTCGTGGGTTATGGATCCCTTCACATCCAGGCTTGAAGATGTGGAATACCTTGGCTGTGAAGATGAGCTCGCTGAACTACAAACTGATTCACTGTCAAAAAGTACTTCCAGGAGAATGGATTCAAAAGGCTTTGGATAGCCAGGGGACCTGTTGTCGCACCTAAACTCGCAAACTATGCCATTACAAAGATCATTCTTCCTTTCAGTACCACCTACCTCTCTGAGACAGCCTTCAGTGCCCTTGTGGCTATAAAAACAAAGTCACGCAACAGACTGGAAGTCCACAGCGATTTTAGACTGGCTGTCACTGGCATTACACCTGACATTCCATCACTAGTCAAAGGCATGCAAGCCCAAGGTGGACATTAGCGTTATGTGTTTACGCTGACGTTATGATTAGCCTTGTAAAAATAAGGATCTGTGCATGCATGCATGTAAGTACATACAGCATTCTACCGTTCATATTTAACATTACGTTCATAACATTCAGTATTCTATGTTTATACACAAAATCCTGAAAAAAAAGAAACAACTGCGTTTTACTAGTTGTGTAAAAATGAAAATATTAGGCTAAAAGGAAACATTTGAAGTTGGAAGGAACATTTCCTGTGTATTCATGTAATAAAATGTCATTAAAACTTAAAACTAAATTTAGTTACTATATACAGTGTGTGTGTGTGTGCATAGCATTAATATTATATATATATATATATATAGATGAGAGGCAATGATTTTTAAATATGTACATAGGGGGCCCCAAGGAAAAGGTTGGGAACCACTGTTTTACATCACAGGAGTAACTGTCTGTAGAATAATGCCAGACCTCTAGAGTATTACAGGAGTATTGTTGGGAAGTAGGGTCATGGAGATGTTGTCCGTTCTTGTACCAGATGTAGGTGGGGATGGGGTTGTCAGTCAGAAGACAGGTGACGCTACAGGTCAGTGTTCTCTTCTTTTCCTCTGTGGAGGAAGACACCTTCACCTGCAGCTCTGAATGATTCTAATGAATTATTAGAATTAGATATGTTATATTACCTGTAGATATTATATATTACCTGTAGATATTACATATTACCTGTAGATATTATATATTACCTGTGACAGTCAGAGTTGTTCCAGGGAAGCTGTAACCCCATTCTGCATACTGTGTTTTAAATCTGAACTTGTACTCAGCTGAATCTCTCAGGTCTGTGATTCTCAGGTTGAAGTCTTTCTCTTTAGTCCCAAGGTACTCAGCACAACCTGCATACTCTGGCACAGAGCTCATGATTTTAGGCACCTCATTACATGTCTCTTGGATATACCAGTTTGGTTCTGAGACTACATGACTACTTGGAAGTTGATATGTGCACGCAGTTCCACTGTTGAGCCTTTCACAGCACAGATACTCTGATGAGTGTAAGTCACGTTGACAGTTCTGACCCAGAACACATAAAACAGTAGGAGGCCCATTCATTTATTCAATTCGTTTCTTCTATTATTATTACGACACTGAACAACAATAGAAACGCAACATGCAACAATTTGAGTTACAGTTCATATAAAAGAAATCAGTCAATTGAAATAAATGAATTAGGCCCTAATCTATGGATTTCACATGACTGGGAATACAGATATGCATCTGTTGGTCACAGATACCTTTAAAAAAAGGTAGTCAGTATCTGGTGTGACCACCATTTGCCTCATGCAGTGCGACACATCTCCTTCACATAATTTATTTTTGTATTGAATACATTGGGCGTGGAAATTACTACCAGGGACTTAAATGAAACTTAAATGAATACTTCTTTATTATCAGCAAGCTGGAGAGGTTCCAACAAACTTAATGCACCATAGTGCACGTCGGTCAGGAGCTCTTTTGGGGCAGTCCCATTATTTCTCTCATGTACTGTTTACACACAAAGTTATGTTTGCATGATTTACATTATTCATGATGCATCATTAATTCATCATTAACGTTTGGTTCCTGCATGTGACTGACACACACACACACACACAGCACTCCTACTCCAAGAAGCTTGATACATATAGATCCAGAGCTGCATATTATGCTACACAGGTTACCATGGCAATCAGACTTAATAAACTGTTAGAGAATGGGAGATGGATGACTCTTCACAAAATGTTTTCCATTGAAACTTTATTTAGGGATCTGGAACCGGTGCCGTAGAGGATGGAGTTAAAAGATGACATGTTTGTGCTTTCTGGTGTTTTTTCAGTGACCCTGAATGAGCAAAGCTCTTCCCACATAGACAGGAGTAAGGTTTCTCTCCAGTGTGTGTGAACTGGTGAAGTCAGGTGTCCTTAATTCCTGAAGCTCTTCTCACACTGATCACAGCTATAAGGCTTGTATGCCTTGGTGTGTAATCAGGATTCTGAACGATTGAAGCTCTTCCCACACTGGTCACAGCTATAAGGCTTCCTTCCTGTGTAAAGCTAACCCTAACCCACAATCAAAGCAGGGGTAAGATCTCTCCCCTGTATGAATTCTCTGATGTGATTTTAAGGCGTTAGATGCAGCGAAACTCTGACCGCAGTGGTACGGTTTCTCTTCGGTGTGACTCCACTGGTGAATTGTTCATTTCCCTCTGTTTAACATAACTCTTCCAAAAGTCAGAACAGCAATGGTGAGGTTTCTTCCTATAAGTCTCTGCTGGTGTTTATTGAGACGTTCTGATCTGGAGACTCGTCTGGAGAGACGTCTTGTCAGCGTCATGTTGTTGTTGAGGCTCCCCTTATGGTAAGCCCCTCCCACTGAGAGAGCAACGGTTAGGGCTGTCCCCTGTGAAACAAACATATTGAATAGCAGGTTAACTGATGGGACTTTAATAAATGCAGAAATTGCCTATCAAAATAAACGTACTACCACAGCGACTATGTTATTTTTGATTGGCATATTTGATTCTGACTTCGGACATATTAAGTTTGTATGTGAAAACTATTTCTAAGATGTATACTTTCAGTTTTTCCTGAACTCACTGCACTCGGTCAAATAGAAGGAAGCTTGCGCTGCTCGTGCTAGAACATATGCAGATCAAATATGCCTCTATGAATCTGATGAAGGCCTTTACGTGTCCTAATGAATTGAAATATTGCTCAGAAAACCAGGTGTTTTTAACAATGTCACTTGTCAACTTAAGCCAATTAAGATAAGCAGAGTAAGGTGCTCACGTGACTAATGCCATACTTGGCCTACTGCCATAACTAGTTTAATGATGAGTGCGCATGTAAACACACTCATTGTAGGAGCACTAGATATTCTGTTGCTTTGACAAAGTCCTTTCTGAAGATGATTAGCAATGTGATAAGTGACCCTCATTTTAAGGTCAACCCTGTTACATGAACTGAACTCTCGTTTTAATATGGTGAAACTATTCTAATAGTCAAATCACAGAGTAAAAGCAGGTGATCTGGTTCTACTCTTTTTGTCAATTTACTGCTGTTTTGTGGTGGAAAACTGAGTCAACCCTCTCCTATACACAGACACACAGACATTTTTACAATTACATTTTTGGGGGTAGATTGCATTCAATTGCCACTCCTTGTTTCACAAAACAACCTTCCATTCCCTCTGTCACAAGCGGTTTTATGGTTAATTTGAAGGACAATTTCACACATGTAATCTGGTGGTTTTGTTGTTTTCAGTAGTCCCCTGTTACAGTCAACCCTGTTACATTATTTGGCTTTACATAGGCACTTAGTGTAGTAATATTTTAATTCAATGTCTTGTTTTTATGAAGTTGAACATGTGCTCTTTATCGCAGAACGTTAAAATTAGGCGAATTTTACACTTTTAAAAATGGGTGGAATTAAACGTTCCAAATATCTCTAACGGTCGCCCCCAGACTGTCATGACCCCCTCAGACCTTTATGAACGTGATGTCAGAATGCACTCACTGTTCCAAAATGTGATTATTACGCAATAGGACAGTTAACACGCGCTGCCTGCTAATGCTAATTATCTATAGGGTGTAATCATTAGTCCAACATTTGCAAACAACTTCAGGTATGTTCATCCCCATTTTGTTCCGTTTGCTTCCGTTTTAGAAACATAACAGAATCGGTGGAATGAACACACCCTGATCACGCTTAAACACAGTTCACTTTCATAGGAGCCAAGTTGTACTCCTTGTCGCATCTATGCGCTGTTACTTTTTGTCATATAGGCACTTAGTATAGTAATATTTTAATTCAATGTCTTGAGATGGGAAAAATATATATAAAGTTGACCATGACAGAATGTTAATGACAGAATGTCTTTATGACAGAATGTTACAATTAGGTGAAAAATATTTTTTGACCAAGTTACACGTTTAAAGATGGGTGGAATGACCCAGATATTTTAATCAATATATAATTAATAAATTAATGACTAAAGTTCATAAAGATGGCAGAATTCTGATGTGATGTCATTGTTTTATCACTAGCACTGAGTTTTGAAACTACGGTGCGCGACATGGTTCAACGTTCCAATAAATCAACGCAATCTACTTTTTAGGTTTTTTTCAATTCCCAGCGTCTTGAAGCTAAAATTGGGATCATCTTTACTGTTCCAATGACCATTCCAACAGTATAGGAGAGCAATGTAGAATACAGTGAACTTAGCAAAACAAGGAATTTGTGGTAAGTACATGAAGGCCGCTATCTTTATGCACCTCCGCTATTGTTACAGAAGCAGACTGTAGTCTAATCTACACACCATGGTTCTTACTTAATGAAATCAAATCTCCATCTTCCTTCTCTTCTTCTCCTCCTCTCTCAGTTCCACTCGGCCCCGGTGTTTTCCTGCAGTCGACCAGACCCAGCAGTAAAGCGGTACCGGGAGACGTTTCACCTGGGGACTCAGGGAGGGTAGAGGGGAATGGGCTAGCCTTGTCCTGTTTGACGCAATAAGTATTAAACATAGTTTATCATTAAACCAAATATTGTACTTATTTAGTCTGAACCTCTGAATATTTCATTTTTCCTCAAATGTTCCATCGTTCACTACTTCCCACTAATCTAATAGCATTGGGTTGGTGGAGGCATGGGCTAGTCAGAGTTTCCACCATATTTTCTATACCAGTCATTTCCTTTTAAAACAGAGGAAGAGGCGACTTGTGGCTTATTTGATCGAATATACGTTTTGTAATTATTAGGTTGTTACGAGTGTACTGATAAAAGTAGGACACGTGACATGCCAGAAACTTTGAGAAACAACACTAGTGCCAGGTTGACACTTGTTACCACAGCCACAAAGTCATGAACCACACCTATTTCAAAACTTTATCTACTTAAAATGTAATCTTAAACCTAACCTTAACCACACTGCTAACCTTATGCCTGACCCTAACCTTAAAATCAAAAAAGCACATTTTTGATTACATGAATTTCTACAATATACATTTTTGACTTTGTGGCTGTGGGAACGACTGCCTTCCATTTAAGAAGTGTATTTTCATTGCCATTACATATTAGAAGGCAATCGCTGGGAATTAATTATGGGTTAACTTACAGGAACATGAGGTGTCTCACCCCACAAAAGGGGTGCTACATAAAAGTTGGGAGCATTAACATGGACAGAATAAAAGCTTTGGATGGGTGGGTGATGAGCAGGCGAGGCAGATGGGATTGTATGGCAGGGACTTTAAGCCCCACGGTACCTATCGCTGTGAGTCCACCATGGCTACTCACACCTCCAGTAGTTGATATACAAGTGTTGGAGAGAGTACGGAAAGACAGGGAGGGGGTTGATCCATGCAAGTTCTTTAAAAGGCGACTGGAAACTGGAAATCAGTATTTCTTTTGCCCTTATATACAGATGGATCAAAAGACATAAGGACAGGTCAGACTGGACCAGCTTTTGTTGAACAGGAAAGTGGGGTGGCTGTCAGGAGACGTATTACAGACCAACTGGCTGTGTACATGGCAGAGCTGAAGGCCGTACTGTTGATCCTTGCGCTGAGTGGAGGAAGTCAAGCCAGACAGAGTAGTTATATGTTCTGACTCATGTGCTGTGTTGATGAGTCTGCAATCATTTAGCTCACATAGCAGACAAGGCCTGCTATATGAAGGAATTCAAATTCATGCCCGGGTGAGACAGATGGGTGTCCATATAAGCTTTGCTTGGGTCCCGGCCCATGTGGGGTTGGAAGGGAATGAGGAAGTAGATGTGCTAGCTAAACAGGCCCTTAGGAGACAGGAGGTGGAGGTGCCAAAGAGCAAAGCAGAGGCTAAAGGGAATGATATGGGCAGTGGTGGTGCAGAGATGGTAGGAGCAGTGGAACAGTGACACTAGTCATTGTTTACATTTTAGTCATTTATCTAGACCGACTTACAGGAGCAATTAGGGTTTAGTTGCTCAAAAGGCACATGGACAGATTTTTCATCTAGTCGGCTCAGGTTGCTGGCCCAACTCTCTAAACCGCTAGGCTACCTGCCGCCCCTATTCCAGGTACAGAGTAAAGTAGGGGAGGATGGTAGGAATGGACAGAAGAGAGGAGGCTATCCTTACAAGGCTAAGAGTGGGGCACATCCAGCTGAATAAGTTATTAAATGTGATATGAAATCATTTAACAGGAAGGTGTGATTTCTGCCAGGAAACAGAGACAGTTGAGCATGTACTAATACAGTGTGGTGTTGTGGAAATGCTAATCAAGTGATGGAGACTTTGTTATTTCTTCAAACCATCTTTATTATTCCAATAAGGAGCAGATAACAGACATATCAGATGTATAGGTAAAGAGCCCAACGAAGAAGAGTTGGGTGTCAGTTCATATCAGAAAAGTACAGCCCCCCCTTTGGGTGGTGTCACAGACAAACAGAACAACAGCAGTGAGGAAGTACTGGTTGGTGACCTTAAAGGACTATGGAACTGAGAAACTGTGGTTGGCCTGTGGTGAAGTCTTGTCGAGAAATGTTGCGCCATTTCTCAATGCTCATTGTCTCGACACTGTTCTAAAAGAACCCGAAACCAAAAGGCCAGCTCGTCTATTACAGCATAGTTCAGTCTACTTCTAAATATGGAATAACAGCACTTTGTAAGTCCAAAACCAAGGGTCAATCACATAGACAAGGGGGAAGTGTTCTAGCAGAGGGAGCCAGTCTCATTAGTACATCATGTGACTTTAGTTAAATGCATAGAAACACTGGATAAACATTATAACAGCCTTCAATTCAATGCATAGGTACACTAGATAAACATTACAGAAATGTGTCCACCATAGTGGGCAGTATGATAGGGAAGGATAAAGACTGATACAGTATGAGGGAGAAGGGAGTACTGAGTAGAACATCGTTAGATACAGTCACAAATATGTATGTTTTACGAGAAACGGGGCTGGCAGATGGGATGTATTTCCTCGATCCCTGTCGCTGGCCCACACTCCAGTACAGTAGGTGGCTTAATGCACCATAACGTTGGATGCCAACCGCTGATAAACCCCACAGAAGATGTCTTTTCATCGTTAGAGTGAGTATCTGGTCATATAATGGATCATCTGACTTTCAAATCAGTGGAGGTGAACAATTGCACACTTTCGGAGAAAGGATAGATAATTAGTTCATAGTCACAGATTCCTAAACAGTATATAGTAGTAGGCTACTTTGCTGAAGGGAAAAAAAAGTTTTACCGTCGTTTTTTTGGTCCAGCCATTTAAACCGAACACTGGAATGTGGAGGATCAAAGGTGATGAAAACTAGGCATAGCAGACCTATACTGTTAAAAGGAAACCAGATTTACTCGATCCATCGTAGAAGCTATAGTTTCTTACTAAGACAAGAAATGTGTAGGCTTCAGTACAATTACGATGTTCAGCTAAGGATTAGGGGGTTGCCCGGAGAAAATTCGGGTCTCAAGGCTGCGACTGATGCAGCCCTAGACCAGAGCAATCAATCATCTATTTAAATATCCAGCTCGATTACGTTATGACGACATAACGTCTCACATCTCATGTAGGCTAATCCTACTTGATCTATAAAGTCAAGTAAAGTCAAACGTTCAACAACACCACTTTCACTAAGAATCCTGTTGTCCGCTATCTTTTACTTTTACCTGACAGCAACTTGGAACAGAGTTCTGAGTCCAGATGTTCTCAAGGCTATTGTTGCATCTCCCTCCCTGCAGCCTTAAAAACATAGAGACAAGAAACACACTTTATAACTGATGAAAAACTACACCTGATACTTCAATTAAGCAGGAAAAAGCAATTGTAGCACTATAAGACGTGTTTCTCTGTTGTTTTAACCCCGTTTTATTCTCAGGCCCATGACTACAACATTGAGTGTTGGGACACAGGGCAACAACATACCCTGGTCTCTTCTACATAATACAACTAAACAGTGGTGGGAAAAGTACCCAACTGTCATACTTGAGTAAAAGTAAAGATAGCTTAATAGAAAATTATTCAAGTAAAGTGAGTCACCCAATAAAAATTCTACTTGAGTAAGTCTAAAAGTATTTGAACTTAAGTATATTTTATTTAAATTACTTTAAGAATCAAAAGTATTAATCATTTCAAATTCCTAATATTAAGCAAACCAGACGGCACCATTTCATTCTTTTTTTTTACAGATAGAGAGGGACGCGATCAAACACTGACATAATTGACAAAATAAGCATGTGTTTAGTGAGTCCGCCAGGTCAGAGGAAGTGGGGATGACCAGGATGTTGTCTTGGTAAGCGTGTGATTTTCCTGTCCTGCTAAGCGTTCAAAATGTAACGAGTACTTTTAGGTGTCAGGGAAAATGTACAGAATTTTGTTTCGGAATGCAGTGAAGTAAAAGTTGTCAAAAATATAAATAGTAAAGTACAGATACCCCCCAAAAAACTGCTTAAAGAGTAGTTTGAAGTAGTGTTACTTAAGTACTTTACACCACTAGAACTAAATATATATATTTTTTAAATACATGTTTAAAAAAAAAAAAAAATGCAATCAGCAATGTAAAACAAAAAAACATGAAACCACACTCCAGATGTATGTTTTACAATGACATTTACATGCAAGCATTCGTTCCGCATAACAAATCACAAAACAAAGTAGAATGGTGAGGTATAAGATATTATCAAGTGTATTTCCAGAGTGAAGAGAGAAGTCTTTTTTTACAAGACCTTGAGAAAACAGAAGAGTGTGAGGTCTGTGGTTGACGTGACCTATAAGTACTGATGGGCAGAGCTGGCTTCCTGCCCCCATGATGCCTCTTCCTAACAACCAACACATCATTCAATTCACAATAAAAATCTGTTAAAAAATTTCTGGAGCACACTTAATATACAAGAAGGAATGTTGAAAGATATCACAATTAAAATCCTTTAAAATAAATGCAACATCATTTGACCACACTAACAGTCCTATGTCTTCTGTACATCAGTATGTCCCATCAGCTACACTAAAACCTGGTTTAGGGTTTACAATAAATATGAACATCTTCTGGGACCAAACTAATTATACAAGAGGCTCCTTATAAAAATAGATTATTATTATTATTAAAGATTTGAAACAATGTGATAAGCATACATTGTTGAGCAGAAAATGGATTTAATTTATTGATCTATTGAATACATGAATACACACCTAGTATTGTTGAAACACTATACAATTATTTCATGGATAAAAGGAGTTAATGAAATAAGATCCAGCATATTATACTACACAGGTTACCATGGTAATCAGACTTAGTAAACTGTTAAAGAATGAGAGATGGATAACTCCCTGCAAGATGTTTTCTATTGAAACTTTATTTTAGAGATCTGGAACCGGTGCCGGAGAGGAGGGAGATAAAATAATACAGGTTTGTGCTTTCTGGTGTTTTTTCAGTTCACCTGAATGCACAAAGCTCTTTCCACATAGACAGGAGTGAGGTTTCCATCCAGTGTGTGTGTGTGTTGGTGTGTGCTCAGGGCTCCTGATTGATTGAAGCTCTTCCCACACTGATCACAGCTATAAGGCTTCTCTCCAGTGTGTATGCGCTGGTGTGTAGTCAGGTGTCCTGACCTCCTGAAACCTCTGCCACACTGATCACAGCTATACGGCTTCTCTCCTGTGTGTATGAGTTGGTGTGTAGTCAGGTGTCCTGACCTCCTGAAACTCCTGCCACACTGATCACAGCTATAAGGTTTCTCTCCTGTGTGTACGCGTTGGTGTATAGTCAGGTTAATGGATAGAGAAAGCTCTTCCCACACTGATCACAGCTATAAAGGCTTCTCTCCTGTGTGTATGCGTTGGTGTATAGTCAGGTTACAGGATACAGCAAAGCTCTTCCCACACTGATCACAGCTATAAGGCTTCTCTCCTGTGTGTATGCGTTGGTGTATAGTCAGGTGTTCTGACCTCCTAAAACTCCTGCCACACTGATCACAGCTATAAGGCTTCTCTCCTGTGTGTATGCGTTGGTGTATAGTCAGGTTAGAGGATAGAGCAAAGCTCTTCCCACACTGATCACAGCTAGAAGGCTTCTCTCCTGTGTGTGCGCGTTGGTGTATAGTCAGGTTAGAGGACAGAGCAAAGCTCTTCCCACACTGATCACAGCTATAAGGCTTCTCTCCTGTGTGTACGCGTTGGTGTATAGTCAGGTTACAGGATAGAGCAAAGCTCTTCCCACACTGACCACAGCTATAAGGCTTCTCTCCTGTGTGTGTGCGTTGGTGTCTAGTCAGGTTACAGGATACAGCAAAGCTCTTCCCACACTGATCACAGCTATAAGGCTTCTCTCCAGTGTGTATGCGCTGGTGTGTAGTCAGGTGTCCTGACCTCCTGAAACCTCTGCCACACTGATCACAGCTATACGGCTTCTCTCCTGTGTGGATGCGTTGGTGTATAGTCAGGTCTCCTGACCTACTGAAACTCCTGCCACACTGATCACAGCTATAAGGCTTCTCTCCTGTGTGTATGCGTTGGTGTCTAGTCAGGTCTCCTGAATGATTGAAACTCTTCCCACACTGATCACAGCTATAAGGCTTCTCTCCTGTGTGTTTGTGTGTAGTCTGGGCTCCTGACTGTTTGAAGCATTTCTCACAATCAAAGCAGGGGTAAGGCCTCTCCCATGTATGAATTCTCTGATGTGATTGTAAGGTTTTAAATGCAGTGAAAGTCTTTCCACACTGAGAGCAGTGGTACAGTTTCCCTCCGGTGTGAATTTGCTCATCAATTGTCAAGTCCTGTTTAGCAAAACTCTTCCCACAGTCAGAGCAGCAGTGGTGAGGTTTCTTCCCTATATCTCTATGCTGGTGTTTCTTGAGGTGTTCTGATCTGGAGAGACGCTTCTCTTTCTTGTCAGCATCATGATGTTGTTGAGGCTCCCCAGATGATAAGCCCCTCCCACTGAGAGAGCAACGATTAGGGATGTCCCCTATGAAACAAAGACATTGAATAGTTAGGGAAATTGTTCTTTCAAAACATGTCAACGTTTAAATCAAACTCTTATACTAATTGACTATTCACAGTAATCATATTATTCTGCGTATGCAACTTGCTCAATGATGGTAAAACTTGGAGAAATTATTGTATGAAGTGGGTTAAAATCTTTCTAGAAGTTACACAGGGTTGACGGAGGGACTTGTCAAAATTCTGAATTTTGTCACTTTAGCAAGTCTTTATTCATATTAGTAGAAAGAGGAGGAAAGGAAGCGCTACTAAGGTATACAATAGTAAATGTTGGTAGACAGAAGGTGCTCTTTGGTAAACGGGATGAATTGGTCATCAAAAAAGAAGGAAGGACCAAGGCACTCTTCATATAATTAATTAAAATGCCTTTATTAGTATGGCATGTTCAATAGAAACAACGTTTTTAAAAAAACAACGCGTTTTGGCTTTGTCAGAGAGTACAAAGAAATAATACAATGTCCTCTTTTAAAACAGCTTTTCCAATTAGCCCTAATTTGAATACAATGTCCTCTTTATTCGTATTATTTAATAACAGATATTTAAAACGTAATACTGGTGCACAATTTCTACTAGAAAAATATGAAAGCGACGCAAAAGGTATTCATTTCATGGAAGGACCCATCTGTTTATGGACCCATATTTGCAAAACCTAATAAACCTGTTTACATGGACACATCTAAAATCAGGCTACCTGATGGGACTTTGATAAATGCTGAAAATGGCCAATCCAAATAAACTTTCTACCACATGTTAATTTTTGAAGCAGTTCGGGAAAATGAAGTTTGTATGTGAAAACTATTTCTACGCTGCATACTTTCAGTTTTTCCTGAACTCGGTCAAAAGAAGTTAGCTTGCGCTGCTTGTGTTAGCACATGCACAGATTAAATACACCTCTATAACTCTGATTAGTGTTTACACGTCCTAATCATTCTAAAGATTGTTCAGAAAAACAGGTGTTTTAAAGGCGTATGCTTACACCGAACCCAAACAGGCTGCGCGCGTGCGCCATTGTGTGCCATCGTGTATAAATGTATTTTGTCCCCCCACACCAAACGCGATCAGGACACGCAGGTTAAAATATCAAAACAAACTCTGAACCAATTACATTAATTTGGGGACTGGTTGAAAAGCATGAAACATTCATGGAAATTTAGCTAGCTAGCTACCTAATTTGTCCTATTTAGCTAGCTTGCTGTTGTAGCTCATTTGTCCTGGGATATAAACATTGAGTTGTTATTTTACCTGAAATGCACAAGGTCCTCTACTCCGACAATTAATCCACACGTAAAACGGTCAACCTAATCGTTTCTAGTCATCTCTCCTCCTTCCAGGCTTTTTCTTCTCTTGAATTTATATTGCGATTGGCAACTTTTGTTAAATTAGGTGCATTACTGCCACAGACCTCGTTCGTCTTTCAGTCACCCACATGGGTATAACCAATGACGAGAGGGCACGTGGGTATCTGCTTCTACAAACTAATGAGGAGATGGGAGAGGCAGTACTTGCGATCAGAAATAGAACTGACTTCTATTTTAGCCCTTGGCAACGCAGACGCTCGTTGGCGCGCGCAAGCAGTGTGGATGCAATAATTAAATAACGTACATTTCTAAATTTATTTTGCAACGCTCGCATGTAGTCAGCCTGTTACTTCGGTTATGACCTTACACCAAATAAGATAAGCAGAGTGAGATGTTTACATGCCATACTCGGCCTACTGCCATACCTAGGATAATGTCAAATTATGAGTGTGCATGTAAAGCCCGGGTTATTTGGTTACTTTGACAGTCATTTCTGAACATTATTTATTTCATGTAATTAGTGATTCATTTACGTCTGTCCCTCATCAGGTCAACCCTGTTACGTGAACTGAACTCGTTTAAATATGGTGAAATTGTTCCTTACATTTTTTGGGCAAAAGAAACATTAGCTGGTTCTAGTCTTTTCATCAATTCTCTTTTTTTGTTGAAAACCTAGCAAGTGAACCATTTTACCAATAAATTGATATGGTAGAATTGAAGCTTGCATTCAATTTTCACTCCCTGTGGAACAAAACTAGGTTCCATTACCCCTGTCATAAGCAAATTTGTGGCTGATTTAAAAGGACTATTTTACCAATGTAAACTAGTGGTTTTGTTGTTTTCAGTAGTCCCCTGTTACGGTCAACCTGTTACTTTATTTAGCACATTGGCACTTATTACAGAAAGCATTTTCGTAGAACCTCGAGATGGGAAAACATGTTTTTATGAAGTTGAACATGTGCTCTTCATGACAGAATGTTAAAATTAGGTGAAATCAAATGTTTTTTGGGGGGACCAAGTTACACTTCTCATAATTGGGTGGAACTACCAGATATTTTCATCAATATATAATTAACCAATTAATTGTTACAGAAGCAGACTAATCTAATCCACACGCCACGGTTCTTACTTAATGAAATCAAATCTCCATCTTCCTCTTCTCGTCTCTCAGTTCCACTCTTCCCCGGCGTTTTCCTGCAGTCAACCAAAACCAGCAGTAAAGTACGGAGAGGCTCCTGGAGGGTGGAGGGGGACTGGCTAGCTTTGTCCTGTTGGCCACAAGAAGGATTACAGTTGATCATTAAACCAAATATTGTAGTAATTCAGTCTAAACCTCTGATTTGGGTGCATCCCTCAAATATGAAATGTTCAATCATCACTAGTGGAAACACGCATATCTGCCCTCTCATTGCCTATAATGGTCCCACCTGAACTTGCCTCTTCCCGATTGCCTTCCAGCTGCGTTTCAAACTCAACAGCCCTCGGCCCTAAACCCTCAGCCCTTGAATTGCGTTTTACATCCGAGTGTATCTTAGGATGTCCCTTGCCCAAGCGAGGAAAGTGATGATCGGAGAGGCAACGCGTCTTTGGTGGAAATCTTGAAGTTTAATTTAAAAAACAACCTACCTAAAGCTATGAATGTACCTAGTAAACGAACGTATCTAGCTAGTGTCGAGGAAATATTGGTCCAATAATATTTCTCAGATCCCGGAACTTGTGAATTTAATAGCCTTTATTACAAATGAACAAAGCCAAGCTAGTCCAAGGATCGTCTGACTTTTCCAGTCTCAGCACATTCCTTTTATACAGTTTCATAACATACATAGTCACTCCTCTGTATGTAAAATACCCTTTGACATTTCGCCACCATTATCTTTTTGTCTCACTTCTGACTTATTTACACCCATCTTAGATTATATTGGTGGCGTCACTACAGTACTAATACGAAAATATATATATATTTTTAAACTAGGCAAGTCAGTTAAGAACAAATTCTTCTTTACAATGACGGCCTAGGAGCAGTGGGTTAACTGGCCCAACGCGCTAACCACTAGGATACCTGCCGCCCCCATACATACATACATACATACAGTGGGGGAAAAAAGTATTTAGTCAGCCACCAATTGTGCAAGTTCTCTCACTTAAAAAGATGAGAGAGGCCTGTAATTTTCATCATAGGTACACTTCAACTATGACAGACAAAATGAGAAAAAGAAATCCAGAAAATCACATTGTAGGATTTTTTTATTTATTTATTTGCAAATTATGGTGGAAAATAAGTATTTGGTCAATAACAAAAGTTTCTCAATACTTTGTTATATACCCTTTGTTGGCAATGACAGAGGTCAAACGTTTTCTGTAAGTCTTCACAAGGTTTTCACACACTGTTGCTGGTATTTTGGCCCATTCCTCCATGCAGATCTCCTCTAGAGCAGTGATGTTTTGGGGCTGTCGCTGGGCAACACGGACTTTCAAAGATTTTCTATGGGGTTGAGATCTGGAGACTGGCTAGGCCACTCCAGGACCTTGAAATGCTTCTACGAAGCCACTCCTTCGTTGCCGGGCGGTGTGTTTGGGATCATTGTCATGCTGAAAGACCCAGCCACGCTTTCATCTTCAATGCCCTTGCTGATGGAAGGAGGTTTTCACCCAAAATCTCACGATACATGGCCCCATTCATTCTTTCCTTTACACGGATCAGTCGTCCTGGTCCCTTTGCAGAAAAACAGCCCCAAAGCATGATGTTTCCACCCCCATGCTTCACAGTAGGTATGGTGTTCTTTGGATGCAACTCAGCATTCTTTGTCCTCCAAACACGATTTAGTTGAGTTTTTACCAAAAAGTTCTATTTTGGTTTCATCTGACCATATGACATTCTCCCAATCCTCATCTGGATCATCCAAATGCTCTTCAGACAGGCCTGAACATGTACTGGCTTAAGCAGGGGGACACGTCTGGCACTGCAGGATTTGAGTCCCTGGCGGCGTAGTGTGTTACTGATGGTAGGCTTTGTTACTTTGGTCCCAGCTCTCTGCAGGTCATTCACTAGGTCCCCCCGTGTGGTTCTGGGATTTTTGCTCACCGTTCTTGTGATCATTTTGACCCCACGGGGTGAGATCTTGTGTGGAGCCCCAGATCGAGGAAGATTATCAGTGGTCTTCCATTTCCTAATAATTGCTCCCACAGTTGATTTCTTCAAACCAAGCTGCTTACCTATTGCAGATTCAGTCTTCCCAGCCTGGTGCATCTCTACAATTTTGTTTCTGGTGTCCTTTGACAGCTCTTTGGTCTTGGCCATAGTGGAGTTTGGAGTGTGACTGTTTGAGGTTGTGGACAGGTGTCTTTTATACTGATAACAAGTTCAAACAGGTGCCATTAATACAGGTAGCGAGTGGAGGACAGAGGAGCCTCTTAAAGAAGAAGTTACAGGTCTGTGAGAGCCAGAAATCGTGCTTGTTTGTATGTGACCAAATACTTATTTTCCACCAAAATTTGCAAATAAATTCATAAAAATCCTACAATGTGATTTTCTGGATTTTTTTTCCTCATTTTGTCTGTCATAGTTGAAGTGTACCTATGATGAAAATTACAGGCCTCTCATCTTTTTAAGTGAGAGAACTTGCACAATTGGTGGCTGACTAAATACTTCCCTCCACTGTACATACAGGTGCATGTCTAATAGTACTTAATACAAACATTCAGTTGAAGTCGGAAGTTTACATACACTTTAGGTTGGACTCATTATAACTCGTTTTTCAACCACTCCACAAATTTCTTGTAAACAAACTATAGTTTTGGCAAGTAGGTTAGGACATCTACTTTGTGCATGACAAGTCATTTTTCCAACAATTGTTTACAGACATATTATCACAATTCCAGTGGGTCAGAGGTTTACATACACTAAGTTGACTGTGCCTTTAAACAGCTTGGATAATTCAAGAAAATTATGTCATGGATTTAGAAGCTTCTGATAGGATAATTGACATAATTTGAGGTGTACCTGTGGATGTATTTCAAGGCCTACCTTCAAACTCAGTGCCTCTTTGCTTGACATCATAGGAAAACATTATTTCTTTGATCAGTCAAGACCTTAGAAAAAAATTGTAGACCTCCACAAGTCTAGTTCATCCTTGGGAGCAATTTCCAAACGCCCGAAGGTACCACATTCATCTGTACAAACAACAGTACGCAAGTATAAACACCATGGGACCACGCAGCCGTCATACCGCTCAGGAAGGAGACGCGTTCTGTCTCCTAGAGATGAGCGTGCTTTGGTGCGAAAAGTGCAAATCAATCCCAGAACAACAGCAAAGGATCTTGTAAAGATGCTGGAGGAAACAGGTACAAAAGTATCTATATCCACAGTAAAACGAATCCTATATCGACATAACCTGAAATACCGCTTAGCAAGGAAGAAGCCACTGCTCCAAAACCGCCATAAAAAAGCCAGACTACGGTTTGCAACTGCACATGGGGACAAAGATCATACTTTTTGGAGAAATGTCCTCTGGTCTGATGAAACAAAAATAGAACTGTTCGGCCATAATGACCATTGTTATGTTTGGTGGAAAAAAGGGGATGCCTGCAAGCCGAAGATCACCATCCCAACCGTGAAGCACGGGGTTGGCAGCATCATGTTTTGGGGGTGCTTTGCTGCAGAAGGGAATGGTGCACTTCACAAAAAAGATGGCATCACGAGGTAGGAAAATTATGTGGACATATTGAAGCAACATCTCAAGACATCAGTCAGGATGTGAATGCTTGGTTGAAAATGCGTCTTCCAAATGGACAATGACCCCAAGCATACTTCTAAGTTGTGCAAAGTCAAGAGTGGCAATCACAAAGCCCTGACCTCAATCCTATAGACAATATGTGGGCAGAACTGAAAAAGTGTGTGCGAGCTAGGAGGTCGATGAAAGTGCAGTTTGCATTGAATTGTGGGTCATATCAACCCATCAAGTGACCAAAGTTGTTCACTCGCTCCTTCAAGACAAATCGAGGGCCGAGGGGACAACGTTAGGGAATAGGACCTCCCTTACAATGGCAATCAAACTGCATCCGGTTTCGACGGGGATTCCCCCGAGGGAAAAACAACGTGTTTGGACTGCAGCCATTTCTTTTCTTTGTTAGAACGGCCACTTGAATATCTGGTCAAATAATGGCTAATGTGTAAGAAATAAGTGAAGGAATGTGAACATGTACACACTTCGGGAGGAAAGAGAGAATTAGGTCATAGTCACTGTGGGGTTCTGACATTTTTATACCATAATAGTATTGCTAATTGCTAATAATCATATTGGGGGTTAGTCAGTAGGGACTTGTGTATGTGTAACCCCTGTGCGGACATCTTGAGAAAATTGCTGACTTGTGGTTAAGTGGGGGGTGTGAGGTATTTACGACAAGACCCTGGCTAGTGAAAAAATACTGAAATGTCAAGCAAGACGATAAATCAAACAGAGCGCCAAAAGGGGGACCAGCCTGTGTGACACTGATTGGCCCGGCAAGTCTAAACCACGCCCAGGCACTGTTCTGATAGGCCGGCTCACGAAGCAGGAACTAACTCTGTCAGAACATATACCCATGTTATCAGCAGAAAGGCAGTTCTTTGTTTCGCCCTGCGGGATGTTACAGTGAACCCGTATATACGGAAATTGTATTTGCCATTCATTAACTTTTGTATTAAACAATTATTTTAACCAAGTTCAGGTGTATTATCGTTCCTATCTCAGTTGAATCTACGCAAAACCTAACATCACAGATTCCTAAACATGATTGTATGAACTGTCTTCATTTTACTGGACCCCAGGAAGAGTTGCTGCTGCCTTGGCAGCTAATGGGGAACCATAATAAATACAAATTATATAGTTGTAGGCTACTTAAAAAATATTGGCAAGTCAGTTAAGAACAAATTCTTATTTACAATGACGGCCTATGAACAGTGGGTTAACTGCCTGGTTCATGGACAGAACGACATACGTTTACCTTGTCAGCTAGGGGATTTGATTACTGACCCAAAGCTCTAACCACGAGGCTACCTGCCGCCCCAAACAGAACTAAACAGAACACAGGAATGTGGAGGTTTAACGATGATGAAAACTAGGCCTATACACAGCAAACCTATACTGTTAAAACTAGACTTACCCGATCCATTGTGGAAGCTACTGTTTCTTTGTATGTATGTTTTCAGCTACAACAGTACAGTTAAGCTGTTGTCTTGTTCTTCTTTAAGTTTTTATGGCAGACTACACCTATTGTCCTATTGCCGCCACCTACTGTACGGCAGGGTGAATGAAAAATACAAAATATCCATCCAAATTATTTATATCGTAGGTAAAGAATTCATGCAGTAAATCTCTCCATAATTGTGTCAAATCTTCATGAATATGTTCCATTAGAAATATACTGATGTCTTGACACAGATTCTTTCCATGAATACCATTCAGAAACACTGTTTCTGGGTGGTCATTACAAAAGGTGCAATTTGAATGTCTCTATTTTGTAAACTTCTTCATATAGTGGTTGGCAGGGTAATATTAATGAATCATTTTATAATAAACTTCCTTAATTGTGTTAGTAAGTACGTATGTGTGAGACAACAGATAGATTCCAACAAGGCATGACATAAGGTATATAGATAGATACAAAATCCTGTTGATACAAGGCAGGTATCGCTCTGTTGTTGAATGGACCAAAACCCAAACAAATCTTTACTACTGTTGAGTCAACAGCGGTAATCAAAGGTAGGTTCTGAGGGTCTTGATATGTTCCTGAATAATAAAGAAACACCTGAGGGAATGGAGGCTAAAACAATTGTAAACTCGTTATAGGGATCTTGTAAAGTGATAAGAATGAGTCATAATGAAGTAAAAGACCCTCTGCATTTCCAAGTTGTCTCACCAATAGGATGTTATTTCTGAACCAATATAAAAAATAAAAGAATATGTATTGTTATACAATATGTGCTGATTATTCCAGATATAATATACTGTGGGGAGAAATTACGCTTCTAAATGAAGGACCATGACTAGAAAACCTGCCGATGAAAAGCGGAGTTTCACTGGAACTTTGTCAGTAGCAAACCAACATGAAGTTAAGGCCACCAAAAGTAGAAAAGGCATGATGAGGAATATAGTTCCACATAGAAGTAGGTCTTCTTATGAAGTGTTTTATCAAATTGATCTATAAAGTATTATTTAAGGTAGGAATGTCCAGAATGTCCAGAATTCAGCCCACACTACTCATAAGTGTTCATTACAACAGTTTCCTAATGTGATGGCGATGGTTTCTCCACAGAAAGTTAAAAGCATCTGGTCTGTTGAAAGGGTTTTACATGGAACCCTAAAGAGTTCTACCTGGAACCAAATAGGTTCTTCCTGCAACCGAAAGGGGTTCTTCAAAGGGTTCTCCTATGGGGACAGCCGAAGAACCCTTTAAGTTTCTAGATAGCACCTTTTTTTACAAAGAGTGTAGTGTTGCTACACCCACTCCTTGACAACACTTCAACCGCCCAATAAATTATGTCATGGAGCATCACCGTGGCGATGATGATTTGTGAGACGTCATTACATCGACAATCCCCAATAGTGACTTAATGACATTTGGAGTTCCTGACATCATTTTTTTGGCTTGTAACTTTTAGAGAGGATGGCTGCATCTGAAATGTCACCTGACAGAATATAAGGAATAGGATGCCATTTCAGACACAGACTATGTGTAGGTCTTTTCTATTCTGGTGGATGGATGGTGCAATAGATTGGTCTACTAACATGGTAATCTGCCTAGATACGATTATCACTTACCTGATTGGTTAATCCTGTGACTTCTTAACTTGAATATGTTGATAGAACGTGCTGCCTCAAATATGCCCCTGTGTTGCACTACCATGTTTTAGATTAGTACAATTTCCCAAACGAGCTGCTCTCTCCTGTCCAGTTATTATTAGCTATTCTATAGGTGATCGAACCTAAAATACTACAGATGGGATGTGATGATTAAATCACTGTGTACATTTATTGTTAGGCCTCTTAAATAAAGCTGATTACATTGTGCTATGTAATACACGGAGCGTACTTAGTGTAGGCCATCATTGTCGGCTGTCATTGTAAATAAGAATTTGTTCTTAACTGACTTGCCTAGTTAAATAAAGGTCCTATTTTTTGGGGGGTGTAATCAAGCCCAGTTTTATGATATATTTTTATTCAAGAGGATAGTTCAACCCTAAATGAAAGTCATTTTAATTGAGAATTTTACAAAATCATTTAAAAAAATTTTACATTATTAATAGCAAGATGTGTATGAAGGGCCCAATTCAGACTTGAGATAAGTAGACTCAACATTTTTTGACTTATGTCCATGTGAAGTCAACTTTTCTAAAGTCTGAATAGGGCCCGAAGTGAATAACAGTGTGACTGGTTCTGGGTTTGTTAACTGTTCTATAGAACACAGAGGAGTCCTCCTCAGCTACCTGTGAGAGAGGTCTGATGAAAAAGGAGATGCCACACGTCATCATCAATCCTCACTTCTGGGATCTCATTTAAAGTCATTGTTTCAAATACCAAGTTTTATTAGTCGAATGTACAGGATTCACAGGGTATACACCATCCAACTAAATGCTTACTGACAGGTTCCTTCTCAATAATGCAACAACAATAAGACATAATAAAAGATAACAATACAAACATAAAGAAAATGTCTCAGTAGAATAGAATAAACATTGTGGCATAAGTATAATACAGTCCAATGTTTACACATGTTTTGGGGAAGGGGGTGGGGGCAAGTGGTTCAATTGTGCAGTATTTATCAATCATAAGATTGAGAGAGTCTGGTAGCAGTTGTGATGTGTAGCATGAATGTGTGTGTGTGTGCATGAATGTGTGCATGAATGTGTGTGTGTGTGAGTTCATGTGTTCTAAGGTGCGAGGAAACAGTGCAGGTGGTCAGTCCAGTTCAAGTGTTAAGCAGTCTGATGGCTTGTAGATAGAAACTGTCTCTGAGCCTGATGGTATCAGACCTCATGCTCTGATACCGTCAGCCCGACGGTAAGGGTGTGAACAGCTTGTGGCTGGGGTGTGTGGGGTCCTTGATGATGCTGGGGTCCTTCCTCAGGCACCGTATAGTCTGTATAGATGTTAATACATTTAACCCAAACAACTTAAGTCATTGTACATCTTAATAGATTTAAACCAAACAACTGATGGTCTGCTTAACATACAAGTCTTGTATGCATTACTAACTGTCAAGATCAAGAACAATCTAATTTTGAAATGATCTGAGATGTTGTAGTGGAGTACAGAGGCACGACCTGCATACTCTGGGTCCTGCCTTAGATCTGTAGTAACTCCAGACTTCCATTTGTTGAACCAAAATACTTCTGTGAAGTTATTCCAGCTGGGATGTTCTTTACGTGCAGGTAATGTCCACTGTTGACCCCTTCAAGGCACAGATACTCCTCTTGGTGTAAGTCACATTCAAACAGCTCTGACCATGAACACCTGAAACTAAATGTATCTGATCAATTCCTCAAACGATAATGAGACTAGGGGGGTAGGAAACAACATCTCCACCCCGTTGATCCTCAACACTGGGGCCCCACAAGGGTACCTTCTCAGCCGTCTCCTGTACTCCCTGTTCACCCATGACTGCGTGGCCATGCACGCCTCCAACTCAATCATCAAGTTTGCAGATGACACTACAGTATCAAGGCACAAGGCGAGACCCAGATGCAGACACAGGAGGCAGATGGTTGGAGTCTTACAATGTTTATTAATCCAAAGGGGTAGGCAAGACAATGGTCGTGGACAGGCAAAAAGGTCAAAACCAGATCAGAGTCCAATAGGTACCGAAGGGCAGGCAGAATCAAGGTCTGGGCAGGCTGGATGATCAGGCAGGCAGGAAAGTAGTCCAGAGTCAGGCAGGGGTCAGAACCGGGAGGACTATAAAAAGAGAATAGAACAGGAGTACGGGAAAACACGCTGGTTGACTTGACTAAACATACAAGACAAACTGGCACAGAGAGATAAATACACTGGGGAAAATAAGCGACACCTGGAGGGGGTGGAGACAATCACAGGAACAGGTGAAACAGATCAGGGCGTGACACGACAGTGGTAAGCTTGATTACCAACAACGACGAGACAGCCTACAGGGAGGAGGTGAGGGCCCTCGAAGTGTGGTGTCAGGAAAAGAACCTCACACTCAACGTCAACAAAACAAAGGAGATGATCGTGGACTTCAGGAAACAGAAGAGGGAGCATCCCCCCCATCCATATCGATGGGACAGAAGTGGAGAAGGTGGAAAGTTTTAAGTTCCTCGGCGTACACATCACGGACAAACTGAAATGGTCCACCCACACAGACAGTGTGGTGAAGAAGGCGCATGCCAGTACAGGTGCGTCAAAGCTTCTATTTCAAGGCCATCAGACTGTTAAACAGCCATCACTAACATTGAGTGGCTGCTGCCAGCACACTGACTCAAATCTCTAGCCACTTTAATAATAAAAATTGGATGTAATAAATGTATCACTAGTCACTTTTAACAATGCCACTTTATATAATGTTTACATACCCTACATTACTCATCTCATATGTATATACTGTACTCTATACCATCTACTGCATCTTGCCTATGCATACGGCATTCGCTCATCCATATATTTATATGTACATATTCTTATTCATCCCTTTACACTTGTGTGTATAAGGTAATAGTTTTGAAATTGTTAGATTACTTGTAAGATATTACTGCGCTGTCGGAACTAGAAGCACAAGCATTTCGCTACACTCGCATTAATGTCTGCTAACCATGTGTATGTGACCAATAACATTTGACTAGATTTTTTGAAGTGTTTAAGATTTAAAATTAATAAAAGCTATAGACACACACAGTGAATTTGGAGAGTATTCAGACCCCTTGACCACATTTTGATATGGTACAGCCTTATTCTAAAAATGTATTTAAAAAATAATAATTCTAAAACAGTATAACAAGATAATCAGTAATTTTCTACCTTGTCTATTATTCTGCATCATTTCTACTAGTGTTACAGATTTGTCTGTTTTCCCCCCACATGTTCTACTATTGGTCCACAGGCCTTAATGATTGATACTAAAGATGATTATTATAGGTGAGTCCAGACTCACACACTGTAGGAGTGAGAAAATCCTCAGGGTCTTTTACATCATTGTTTCCCAACCTGGGGTCCGCGCCCCCCTCAGGGGGGCGCCAGAGTTCACAGGGGGGGCGCGAGAGCGGATATGCTTTGAGGTGAATAAAGATGCATAAAATGTTCCACTAATAATTTTATATAAAACATTTTTTTCAAAGTTTAAAAAAAATCATATGCTTACAATGCCAAGATAAGGCAGTCAAAAATGATCTCTTATATAAAATAATTATTTAAATTTTGCGCGCACACGGTCACTTGCTCAATGTGCTTGTTGTCATCATAACGGCAAAATCAAAAGGAAAATGGCAGAGAAACGTAAATGCGGTGATTCTTCATCAGAGGCGAAGAAAAAGTTAAGACACTATGACAAAACCTACATACATTTTGGTTTTATTGAAGGCCAAGACAAGTCTCGGCCAGAATGTGTCTTTGTGGTGAAAAACTGGCAAACGACAGCATGAAACCAAGCAAAATGAAAAGACACCAGGAAACAGAAGCATCCAGAGACAATCGGCAAAGATAAGGAATTCTTAGAGAGAAAAAAAAAGATGGCTCTGTCAAAAAGATTGACAGACATCAGAACAGTATTCGAAAGAGCAGGTAGTGATTTACAGAAGGCCACTAAAGTTTCCTTTGAGTGTTCGCTGTTGATTGCCAAGGCAAAAAAGCCGCATAATATCGGAGAGGAGTTAATCAAACCCGCCTGCATTAAAATAGTGGAGGGACTATGTGGCCCGCAAGCAGCTGAAAAGGTTTTAAATCTGTCCCACTTTCTAACAACACTGTTAAAGACAGAATTGATAAAATGGCAGAAAACTGCAAAAAACAGTTGCATGAAAAGCTTAGAGAAGTCCAATTTGCTATACAGCTGGATGAAACGACCACAGTAGCGGGAGAGTCTGTGCTTATCGTATATGTACAGTATGTGGACGGAGATGAGTTGAAACAGGGACATACTTATGTCTACCAATTTACCAACAACAACTACAGGTCAGGATATTTTTATGGCTGTTGATTCTTACCTCACATCGTACAATTTGCCCTACACAAATATCGTCGCTTGCTGCACGGATGGAGCTGCGGCGATGATGGGTAGAAATAAAGGATTTAACAGCCGTTTGATGGAAAAGGCTCCAGACTGTGTAATTTTCCACTGTATGATACATCGCCAGGCACTCGCCAGTAAAAACTGTCCAGAGACCTTGGTGACACACTGGCAACAGTTGTAAAAGTCGTCAACTTCATTAAAGCTCGCCCTACCAACCAGAGATTATTTGCACAACTGTGTGAGGATGAAGCGCACCAAACTCTACTGCTACACACAGAGGTGCGCTGGCTTTCGCGTGGCAAAGTGCTTGTGCGCTTTCTAGAACTGCAGGATAAAATCCTGGAATTTCTGCGAAATCAAAACACACTGTTGGAGCAGCTGACTGATGTGTTCTGGATCAAAACCGCATACCTTGCTGACATATTCACTCTTTATAATGAGACCAACAAGAGACTGCAGGGCTCTGAGTCAAACATCTTGAAGTGCAAAGAAGCAATCGATGCTTTTATGCGCAAGCTGGAGTACAGGGCTGGAAAAATGTCACAGGGGCATTTACAACACTTTCCACTGCTGCTTCAACATTCTGGGGTACCGTGAGTGCATCTTTGCGCGCCGAGTTTTGCCGTCACATGACTTCGCTACAGGAGGAATTAAAGTCCCGCTTTGCGGATGTTGACGCATTATCCAAGGAGTCGTGGGTTATGGATCCCTTCACATCCAGGCTTGAAGATGTGGAATACCTTGGCTGTGAAGATGAGCTCGCTGAACTACAAACTGATTCACTGTCAAAAAAGTACTTCCAGGAGAATGGATTCAAAAGGCTTTGGATAGCCAGGGGACCTGTTGTCGCACCTAAACTCGCAAACTATGCCATTACAAAGATCATTCTTCCTTTCAGTACCACCTACCTCTCTGAGACAGCCTTCAGTGCCCTTGTGGCTATAAAAACAAAGTCACGCAACAGACTGGAAGTCCACAGCGATTTTAGACTGGCTGTCACTGGCATTACACCTGACATTCCATCACTAGTCAAAGGCATGCAAGCCCAAGGTGGACATTAGCGTTATGTGTTTACGCTGACGTTATGATTAGCCTTGTAAAAATAAGGATCTGTGCATGCATGCATGTAAGTACATACAGCATTCTACCGTTCATATTTAACATTACGTTCATAACATTCAGTATTCTATGTTTATACACAAAATCCTGAAAAAAAAGAAACAACTGCGTTTTACTAGTTGTGTAAAAATGAAAATATTAGGCTAAAAGGAAACATTTGAAGTTGGAAACATTTGAAGTTGGAAGGAACATTTCCTGTGTATTCATGTAATAAAATGTCATTAAAACTTAAAACTAAATTTAGTTACTATATACAGTGTGTGTGTGTGTGCATAGCATATATATATATATATATATATATATATAGATAGATAGATAGATAGATAGATAGATAGATAGATAGATAGATAGATAGATAGATAGATGGGGGCACGGATTTTTAAATATGTACATAGGGGGGGCCCCAAGGAAAAAGGTTGGGAACCACTGTTTTACATCACAGGAGTAACTGTCTGTAGAATAATGCCAGACCTCTAGAGTATTACAGGAGTATTGTTGGGAAGTAGGGTCATGGAGATGTTGTCCGTTCTTGTACCAGATGTAGGTGGGGATGGGGTTGTCAGTCAGAAGACAGGTGGCGCTACAGGTCAGTGTTCTCTTCTTTTCCTCTGTGGAGGAAGACACCTTCACCTGCAGCTCTGAATGATTCTAATGAATTATTAGAATTAGATATGTTATATTACCTGTAGATATTATATATTACCTGTAGATATTACATATTACCTGTAGATATTATATATTACCTGTGACAGTCAGAGTTGTTCCAGGGAAGCTGTAACCCCATTCTGCATACTGTGTTTTAAATCTGAACTTGTACTCAGCTGAATCTCTCTCAGGTCTGTGATTCTCAGGTTGAAGTCTTTCTCTTTAGTCCCAAGGTACTCAGCACAACCTGCATACTCTGGCACAGAGCTCATGATTTTAGGCACCTCATTACATGTCTCTTGGATATACCAGTTTGGTTCTGAGACTACATGACTACTTGGAAGTTGATATGTGCACGGCAGTTCCACTGTTGAGCCTTTCACAGCACAGATACTCTGATGAGTGTAAGTCACGTTGACAGTTCTGACCCAGAACACATAAAACAGTAGGAGGCCCATTCATTTATTCAATTCGTTTCTTCTATTATTATTACGACACTGAACAACAATAGAAACGCAACATGCAACAATTTGAGTTACAGTTCATATAAAGAAATCAGTCAATTGAAATAAATGAATTAGGCCCTAATCTATGGATTTCACATGACTGGGAATACAGATATGCATCTGTTGGTCACAGATACCTTTAAAAAAAGGTAGTCAGTATCTGGTGTGACCACCATTTGCCTCATGCAGTGCGACACATCTCCTTCACATAATTTATTTTTGTATTGAATACATTGGGCGTGGAAATTACTACCAGGGACTTAAATGAAACTTAAATGAATACTTCTTTATTATCAGCAAGCTGGAGAGGTTCCAACAAACTTAATGCACCATAGTGCACGTCGGTCAGGAGCTCTTTTGGGGCAGTCCCATTATTTCTCTCATGTACTGTTTACACACAAAGTTATGTTTGCATGATTTACATTATTCATGATGCATCATTAATTCATCATTAACGTTTGGTTCCTGCATGTGACTGACACACACACACACACACAGCACTCCTACTCCAAGAAGCTTGATACATATAGATCCAGAGCTGCATATTATGCTACACAGGTTACCATGGCAATAAGACTTAATAAACTGTTAGAGAATGGGAGATGGATGACTCTTCACAAAATGTTTTCCATTGAAACTTTATTTAGGGATCTGGAACCGGTGCCGTAGAGGATGGAGTTAAAAGATGACATGTTTGTGCTTTCTGGTGTTTTTTCAGTGACCCTGAATGAGCAAAGCTCTTCCCACATAGACAGGAGTAAGGTTTCTCTCCAGTGTGTGTGAACTGGTGAAGTCAGGTGTCCTTAATTCCTGAAGCTCTTCTCACACTGATCACAGCTATAAGGCTTGTATGCCTTGGTGTGTAATCAGGGATTCTGAACGATTGAAGCTCTTCCCACACTGGTCACAGCTATAAGGCTTCCTTCCTGTGTAAAGCTAACCCTAACCCACAATCAAAGCAGGGGTAAGATCTCTCCCCTGTATGAATTCTCTGATGTGATTTTAAGGCGTTAGATGCAGCGAAACTCTGACCGCAGTGGTACGGTTTCTCTTCGGTGTGACTCCACTGGTGAATTATTCATTTCCCTCTGTTTAACATAACTCTTCCAAAAGTCAGAACAGCAATGGTGAGGTTTCTTCCCTATAAGTCTCTGCTGGTGTTTATTGAGACGTTCTGATCTGGAGACTCGTCTGGAGAGACGTCTTGTCAGCGTCATGTTGTTGTTGAGGCTCCCCTTATGGTAAGCCCCTCCCACTGAGAGAGCAACGGTTAGGGCTGTCCCCTGTGAAACAAACATATTGAATAGCAGGTTAACTGATGGGACTTTAATAAATGCAGAAATTGCCTATCAAAATAAACGTACTACCACAGCGACTATGTTATTTTTGATTGGCATATTTGATTCTGACTTCGGACATATTAAGTTTGTATGTGAAAACTATTTCTAAGATGTATACTTTCAGTTTTTCCTGAACTCACTGCACTCGGTCAAATAGAAGGAAGCTTGCGCTGCTCGTGCTAGAACATATGCAGATCAAATATGCCTCTATGAATCTGATGAAGGCCTTTACGTGTCCTAATGAATTGAAATATTGCTCAGAAAACCAGGGGTTTTTAACAATGTCACTTGTCAACTTAAGCCAATTAAGATAAGCAGAGTAAGGTGCTCACGTGACTAATGCCATACTTGGCCTACTGCCATAACTAGTTTAATGATGAGTGCGCATGTAAACACACTCATTGTAGGAGCACTAGATATTCCCTTCTGAAGATGATTAGCAATGTGATAAGTGACCCTCATTTTAAGGTCAACCCTGTTACATGAACTGAACTCTCGTTTTAATATGGTGAAACTATTCTAATAGTCAAATCACAGAGTAAAAGCAGGTGATCTGGTTCTACTCTTTTTGTCAATTTACTGCTGTTTTGTGGTGGAAAACTGAGTCAACCCTCTCCCTATACACAGACACACAGACATTTTTACAATTACATTTTTGGGGGTAGATTGCATTCAATTGCCACTCCTTGTTTCACAAAACAACCTTCCATTCCCTCTGTCACAAGCGGTTTTATGGTTAATTTGAAGGACAATTTCACACATGTAATCTGGTGGTTTTGTTGTTTTCAGTAGTCCCCTGTTACAGTCAACCCTGTTACATTATTTGGCACATAGGCACTTAGTGTAGTAATATTTTAATTCAATGTCTTGTTTTTTATGAAGTTGAACATGTGCTCTTTATCGCAGAACGTTAAAATTAGGCGAATTTTTTACACTTTTAAAAATGGGTGGAATTAAACGTTCCAAATATCTCTAACGGTCGCCCCCAGACTGTCATGACCCCTCAGACCTTTATGAACGTGATGTCAGAATGCACTCACTGTTCCAAAATGTGATTATTACGCAATAGGACAGTTAACACGCGCTGCCTGCTAATGCTAATTATCTATAGGGTGTAATCATTAGTCCAACATTTGCAAACAACTTCAGGTATGTTCATCCCCATTTTGTTCCGTTTGCTTCCGTTTTAGAAACATAACAGAATCGGTGGAATGAACACACCCCTGATCACGCTTAAACACAGTTCACTTTCATAGGAGCCAAGTTGTACTCCTTGTCGCATCTATGCGCTGTTACTTTTTTTGTCATATAGGCACTTAGTATAGTAATATTTTAATTCAATGTCTTGAGATGGGAAAAATATATATAAAGTTGACCATGACAGAATGTTAATGACAGAATGTCTTTATGACAGAATGTTACAATTAGGTGAAAAATATTTTTTGACCAAGTTACACGTTTAAAGATGGGTGGAATGACCCAGATATTTTAATCAATATATAATTAATAAATTAATGACTAAAGTTCATAAAGATGGCAGAATTCTGATGTGATGTCATTGTTTTATCACTAGCACTGAGTTTTGAAACTACGGTGCGCGACATGGTTCAACGTTCCAATAAATCAACGCAATCTACTTTTTAGGTTTTTTCAATTCCCAGCGTCTTGAAGCTAAAATTGGGATCATCTTTACTGTTCCAATGACCATTCCAACAGTATAGGAGAGCAATGTAGAATACAGTGAACTTAGCAAAACAAGGAATTTGTGGTAAGTACATGAAGGCCGCTATCTTTATGCACCTCCGCTATTGTTACAGAAGCAGACTGTAGTCTAATCTACACACCATGGTTCTTACTTAATGAAATCAAATCTCCATCTTCCTTCTCTTCTTCTCCTCCTCTCTCAGTTCCACTCGGCCCCGGTGTTTTCCTGCAGTCGACCAGACCCAGCAGTAAAGCGGTACCGGGAGACGTTTCACCTGGGGACTCAGGGAGGGTAGAGGGAATGGGCTAGCCTTGTCCTGTTTGACGCAATAAGTATTAAACATAGTTTATCATTAAACCAAATATTGTACTTATTTAGTCTGAACCTCTGAATATTTCATTTTTCCTCAAATGTTCCATCGTTCACTACTTCCCACTAATCTAATAGCATTGGGTTGGTGGAGGCATGGGCTAGTCAGAGTTTCCACCATATTTTCTATACCAGTCATTTCCTTTTAAAACAGAGGAAGAGGCGACTTGTGGCTTATTTGATCGAATATACGTTTTGTAATTATTAGGTTGTTACGAGTGTACTGATAAAAGTAGGACACGTGACATGCCAGAAACTTTGAGAAACAACACTAGTGCCAGGTTGACACTTGTTACCACAGCCACAAAGTCATGAACCACACCTATTTCAAAACTTTATCTACTTAAAATGTAATCTTAAACCTAACCTTAACCACACTGCTAACCTTATGCCTGACCTAACCTTAAAATCAAAAAAGCACATTTTTGATTACATGAATTTCTACAATATACATTTTTGACTTTGTGGCTGTGGGAACGACTGCCTTCCATTTAAGAAGTGTATTTTCATTGCCATTACATATTAGAAGGCAATCGCTGGGAATTAATTATGGGTTAACTTACAGGAACATGAGGTGTCTCACCCCACAAAGGGGTGCTACATAAAAGTTGGGAGCATTAACATGGACAGAATAAAAGCTTTGGATGGGTGGGTGATGAGCAGGCGAGGCAGATGGGATTGTATGGCAGGGACTTTAAGCCCCACGGTACCTATCGCTGTGAGTCCACCATGGCTACTCACACCTCCAGTAGTTGATATACAAGTGTTGGAGAGAGTACGGAAAGACAGGGAGGGGGTTGATCCATGCAAGTTCTTTAAAAGGCGACTGGAAACTGGAAATCAGTATTTCTTTTGCCCTTATATACAGATGGATCAAAAGACATAAGGACAGGTCAGACTGGACCAGCTTTTTGTTGAACAGGAAAGTGGGGTGGCTGTCAGGAGACGTATTACAGACCAACTGGCTGTGTACATGGCAGAGCTGAAGGCCGTACTGTTGATCCTTGCGCTGAGTGGAGGAAGTCAAGCCAGACAGAGTAGTTATATGTTCTGACTCATGTGCTGTGTTGATGAGTCTGCAATCATTTAGCTCACATAGCAGACAAGGCCTGCTATATGAAGGAATTCAAATTCATGCCCGGGTGAGACAGATGGGTGTCCATATAAGCTTTGCTTGGGTCCCGGCCCATGTGGGGTTGGAAGGGAATGAGGAAGTAGATGTGCTAGCTAAACAGGCCCTTAGGAGACAGGAGGTGGAGGTGCCAAAGAGCAAAGCAGAGGCTAAGGGAATGATATGGGCAGTGGTGGTGCAGAGATGGTAGGAGCAGTGGAACAGTGACACTAGTCATTGTTTACATTTTAGTCATTTATCTAGACCGACTTACAGGAGCAATTAGGGTTTAGTTGCTCAAAAGGCACATGGACAGATTTTTCATCTAGTCGGCTCAGGTTGCTGGCCCAACTCTCTAAACCGCTAGGCTACCTGCCGCCCCTATTCCAGGTACAGAGTAAAGTAGGGGAGGATGGTAGGAATGGACAGAAGAGAGGAGGCTATCCTTACAAGGCTAAGAGTGGGGCACATCCAGCTGAATAAGTTATTAAATGTGATATGAAATCATTTAACAGGAAGGTGTGATTTCTGCCAGGAAACAGAGACAGTTGAGCATGTACTGATACAGTGTGGTGTTGTGGAAATTCTAATCAAGTGATGGAGACTTTGTTATTTCTTCAAACCATCTTTATTATTCCAATAAGGAGCAGATAACAGACATATCAGATGTATAGGTAAAGAGCCCAACGAAGAAGAGTTGGGTGTCAGTTTATATCAGAAAAGTACAGCCCCCCTTTGGGTGGTGTGACAAACAAACAGAACAACAGCAGTGAGGAAGTACTGGTTGGTGACCTTAAAGGACTATGGAACTGAGAAACTGTGGTTGGCCTGTGGTGAAGTCTTGTCGAGAATTGTTGCGCCATTTCTCAATGCTCATTGTCTCGACACTGTTCTAAAAGAACCCGAAACCAAAAGGCCAGCTCGTCTCTTACAGCATAGTTCAGTCTACTTCTAAATATGGAATAACAGCACTTTGTAAATCCAAAACCAAGGGTCAGTCACATAGACAAAGGGGAAGTGTTCTAGCAGAGGGAGCCAGTCTCATTAGTACATCATATGACTTTATTAAATGCATAGAAACACTGGATAAACATAACAGCCTTCAATTCAATGCATAGGTACACTAGATAAACATTACAGAAATGTGTCCACCATAGTGGGCAGTATGATAGGGAATGATAAAGACTGATACAGTATGAGGGAGAAGGGAGTACTGAGTAGAACATCGTTAGATACAGTCACAAATATGTATGTTTTAAGAGAAACAGGGGCTGGCAGATGGGATGTGTAGTGGCTTCCTTTCGTTTTACCATAGCCACTGCCCTAGCATGAAGCGGGGTTGTTCTGCACGCATACAGTCCACACTCAAGTTCTCCAAACGTCCAAAACATTCACTGAGATCCAGGGATATGGTGCAACAAAAAGGTTTATTCTTCTTGTATCTAACAAAATTATTCACCAATCAACTTAAAGCAGATATTACTTGAAACGGAAAAATACATAATATGATCTGTTTGTATGTCTGTATGGTCAAAAACTATACCGCTCCCACGTCTAGCTAGGACTCTCTCCTGAAGGCCCAACTTCCTGCCTTTATCCTCACACACTTCCTAACACACTTACCACAGTACAATGAATGGGCAAGAGGGGGCCAGAAACTAAGTTACACTAACAACAAATAAGTACATCTCAATCAGGTAAATATAAATCATAAAGGTACGTACCTAATATTTCATTATATACATATACAATATTTAATCATATTTACACAAACGTACATGGAGCTCTGTATGTTCTGTCCTTTATACAAATCTGTCCAAATCGGCTCTAACAGGATGTATTTCCTCGATCCCTGTCGCTGGCCCACACTCCAGTACAGTAGGTGGCTTAATGCACCATAACGTTGGATGCCAACCGCTGATAAACCCCACAGAAGATGTCTTTTCATCGTTAGAGTGAGTATCTGGTCATATAATGGATCATCTGACTTTCAAATCAGTGGAGGTGAACAAGCGCACACTTTCGGAGAAAGGATAGATAATTAGTTAATAGTCACAGATTCCTAAACAGTATATAGTAGTAGGCTACTTTGCTGAAGGAAAAAAAAGTTTTACCGTCGTTTTTTGTTCCAGCCATTTAAACCGAACACTGGTATGTGGAGGATCAAAGGTGATGAAAACTAGGCATAGCAGACCTATACTGTTAAAATGAAACAATACTTACCGGATCCAGCTATTGTTTCTCACTAAGACAAGAAATGTGTAGGCTTCAGTACAATTACGATGTTCAGATAAGGATTAGGGGGTTGCCCGGAGAGAATTCGGGTCTCAAGGCTGCGACTGATGCACCCCTAGACCAGAGCAATCAATCATCTATTTAAATATCCAGCTCGATTACGTTATGACGACATAACGTCTCACATCTCATGTAGGCTAATCATACTTGATCTATAAAAGTCAAGTAAAGTCAAACGTTCAACAACACCACTTTCACTAAGAATCCTGTTGTCGGCTATCGTTTACTTTTACCTGACAGCAACTTGGAACAGAGTTATGAGTCCAGATGTTCTCAAGGCTATTGTTGCATCTCCCTCCCTGCAGCCTTAAAAACATGAAGAGACAAGAAACACACTTTATAACTGATGAAAAACTACACCTGATACTTCAATTAAGCAGGAAAAAGCCATTGTAGCACTATAAGACGTGTTTCTCTCTTGTTTTAACCCCGTTTTATTCTCAGGCCCATGACTACAACATTGAGTGTTGGGATACAGGGCAACAACATATCCTGGTCTCTTCTACATAATACAACTAAACAGTGGTGGGAAAAGTACCCAACTGTCATACTTGAGTAAAAGTAAAGATAGCTTAATAGAAAATTATTCAAGTAAAAGTGAGTCACCCAATAAAATGCTACTTGAGTAAGTCTAAAAGTATTTGAACTTAAGTATATTTTGTTTAAATTACTTTTAAGAATCAAAAGTATTAATCATTTCAAATTCCTAATATTAAGCAAACCAGACGGCACCATTTTTTTGTATTTTAATTTTTTTACAGATAGAGAGGGACGCGATCAAACACTGACATAATTGACAAAATAAGCATGTGTTTAGTGAGTCCGCCAGGTCAGAGGAAGTAGGGATGACCAGGGATGTTGTCTTGGTAAGCGTGTGATTTTCCTGTCCTGCTAAGCGTTCAAAATGTAACGAGTACTTTTAGGTGTCAGGGAAAATGTACAGAATTTTGTTTCGGAATGCAGTGAAGTAAAAGTTGTCAAAAATATAAATAGTAAAGTACAGATACCCCCCAAAAAACTGCTTAAAGAGTAGTTTGAAGTAGTGTTACTTAAGTACTTTACACCACTAGAACTAAATATATATATTTTTTAAATACATGTTTAAAAAAAAAAATAATATGCAATCAGCAATGTAAAACAAAAAAACATGAAACCACACTCCAGATGTATGTTTTACAATGACATTTACATGCAAGCATTCGTTCCGCATAACAAATCACAAAAAAAGTAGAATGGTGAGGTATAAGATATTATCAAGTGTATTTCCAGAGTGAAGAGAGAAGTCTTTTTTTACAAGACCTTGAGAAAACAGAAGAGTGTGAGGTCTGTGGTTGATGTGACCTATAAGTACTGATGGGCAGAGCTGGCTTCCTGCCCCCATGATGCCTCTTCCTAACAACCAACACATCATTAAATTCACAATAAAAATCTGTTAAAAAAAATCTGGAGCACACTTAATATACAAGAAGGAATGTTGAAAGATATCACGATTAAAATCCTTTAAAATAAATGCAACATCATTTGACCACACTAACAGTCCTATGTCTTCTGTACGTCAGTATGTCCCATCAGCTACACTAAAACCTGGTGAAGGGTTTACAATAAATATGAACATCTTCTGGGACCAAACTAATTATACAAGAGGCTCCTTACAAAAATAGATTATTATTAAAGATTTGAAACATAATGTGATAAGCAGACATTGTTGAGCAGAAAATTGATTTAATTTATTGATCTATTGAATACATGAATACACACCTAGTATTGTTGAAACACTATACAATTATTTCATGGATAAAAGGAGTTAATGAAATAAGATCCAGCATATTATGCTACACAGGTTACCATGGTAATCAGACTTAGTAAACTGTTAAAGAATGAGAGATGGATAACTCCCTGCAAGATGTTTTCTATTGAAACTTTATTTTAGAGATCTGGAACCGGTGCCGGAGAGGAGGGAGATAAAATAATACAGGTTTGTGCTTTCTGGTGTTTTCAGTTCACCTGAATGCACAAAGCTCTTTCCACATAGACAGGAGTGAGGTTTCCATCCAGTGTGTGTGTGTGTTGGTGTGTGCTCAGGGCTCCTGATTGATTGAAGCTCTTCCCACACTGATCACAGCTATAAGGCTTCTCTCCAGTGTGTATGCGCTGGTGTGTAGTCAGGTGTCCTGACCTCCTGAAACTCCTGCCACACTGATCACAGCTATAAGGCTTCTCTCCTGTGTGTATGCGTTGGTGTATAGTCAGGTTACCGGATAGAGCAAAGCTCTTCCCACACTGATCACAGCTATAAGGCTTCTCTCCTGTGTGTATGCGTTGGTGTATAGTCAGGTTACTGGATAGAGCAAAGCTCTTCCCACACTGATCACAGCTATAAGGCTTCTCTCCTGTGTGTATGCGTTGGTGTATAGTCAGGTTACAGGATACAGCAAAGCTCTTCCCACACTGATCACAGCTATAAGGCTTCTCTCCCGTGTGTATGCTGGTGTGTAGTCAGGTGTTCTGACCTCCTGAAACTCCTGCCACACTGATCACAGCTATAAGGCTTCTCTCCTGTGTGTATTTGTTGGTGTGTAATCAGGGATCCTGATTGATTAAAACTCTTCCCACACTGATCACAGCTATAAGGCTTCTCTCCTGTGTGTGTGCGTTGGTGTATAGTCAGGTTAGAGGATAGAGCAAAGCTCTTCCCACACTGATCACAGCTATAAGGCTTCTCTCCTGTGTGTGTGTGTTGGTGTCTAATCAGGTTACAGGATAGAGCAAAGCTCTTCCCACACTGATCACAGCTATAAGGCTTCTCTCCTGTGTGTACGCGTTGGTGTATAGTCAGGTTACAGGATAGAGCAAAGCTCTTCCCACACTGACCACAGCTATAAGGCTTCTCTCCTGTGTGTGTGCGTTGGTGTCTAGTCAGGTTACAGGATACAGCAAAGCTCTTCCCACACTGATCACAGCTATAAGGCTTCTCTCCAGTGTGTATGCGCTGGTGTGTAGTCAGGTGTCCTGACCTCCTGAAACCTCTGCCACACTGATCACAGCTATACGGCTTCTCTCCAGTGTGTATGCGTTGGTGTGTAGTCAGGTGTCCTGACCTCCTGAAACTCCTGCCACACTGATCACAGCTATAAGGCTTCTCTCCTGTGTGTATGCGTTGGTGTCTAGTCAGGTCTCCTGAATGATTGAAACTCTTCCCACACTGATCACAGCTATAAGGCTTCTCTCCTGTGTGTTTGTGTGTAGTCTGGGCTCCTGACTGTTTGAAGCATTTCTCACAATCAAAGCAGGGGTAAGGCCTCTCCCATGTATGAATTCTCTGATGTGATTTTAAGGTTTTAAATGCAGTGAAAGTCTTTCCACACTGAGAGCAGTGGTACAGTTTCCCTCCAGTGTGAATTTGCTCATCAATTGTCAAGTCCTGTTTAGCAAAACTCTTCCCACAGTCAGAGCAGCAGTGGTGAGGTTTCTTCCCTATATCTCTATGCTGGTGTTTCTTGAGGTGTTCTGATCTGGAGAGACGCTTCTCTTTCTTTTCAGCATCATGATGTTGTTGAGGCTCCCCAGATGATAAGCCCCTCCCACTGAGAGAGCAACGATTAGGGATGTACCCTATGAAACAAAGACATTGAATAGTTAGGGAAATTGTTCTTTCAAAACATGTCAACGTTTAAATCAAACTCTTATACTAATTGACTATTCACAGTAATCATATTATTCTGCGTATGCAACTTGCTCAATGATGGTAAAACTTGGAGAAATTATTGTATGAAGTGGGTTAAAATCTTTCTAGAAGTTACACAGGGTTGACGGAGGGACTTGTCAAAATTCTGAATTTTGTCACTTTAGCAAGTCTTTATTCATATTAGTAGAAAGAGGAGGAAAGGAAGCGCTACTAAGGTATACAATAGTAAATGTTGGTAGACAGAAGGTGCTCTTTGGTAAACGGGATGAATTGGTCATCAAAAAAGAAGGAAGGACCAAGGCACTCTTCATGTAATTAATTAAAATGCCTTTATTAGTATGGCATGTTCAATAGAAACAACGTTTTAAAAAAAACGACGCGTTTTGGCTTTGTCAGGGAGTACAAAGAAATAATACAATGTCCTCTTTTAAAACAGCTTTTCCAATTAGCCCTAATTTGAATACAATGTCCTCTTTATTCGTATTATTTAATAACAGATATTTAAAATGTAATACTGGTGCACAATTTCTACTAGAAAAATATGAAAGCGACGCAAAAGGTATTAATTTCATGGAAGGACCCATCTGTTTATGGACCCATATTTGCAAAACCTAATAAACCTGTTTACATGGACACATCTGAAATCAGGCTACCTGATGGGACTTTGATAAATGCTGAAAATGGCCAATCCAAATAAACTTTCTACCACATGTTAATTTTTGAAGCAGTTCGGGAAAATGAAGTTTGTATGTGAAAACTATTTCTACGCTGCATTCTTTCAGTTTTTCCTGAACTCGGTCAAAAGAAGTTAGCTTGCGCTGCTTGTGTTAGCACATGCACAGATTAAATACACCTCTATAACTCTGATTAGTGTTTACACGTCCTAATCATTCTAAAGATTGTTCAGAAAAGCAGGTGTTTTAAAGGCGTATGCTTACACCGAACCCAAACCGGCTGCGCGTGTGCGCCATTGTGTGCCATCGTGCATAAATGTATTTTGTCCCCCCCACACCAAACGCGATCAGGACACGCAGGTTAAAATATCAAAACAAACTCTGAACCAATTACATTAATTTGGGGACTGGTCGAAAAGCATTAAACATTTATGGAAATGTAGCTAGCTAGCCTGCTACCTAATTTGTCCTATTTAGCTAACTTGCTGTTGCCAGCTAATTTGTCCTGGGATATAAACATTGAGTTGTTATTTTACCTGAAATGCACAAGGTCCTCTACTCCGACAATTAATCCACACGTAAAACGGTCAACCGAATCGTTTCTAGTCATCTCTCCTCCTTCCAGGCTTTTTCTTGTCTTGAATTTATATTGCGATTGGCAACTTTTGTTAAATTAGGTGCATTACTGCCACAGACCTCGTTCGTCTTTCAGTCACCCACATGGGTATAACCAATGACGAGAGGGCACGTGGGTATCTGCTTCTACAAACCAATGAGGAGATGGGAGAGGCAGTACTTGCGATCAGAAATAGAACTGACTTCTATTTTAGCCCTTGGCAACGCAGACGCTCGTTGGCGCGCGCAAGCAGTGTGGATGCAATAATTAAATAACGTACATTTCTACATTTATTTTGCAACGCTCGCATGTAGTCAGACCTTACACCAAATAAGATAAGCAGAGTGAGATGTTTACATGCCATACTCGGCCTACTGCCATAACTAGGATAATGTCAAATTATGAGTGTGCATGTAAAGCCCGGGTTATTTGGTTACTTTGACAGTCATTTCTGAACATTATTTATTTCATGTAATTAGTGATTCATTTACGTCTGTCCCTCATCAGGTCAACCCTGTTACGTGAACTGAACTCGTTTAAATATGGTGAAATTGTTCCTTACATTTTTTGGGCAAAAGAAACATTAGCTGGTTCTAGTCTTTTCATCAATTCTCTTTTTTGTTGAAAACCGAGCAAGTGAACCATTTTACCAATAAATTGATATGGTAGAATTGAAGCTTGCATTCAATTTTCACTCCTGTGGAACAAAACTAGGTTCCATTACCCTGTCATAAGTAAATTTGTGGCTGATTTAAAAGGACTATTTTACCAATGTAAACTAGTGGTTTTGTTGTTTTCAGTAGTCCCCTGTTACGCCAACCTGTTACTTTATTTAGCACATTGGCACTTATTACAGAAAGCATTTTCATAGAACCTCGAGATGGGAAAACATGTTTTTATGAAGTTGAACATGTGCTCTTCATGACAGAATGTTAGAATTAGGTGAAATCAAATGTTTTTTGGGGGGACCAAGTTACACTTCTCATAATTGGGTGGAACTACCAGATATTTTCATCAATATATAATTAACCAATTAATTGTTACAGAAGCAGACTAATCTAATCCACACGCCACGGTTCTTACTTAATGAAATCAAATCTCCATCTTCCTCTTCTCGTCTCTCAGTTCCACTCTTCCCGGTGTTTTCCTGCAGTCGACCAAAACCAGCAGTAAAGTACGGAGAGGCTCCTGGAGGGTGGAGGGGACTGGCTAGCTTTGTCCTGTTGGCCACAAGAAGGATTACAGTTGATCATTAAACCAAATATTGTAGTAATTCAGTCTAAACCTCTGATTTGGGTGCATCCCTCAAATATGAAATGTTCAATCATCACTAGTGGAAACACGCATATCTGCCCTCTCATTGCCTATAATGGTCCCACCTGAACTTGCCTCTTCCCGATTGCCTTCCAGCTGCGTTTCAAACTCAACAGCCCTCGGCCCTAAACCCTCAGCCCTTGAATTGCGTTTTACATCCGAGTGTATCTTAGGATGTCCCTTGCCCAAGTGAGGGAAAGTGATGATCGGAGAGGCAACGTCTTTGGTGGAAATCTTGAAGTTTAATTTAAAAAACAACCTACCTAAAGCTATGAATGTACCTAGTAAACGAACGTATCTAGCTAGTGTCGAGGAAATATTGGTCCAATAATATTTCTCAGATCCCGGAACTTGTGAATTTAATAGCCTTTATTACAAATGAACAAAGCCAAGCTGGTCCAAGGATCATCTGACTTTTCCAGTCTCAGCACATTCCTTTTATACAGTTTCATAACATACATAGTCACTCCTCTTTATGTAAAATACCCTTTGACATTTCGCCACCATTATCTTTTTGTCTCACTTCTGACTTATTTACACCCATCTTAGATTATATTGGTGGCGTCACTATAGTACTAATACGAAAATATATATATTTTTTTAAACTAGGCAAGTCAGTAAAGAACAAATTCTTCTTTACAATGACGGCCTAGGAGCAGTGGGTTAACTGGCCCAACGCCCTAACCACTAGGCTACCTGCCGCCCCCATACATACATACGTACATACATACCAGGTGCATGTCTAATAGTACTTAATACAAACATTCAGTTGAAGTCGGAAGTTTACATACACTTTAGGTTGGACTCATTATAACTCGTTTTTCAACCACTCCACAAATTTCTTGTAAACAAACTATAGTTTTGGCAAGTAGGTTAGGACATCTACTTTGTGCATGACAAGTCATTTTTCCAACAATTGTTTACAGACAGAGTGAAATAATCTATCACAATTCCAGTGGGTCAGAGGTTTACATACACTAAATTGACTGTGCCTTTAAACAGCTTGGATAATTCAAGAAAATTATGTCATGGATTTAGAAGCTTCTGATAGGATAATTGACATAATCTGAGTCAGTCGTACCTGTGGATGTATTTCAAGGCCTACCTTCAAACTCAGTGCCTCTTTGCTTGACATCATAGGAAAACATTATTTCTTTGATCAGTCAAGACCTTAGAAAAATTGTAGACCTCCACAAGTCTAGTTCATCCTTGGGAGCAATTTCCAAACGCTCGAAGGTACCACATTCATCTGTACAAACAACAGTACGCAAGTATAAACACCATGGGACCACGCAGCCGTCATACCGCTCAGGAAGGAGACGCGTTCTGTCTCCTAGAGATGAACGCATTTTGGTGCGAAAAGTGCAAATCAATCCCAGAACAACAGCAAAGGATCTTGTAAAGATGCTGGAGGAAACAGGTACAAAAGTATCTATATCCACAGTAAAACGAATCCTATATCGAGACATAACCTGAAATACCGCCAGCAAGGAAGAAGCCACTGCTCCAAAACCGCCATAAAAAGCCAGACTACGGTTTGCAACTGCACATGAGGACAAAGATCATACTTTTTGGAGAAATGTCCTCTGGTCTGATGAAACAAAAATAGAACTGTTTGGCCATAATGACCATTGTTATGTTTGGAGGAAAAAAAGGGATGCTTGCAAGCCGAAAATCACCATCCCAACCGTGAAGCACGGGGTTGGCAGAATCATGTTTTGGGGGTGCTTTGCTGCAGAAGGGAATGGTGCACTTCACAAAAAGATGGCATCACGAGGTAGGAAAATAATGTGGACATATTGAAGCAACATCTCAAGACATCAGTCAGGATGTAAATGCTTGGTTGAAAATGCGTCTTCCAAATGGACAATGACCCCAAGCATACTTCTAAGTTGTGCAAAGTCAAGAGTGGCAATCACAAAGCCCTGACCTCAATCCTATAGACAATATGTGGGCAGAACTGAAAAAGTGTGTGCGAGCTAGGAGGTCTACAAACCTGACTCCCTTACACCAGTTCTGTCAGGAGGAATGAGACAAAATTCACCCAACTTATTGTGGGAAGCTTGTGGAAGGCTACCTGAAACATTTGACCGAAGTTAAACAATTTAAAGGCAACCCTACCAAATACTAATTGAGTGTATGTAAACTTCTGATCCACTGGCAATGTGATGAAAGAAATAAAAGCTGAAATAAATTACTCTACTATTATTCTAACATTTCACATTCTTGAAATAATTGGTGATCCAAACTGACCTAAGACAGGCAATTTTTACTTTAATTAAATGTCAGGAATTGTATTTTTTCTTCATATTTTTCTTAGATGATGAAAGTGCAGTTTGCATTGAATTGTGGGTCATATCAACCCATCAAGTGACCAAAGTTGTTCACTCGCTCCTTCAAGATAAATCGAGGGCCGAGGGGACAACTTTAGGGAATAGGACCTCCCTTACAATGGCAATCAAACTGCATCCGGTTTCGACGGGGATTCCCTCGAGGGAAAAACAACGTGTTTGAACTGCAGCCATTTCTTTTCTTTGTTAGAACGGCCACTTGAATATCTGGTCAAATAATGGCTAATGTGTAAGAAATAAGTGAAGGAATGTGAACATGTACACACTTCGGGAGGAAAGAGAGAATTAGGTCATAGTCACAGATTCCTAAACATGATTGTATGAACTGCCTTCATTTTACTGGACCCCAGGAAGAGTAGCTGCTGCCTTGGCAGCTAATGGGGAACCATAATAAATACAAATTATATAGTTGTAGGCTACTTAAAAAAATTTGGCAAGTCAGTTAAGAACAAATTCTTATTTACAATGACGGCCTATGAACAGTGGGTTAACTGCCTGGTTCATGGACAGAACGACATAAGTTTACCTTGTCAGCTAGGGGATTTGATTACTGACCCAAAGCTCTAACCACGAGGCTACCTGCCGCCCCAAACAGAACTAAACAGAACACAGGAATGTGGAGGTTTAACGATGATGAAAACTAGGCCTATACACAGCAAACCTATACTGTTAAAACTAGACTTACCCGATCCATTGTGGAAGCTACTGTTTCTTTGTATGTATGTTTTCAGCTACAACAGTACAGTTAAGCTGTTGTCTTGTTCTTCTTTAAGTTTTTATGGCAGACTACACCTATTGTCCTATTGCCGCCACCTACTGTACGGCGGGTGAATGAAAAATACAAAATATCCATCCAAATTATTTATATCGTAGGTAAAGAATTCATGCAGTAAATCTCTCCATAATTGTGTCAAATCTTCATGAATATGTTCCATTAGAAATATACTGATGTCTTGACACAGATTCTTTCCATGAATACCATTCAGAAACACTGTTTCTGGGATGTCATTACAAAAGGTGCAATTTGAATGTCTCTATTTTGTAAACTTCTTCATATAGTGGTTGGCAGGGTAATATTAATGAATCATTTTATAATAAACTTCCTTAATTGTGTTAGTAAGTACGTATGTGTGAGACAACAGATAGTATCAATAAAACGATTCCAACAAGGCATGACATAAGGTATATAGATAGATACAAAATCCTGTTGATACAAGGCAGGTATCGCTCTGTTGTTGAATGGACCAAAACCCAAACAAATCTTTACTACTGTTGAGTCAACAGCGGTAATCAAAGGTAGGTTCTGAGGGTCTTGATATGTTCCTGAATAATAAAGAAACACCTGAGGGAATGGAGGCTAAAACAATTGTAAACTCGTTATAGGGATCTTGTAAAGTGATAAGAATGAGTCATAATGAAGTAAAAGACCCTCTGCATTTACAAGTTGTCTCACCAATAGGATGTTATTTCTGAACCAATATAAAAAATAAAAGAATATGTATTGTTATACAATATGTGCTAATTATTCCAGATATAATATACTGTGGTGAGAAATTACGCTTCTAAATGAAGGACCATGACTAGAAAACCTGCCGATGAAAAGCGGAGTTTCACTGGAACTTTGTCAGTAGCAAACCAACATGAAGTTAAGGCCACCAAAAGTAGAAAAGACATGATGAGGAATAAAGTTCCACATAGAAGTAGGTCTTCTTATGAATTGTTTTATCAAATTGATCTATAAAGTATTATTTAAGGTAGGAATGTCCAGAATGTCCAGAATTCAGCCCACACTACTCATAAGTGTTCATTACAACAGTTTCCTAATGTGATGGCGACGGTTTCTCCACAGAAAGTTAAAAAGCATCTGGTCTGTTGAAAGGGTTTTACATGGAACCCTAAAGAGTTCTACCTGGAACCAAATAGGTTCTTCCTGCAACCGAAAAGGGGTTCTTCAAAGGGTTCTCCTATGGGGACAGCCGAAGAACCCTTTAAGTTTCTAGATAGCACCTTTTTTTACAAAGAGTGTAGTGTTGCTACACCCACTCCTTGACAACACTTCAACCGCCCAATAAATTATGTCATGGAGCATCACCGTGGCGATGATGATTTGTGAGACGTTATTACATCGACAATCCCCAATAGTGACTTAATGACATTTGGAGTTCCTGACATCATTTTTTTGGCTTCTAACTTTTAGAGAGGATGGCTGCATCTGAAATGTCACCTGACAGAATATAAGGAATAGGATGCCATTTCAGACACAGACTATGTGTAGGTCTTTTTCTATTCTGGTGGATGGATGGTGCAATAGATTGGTCTACTAACATGGTAATCTGCCTAGATACGATTATCACTTACCTGATTGGTTAATCCTGTGACTTCTTAACTTGAATATGTTGATAGAACGTGCTGCCTCAAATATGCCCCTGTGTTGCACTACCATGTTTTAGATTAGTACAATTTCCCAAACGAGCTGCTCTCTCCTGTCCAGTTATTATTAGCTATTCTATAGGTGATCGAACCTAAAATACTACAGATGGGATGTGATGATTAAATCACTGTGTACATTCATTGTTAGGCCTCTTAAATAAAGCTGATTACATTGTGCTATGTAATACACAGAGCGTACTTAGTGTAGGCCATCATTGTCGGCTGTCATTGTAAATAAGAATTTGTTCTTAACTGACTTGCCTAGTTAAATAAAGGTCATATTTTTTGGGGGGTGTAATCAAGCCCAGTTTTATGATATATTTTTATTCAAGAGGATAGTTCAACCCTAAATGAAAGTCATTTTAATTGAGAATTTTACAAAATCATTTACATTTTTTTTTACATTATTAATAGCAAGATGTGTATGAAGGGCCCAATTCAGACTTGAGATAAGTAGACTCAACATTTTTTGACTTATGTCCATGTGAAGTCAACTTTTCTAAAGTCTGAATAGGGCCCGAAGTGAATAACAGTGTGACTGGTTGTGGGTTTGTTAACTGTTCTATAGAACACAGAGGAGTCCTCCTCAGCTACCTGTGAGAGAGGTCTGATGAGAATGGAGATGCAACACGTCATCATCAATCCTCACTTCTGGGATCTCATTTAAAGTCATTGTTTCAAATACCAAGTTTTATTACTCGAATGTACAGGATTCACAGGGTATACACCGTCCAACTAAATGCTTACTGTCAGGTTCCTTCTCAATAATGCAACAACAATAAGACATAATAAAAGATAACAATACAAACATAAAGAAAATGTCCCAGTAGAATAGAATAAACATTGTGGCATAAGTATAATACAGTCCAATGTTTACACATGTTTTGGGGAAGGGGGTGGGGGCAAGTGGTTCAATTGTGCAGTATTTATCAATCATAAGATTGAGAGAGTCTGGTAGCAGTTGTGATGTGTAGCATGAATGTGTGTGTGTGTGTGCATGAATGTGTGCATGAATGTGTGTGTGTGTGCATGAATGTGTGCATGAATGTGTGTGTGTGCGTGAGTTCATGTGTTCTAAGGTGCGAGGAAACAGTGCAGGTGGTCAGTCCAGTTCAAGTGTTAAGCAGTCTGATGGCTTGTAGATAGAAACTGTCTCTGAGCCTGATGGTATCAGACCTCATGCTCCGATACCGTCAGCCCGACGGTAAGGGTGTGAACAGCTTGTGGCTGGGGTGTGTGGGGTCCTTGATGATGCTGGGGTCCTTCCTCAGGCACCGTATAGTCTGTATAGATGTTAATACATTTAACCCAAACAACTTTAAAGTCATTGTACATCTTAATAGATTTAAACCAAACAACTGATGGTCTGCTTAACATACAAGTCTTGTATGCATTACTAACTGTCAAGATCAAGAACAATCTAATTTTGAAATGATCTGAGATGTTGTAGTGGAGTACAGTAGCACGACCTGCATACTCTGGGTCCTGCCTTAGATCTGTAGTAACTCCAGACTTCCATTTGTTGAACCAAAATACTTCTGTGAAGTTATTCCAGCTGGGATGTTCTTTACGTGCAGGTAATGTCCACTGTTGACCCCTTCAAGGCACATATACTCCTCTTGGTGTAAGTCACATTCAAACAGCTCTGACCATGAACACCTGAAACTAAATGTATCTGATCAATTCCTCAAACGATAATGAGACTAGGGGGGTAGGAAACAACATCTCCACCCCGTTGATCCTCAACACTGGGGCCCCACAAGGGTACCTTCTCAGCCCTCTCCTGTACTCCCTGTTCACCCATGACTGCGTGGCCATGCACGCCTCCAACTCAATCATCAAGTTTGCAGACGACACTACAGTATCAAGGCACAAGGCGAGACCCAGATGCAGACACAGGAGGCAGATGGTTGGAGTCTTACAATGTTTATTGATCCTAAGGGGTAGGCAAGACAATGGTCGTGGACAGGCAAAAAGGTCAAAACCAGATCAGAGTCCAATAGGTACCGAAGGGCAGGCAGAATCAAGGTCAGGGCAGGCTGGATGATCAGGCAGGCAGGAAAGTAGTCCAGAGTCAGGCAGGGGTCAGAACCGGGAGGACTATAAAAAGAGAATAGAACAGGAGTACGGGAAAACACGCTGGTTGACTTGACTAAACATACAAGACAAACTGGCACAGAGAGATAAATACACTGGGGAAAATAAGCGACACCTGGAGGGGGTGGAGACAATCACAGGAACAGGTGAAACAGATCAGGGCGTGACACGACAGTGGTAAGCTTGAATACCAACAACGACGAGACAGCCTACAGGGAGGAGGTAAGGGCCCTCGGAGTGTGGTGTCAGGAAAATAACCTCACACTCAACGTCAACAAAACAAAGGAGATGATCGTGGACTTCAGGAAACAGAAGAGGGAGCATCCCCCCCATCCATATCGATGGGACAGAAGTGGAGAAGGTGGAAAGTTTTAAGTTCCTCGGCGTACACATCACGGACAAACTGAAATGGTCCACCCACACAGACAGTGTGGTGAAGAAGGCGCATGCCAGTACAGGTGCATCAAAGCTTCTATTTCAAGGCCATCAGACTGTTAAACAGCCATCACTAACATTGAGTGGCTGCTGCCAGCATACTGACTCAAATCTCTAGCCACTTTAATAATAAAAAATTGGATGTAATAAATGTATCACTAGTCACTTTTAACAATGCCACTTTCTATAATGTTTACATACCCTACATTACTCATCTCATATGTATATACTGTACTCTATACCATCTACTGCATCTTGCCTATGCCGCACGGCATTCGCTCATCCATATATTTATATGTACATATTCTTATTCATCCCTTTACACTTGTGTGTATAAGGTAATAGTTTGGAAATTGTTAGAATACTGGTTAGATATTACTGCGCTGTCGGAACTAGCAGCACAAGCATTTCGCTACACTCGCATTAACGTCTGCTAACCATGTGTATGTGACCAATAACATTTGACTAGATTTTTTAAAGTGTTTAAGATTTAAAATTAATAAAAGCTATAGACACACACAGTGAATTTGGAGAGTATTCAGTCCCCTTGACCACATTTTGATATGGTACAGCCTTATTCTAAAAATGTATTTAAAAAATAATAATTCTATAACAGTATAACAAGATAACATACCATCAGTAATTTTCTACCTTGTCTATTATTCTGCATCATTTCTACTAGTGTTACAGATTTGTCTGTTTTCCCCCCACATGTTCTACTATTGGTCCACAGGCCTTAATGATTGATACTTAAGAGGATTATTATAGGTGAGTCCAGACACTGACACTGTAGCAGCGAGAAAATCCTCATGGTCCGTTACATCACAGGAGTAACTGTCTGTAGAATAATGCCAGACCTCTAGAGTATTACAGGAGTATTGTTGGGAAGTAGGGTCATGGAGATGTTGTCCGTTCTTGTAGCAGATGTAGGTGGGGATGGGGTTGTCAGTCAGAAGACAGGTGACGCTACAGGTCAGTGTTCTCTTCTTTTCCTCTGTGGAGGAAGACACCTTCACCTGCAGCTCTGAATGATTCTAATGAATTATTAGAATTAGATATGTTATATTACCTGTAGATATTATATATTACCTGTAGATATTACATATTACCTGTAGATATTATATATTACCTGTGACAGTCAGAGTTGTTCCAGGGAAGCTGTAACCCCATTCTGCATACTGTGTTTTAAATCTGAACTTGTACTCAGCTGAATCTCTCTCAGGTCTGTGATTCTCAGGGTGCAGTCTTTCTCTTTAGTCCCAAGGTACTCAGCACGACCTGCATACTCTGGCACCGAGCTCAGGATTTTAGGCACCTCATTACATGTCTCTTGGATATACCAGTTTGGTTCTGAGACTACATGACTACTTGGATGTTGATATGTGCACGGCAGTTCCACTGTTGAGCCCTTCACAGCACAGATACTCTGATGAGTGTAAGTCATGTTGACAGTTCTGACCCAGAACACATAAAACAGTAGGAGGCCCATTCATTTATTCAATTCGTTTCTTCTATTATTATTACGACACTGAACAACAATAGAAACGCAACATGCAACAATTTGTAAGAGTTACAGTTCATATAAAGAAATCAGTCAATTGAAATAAATGAATTAGGCCCTAATCTATGGATTTCACATGACTGGGAATACAGATATGCATCTGTTGGTCACAGATACCTTTAAAAAAAGGTAGTCAGTATCTGGTGTGACCACCATTTGCCTCATGCAGTGCGACACATCTCCTTCACATAATTTATTTTTGTATTGAATACATGCGGCATGGAAATTACTACCAGGGACTTAAATGAAACTTAAATGAATACTTCTTTATTATCAGCAAGCTGGAGAGGTTCCAACAAACTTAATGCACCATAGTGCACGTCGGTCAGGAGCTCTTTTGGGGCAGTCCCATTATTTCTCTCATGTACTGTTTACACACAAAGTTATTTTTGCATGATTTACATTATTCATGATGCATCATTAATTCATCATTAACGTTTGGTTCCTGCATGTGACTGGCACCGTCCCATATATTAACTTGTAGAACGTATTCTGGACGTTCTGCCAAAAGGTCTGAGGGGTCATGACCGTCTCCCCCTCACATCTCTACCCAGCACCTACAGGAACCAATGATTGTATGACACAAGATGTACAAATAATCTCTTCAGAAATAAACATTTCCCTCACACATGAATATACACCTACTATTGTTTAAACATTATTCTACATTTTTTAAAGATAATAGGAGATAAAGAAATAAGATTCCCCCCACACACACACACACACACACACACACACACACACACACACACACACACACAGCACTCCTACTCCAAGAAGCTTGATACATATAGATCCAGAGCTGCATATTATGCTACACAGGTTACCATGGCAATCAGACTTAATAAACTGTTAGAGAATGGGAGATGGATGACTCTTTACAAAATGTTTTCCATTGAAACTTTATTTAGGGATCTGGAACCGGTGCCGTAGAGGATGGAGTTAAAAGATGACATGTTTGTGCTTTCTGGTGTTTTTCAGTGACCCTGAATGAGCAAAGCTCTTCCCACATAGACAGGAGTAAGGTTTCTCTCCAGTGTGTGTGAACTGGTGAAGTCAGGTGTCCTTAATTCCTGAAGCTCTTCTCACACTGATCACAGCTATAAGGCTTGTATGCCTTGGTGTGTAATCAGGGATTCTGAACGATTGAAGCTCTTCCCACACTGGTCACAGCTATAAGGCTTCCTTCCTGTGTAAAGCTAACCCTAACCCACAATCAAAGCAGGGGTAAGATCTCTCCCCTGTATGAATTCTCTGATGTGATTTTAAGGCGTTAGATGCAGCGAAACTCTGACCGCAGTGGTACGGTTTCTCTTCGGTGTGACTCCACTGGTGAATTATTCATTTCCCTCTGTTTAACAGAACTCTTCCAAAAGTCAGAACAGCAATGGTGAGGTTTCTTCCCTATAAGTCTCTGCTGTTGTTTATTGAGACGTTCTGATCTGGACACTCGTCTGGAGAGACGTCTTGTCAGCGTCATGTTGTTGTTGAGGCTCCCCTTATGATAAGCCCCTCCCACTAAGAGAGCAACGGTTAGGGCTGTCCCCTGTGAAACAAACATATTGAATAGCAGGTTAACTGATGGGACTTTAATAAATGCAGAAAATTGCCTATCAAAATAAACGTACTACCACAGCGACTATGTTATTTTTGATTGGCATATTTGATTCTGATTTCGGACATATTAAGTTTGTATGTGAAAACTATTTCTAAGATGTATACTTTCAGTCTTTCCTGAACTCACTGCACTCGGTCAAATAGAAGGAAGCTTGTGCTGCTCGTGCTAGAACATATGCAGATGAAATATGCCTCTATGAATCTGATGAAGGCCTTTACGTGTCCTAATGAATTGAAATATTGCTCAGAAAACCAGGGTTTTTTAACAATGTCACTTGTCAACTTAAGCCAATTAAGATAAGCAGAGTAAGGTGCTCACGTGACTAATGCCATACTTGGCCTACTGCCATAACTAGTTTAATGATGAGTGCGCATGTAAACACACTCATTGTAGGAGCACTAGATATTCTGTTGCTTTGACAAAGTCCCCTGAAGATGATTAGCAATGTGATAAGTGACCCTCATTTTAAGGTCAACCCTGTTACATGAACTGAACTCTCGTTTTAATATGGTGAAACTATTCTAATAGTCAAATCACAGAGTAAAAGCAGGTGATCTGGTTCTACTCTTTTTGTCAATTTACTGCTGTTTTGTGGTGGAAAACTGAGTCAACCCTCTCCCTATACACAGACACACAGACATTTTTACAATTACATTTTTGGGGGTAGATTGCATTCAATTGCCACTCCTTGTTTCACAAAACAACCTTCCATTCCCCCTGTCACAAGCGGTTTTATGGTTAATTTGAAGGACAATTTCACCCATGTAATCTGGTGGTTTTGTTGTTTTCAGTAGTCCCCTGTTACAGTCAACCCTGTTACATTATTTGGCACATAGGCACTTAGTGTAGTAATATTTTAATTCAATGTCTTGAGATGGGAAAAATATATATCAAGTTGACCATGACAGAATGTTAATGACAGAATGTCTTTATGACAGAATGTTACAATTAGGTGAAAAATATTTTTGGACCAAGTTACACTTTTAAAAATGGGTGGAATGACCCAGACATTTTAATCAATATATAATTAATCAATTAATGACTAAAGTTCATAAAGATGGCAGAATTCTGATGTGATGTCATTGTTTTATCACTAGCACGGAGTTTTGAAACTACGGTGCCCGACATGGTTCAACGTTCCAATAAATCAACACAATCTACTTTTTAGTTTTTTTTCCATTCCCAGCGTCTTGAAGCTAAAATTGGGATAATCTTTACTGTTCCAATTACCATTCCAACAGTATAGGAGAGCAATGTAGAATACAGTGAACTTAACAAAACAAGGAATTTGTGGTAAATACATGAAGGCCGCCATCTTTATGCACCTCCGCTATTGTTACAGAAGCAGACTGTAGTCTAATCTACACACCATGGTTCTTACTTAATGAAATCAAATCTCCATCTTCCTTCTCTTCTTCTCCTCCTCTCTCAGTTCCACTCTGCCCCGGTGTTTTCCTGCAGTCGACCAGACCCAGCAGTAAAGCGGTACCGGGAGACGTTTCACCTGGGGACTCCGGGAGGGTAGAGGGGAATGGGCTAGCCTTGTCCTGTTTGACGCAATAAGTATTAAACATAGTTTATCATTAAACCAAATATTGTATTTATTTAGTCTGAACCTCTGATTGATTTGGGTGCATCCCTAGAATATTTCATTTTTCCTCAAATGTTCCATCGTTCACTACTTCCCACTAATCTAATAGCATTGGGTTGGTGGAGGCATGGGCTAGTCAGAGTTTCCACCACCATATTTTCTATATCAGTCATTTCCTTTTAAAACAGAGGAAGAGGCGACTTGTGGCTTATTTGATCGAATATACGTTTTGTAATTATTAGGTTGTTACGAGTGTACTGATAAAAGTAGGACACGTGACATGCCAGAAACTTTGAGAAACAACACTAGTGCCAGGTTGACACTTGTTACCACAGCCACAAAGTCATGAACCACACCTATTTCAAAACTTTATCTACTTAAAATGTAATCTTAAACCTAACCTTAACCACACTGCTAACCTTATGCCTGACCCTAACCTTAAAATCAAAAAAGCACATTTTTGTTTACATGAATTTCTACAATATACATTTTTGACTTTGTGGCTGTGGGAACGACTGCCTTCCATTTAAGAAGTGTATTTTCATTGCCATTACATATTAGAAGGCAATCGCTGGGAATTAATTATGGGTTAACTTACAGGAACATGAGGTGTCTCACCCCACAATAGGGGTGCTACATAAAAGTTCGGAGCATGAACGTGGACAGAATAAAAGCTTTGGATGGGTGGGTGATGAGCAGGCGAGGCAGATGGGATTGTATGGCAGGGACTTTAAGCCCCACGGTACCTATCGCTGTGAGTCCACCATGGCTACTCACACCTCCAGTAGTTGATATACAAGTGTTGGAGAGAGTACGGAAAGACAGGGAGGGGGTTGATCCATGCAAGTTCTTTAAAAGGCGACTGGAAACTGGAAATCAGTATTTTTTTGCCCTTATATACAGATGGATAAAAGACATAAGGACAGGTCAGACTGGACCAGCTTTTTGTTGAACAGGAAAGTGGGGTGGCTGTCAGGAGACGTATTACAGACCAACTGGCTGTGTACATGGCAAGGCTGAAGGCCGTACTGTTGATCCTTGCGCTGAGTGGAGGAAGTCAAGCCAGACAGAGTAGTTATATGTTCTGACTCATGTGCTGTGTTGATGAGTCTGCAATCATTTAGCTCACATAGCAGACAAGGCCTGCTATATGAAGGAATTCAAATTCATGCCCGGGTGAGACAGATAGGTGTCCATATAAGCTTTGCTTGGGTCCCGGCCCATGTGGGGTTGGAAGGGAATGAGGAAGTAGATGTGCTAGCTAAACAGGCCCTTAGGAGACAGGAGGTGGAGGTGCCAAAGAGCAAAGCAGAGGCTAAGGGAATGATATGGGCAGTGGTGGTGCAGAGATGGTAGGAGCAGTGGAACAGTGACACTATTCATTGTTTACATTTTAGTCATTTATCTAGACCGACTTACAGGAGCAATTAGGGTTTAGTTGCTCAAAAGGCACATGGACAGATTTTTCATCTAGTCGGCTCAGGTTGCTGGCCCAACTCTCTAAACCGCTAGGCTACCTGCCGCCCTATTCCAGGTACAGAGTAAAGTAGGGGAGGATGGTAGGAATGGACAGAAGAGAGGAGGCTATCCTTACAAGGCTAAGAGGGGGCACATCCAGCTGAATAAGTTATTAAATGTGATATGAAATCATTTAACAGGAAGGTGTGATTTCTGCCAGGAAACAGAGACAGTTGAGCATGTACTGATACAGTGTGGTGTTGTGGAAATGCTAATCAAGTGATGGAGACTTTGTTATTTCTTCAAACCATCTTTATTATTCCAATAAGGAGCAGATAACAGACATATCAGATGTATAGGTAAAGAGCCCAACGAAGAAGAGTTGGGTGTCAGTTCATATCAGAAAAGTACAGCCCCCCTTTGGGTGGTGTCACAAACAAACAGAACAACAGCAGTGAGGAAGTACTGGTTGGTGACCTTAAAGGACTATGGAACTGAGAAACTGTGGTTGGCCTGTGGTGAAGTCTTGTCGAGAAATGTTGCGCCATTTCTCAATGCTCATTGTCTCGACACTGTTCTAAAAGAACCCGAAACCAAAAGGCCAGCTCGTCTCTTACAGCATAGTTCAGTCTACTTCTAAATATGGAATAACAGCACTTTGTAAGTCCAAAACCAAGGGTCAGTCACATAGACAAAGGGGAAGTGTTCTAGCAGAGAGAGCCAGTCTCATTAGTACATCATGTGACTTTAGTTAAATGCATAGAAACACTGGATAAACATTATAACAGCCTTCAATTCAATGCATAGGTACACTAGATAAACATTACAGAAATGTGTCCACCATAGTGGGCAGTATGATAGGGAATGATAAAGACTGATACAGTATGAGGGAGAAGGGAGTACTGAGTAGAACATCGTTAGATACAGTCACAAATATGTATGTTTTAAGAGAAACGGGCTGGCAGATGGGATGTGTAGTGGCTTCCTTTCGCTTTACCATAGCCACTGCCCTAGCATGAAGCGGGGTTGTTCAGACGCATACAGTCCACACTCAAGTTCTCCAAACGTCCAAAACATTCACTGAGATCCAGGGATATGGTGCAACAAAAAAGGTTTATTCTTCTTGTATCTAACAAAAATTATTCACCAATCAACTTAAAGCAGATATTACTTGAAACGGAAAAATACATAATATGATCTGTTTGTATGTCTGTATGGTCAAAAAACTATACCGCTCCCACGTCTAGCTAGGACTCCTCCTGAAGGCCCAACTTCCTGCCTTTATCCTCACACACTTCCTAACACACTTACCACAGTACAAATGAATGGGCAAGAGGGGGCCAGAAACTAAGTTACACTAACAACAAATAAGTACATCTCAATCAGGTAAATATAAATCATAAAGGTACGTACCTAATATTTCATTATATACATATACAATATTTAATCATATTTACACAAACGTACATGGAGCTCTGTATGTTCTGTCCTTTATACAAATCTGTCCAAATCGGCTCTAACAGGATGTATTTCCTCGATCCCTGTCGCTGGCCCACACTCCAGTACAGTAGGTGGCTTAATGCACCATAACGTTGGATGCCAACCGCTGATAAACCCCACAGAAGATGTCTTTTCATCGTTAGAGTGAGTATCTGGTCATATAATGGATCATCTGACTTTCAAATCAGTGGAGGTGAACAATTGCACACTTTCGGAGAAAGGATAGATAATTAGTTCATAGTCACAGATTCCTAAACAGTATATAGTAGTAGGCTACTTTGCTGAAGGGAAAAAAAAGTTTTACCGTCGTTTTTTTGGTCCAGCCATTTAAACCGAACACTGGAATGTGGAAGATCAAAGGTGATGAAAACTACACATAGCAGACCTATACTGTTAAAAGGAAACCAGATTTACCCGATCCATCGTAGAAGCTATAGTTTCTTACTAAGACAAGAAATGTGTAGGCTTCAGTACAATTACGATGTTCAGCTAAGGATTAGGGGGTTGCCCGGAGAAAATTCGGGTCTCAAGGCTGCGACTGATGCAGCCCTAGACCAGAGCAATCAATCATCTATTTAAATATCCAGCTCGATTACGTTATGACGACATAACGTCTCACATCTCATGTAGGCTAATCATACTTGATCTATAAAAGTCAAGTAAAGTCAAACGTTCAACAACACCACTTTCACTAAGAATCCTGTTGTCCGCTATCTTTTACTTTTACCTGACAGCAACTTGGAACAGAGTTCTGAGTCCAGATGTTCTCAAGGCTATTGTTGCATCTCCCTCCCTGCAGCCTTAAAAACATAGAGACAAGAAACACACTTTATAACTGATGAAAAACGACACCTGATACTTCAATTAAGCAGGAAAAAGCAATTGTAGCACTATAAGACGTGTTTCTCTGTTGTTTTAACCCCGTTTTATTCTCAGGCCCATGACTACAACATTGAGTGTTGGGACACAGGGCAACAACATATCCTGGTCTCTTCTACATAATACAACTAAACAGTGGTGGGAAAAGTACCCAACTGTCATACTTGAGTAGAAGTAGAAGTAAAGATAGCTTAATAGAAAATTACTCAAGTAAAAGTGAGTCACCCAATAAAATCCTACTTGAGTAAAAGTCTAAAAGTATTTGAACTTAAAAGTAATTTAAATAAAATATACTTAAGAATCAAAAAGTATTATTCATTTCAAATTCCTAATATTAAGCAAACCAGACGGCACCATTTTTTTTTGTATTTTATTTTTTTTTACAGATAGCCAGGGACGCGATCAAACACTGACATAATTGACAAAATAAGCATGTGTTTAGTGAGTCCGCCAGGTCAGAGGAAGTAGGGATGACCAGGGATGTTGTCTTGGTAAGCGTGTGATTTTCCTGTCCTGCTAAGCATTCAAAATGTAACGAGTACTTTTAGGTGTCAGGGAAAATGTACAGAATTTTGTTTCGGAATGCAGTGAAGTAAAAGTTGTCAAAAATATAAATAGTAAAGTACAGATACCCCCCAAAAAACTGCTTAAAGAGTAGTTTGAAGTAGTGTTACTTAAGTACTTTACACCACTAGAACTAAATATATTTTTTTTAAATACATGTTTAAAAAAAAAAAATATGCAATCAGCAATGTAAAACAAAAAAACATGAAACCACACTCCAGATGTATGTTTTACAATGACATTTACATGCAAGCATTCGTTCCGCATAACAAATGACAAAAAAAGTAGAATGGTGAGGTATAAGATATTATCAAGTGTATTTCCAGAGTGAAGAGAGAAGTCTTTTTTTACGAGACCTTGAGAAAACAGAAGAGTGTGAGGTCTGTGGTTGACATGACCTATAAGTACTGATGGGCAGAGCTGGCTTCCTGCCCCCATGATGCCTCTTCCTAACAACCAACACACCATTAGATTCACAATAAAAATCTGTAAAAAAAAATCTGGAGCACACTTAATATACAAGAAGGAATGTTGAAAGATATCACGATTAAAATCCTTTAAAATAAATGCAACATCATTTGACCACACTAACAGTCCTATGTCTTCTGTACGTCAGTATGTCCCATCAGCTACACTAAAACCTGGTGAAGGGTTTACAATAAATATGAACATCTTCTGGGACCAAACTAATTATACAAGAGGCTCCTTACAAAAATAGATTATTATTAAAGATTTGAAACATAATGTGATAAGCAGACATTGTTGAGCAGAAAATGGATTTAATTTATTGATCTATTGAATACATGAATACACACCTAGTATTGTTGAAACACTATACAATTATTTCATGGATAAAAGGAGTTAATGAAATAAGATCCAGCATATTATGCTACACAGGTTACCATGGTAATCAGACTTAGTAAACTGTTAAAGAATGAGAGATGGATAACTCCCTGCAAGATGTTTTCTATTGAAACTTTATTTTAGAGATCTGGAACCGGTGCCGGAGAGGAGGGAGATAAAATAATACAGGTTTGTGCTTTCTGGTGTTTTTTCAGTTCACCTGAATGCACAAAGCTCTTTCCACATAGACAGGAGTGAGGTTTCCATCCAGTGTGTGTGTGTGTTGGTGTGTGCTCAGGGCTCCTGATTGATTGAAGCTCTTCCCACACTGATCACAGCTATAAGGCTTCTCTCCAGTGTGTATGCGCTGGTGTGTAGTCAGGTGTCCTGACCTCCTGAAACTTCTGCCACACTGATCACAGCTATAAGGCTTCTCTCCTGTGTGTACGCGTTGGTGTTTAGTCAGGTTACCTGATAGAGCAAAGCTCTTCCCACACTGATCACAGCTATAAGGTGTCTCTCCTGTGTGTATGCGTTGGTGTGTAGTCAGGTGTCCTGACATCCTGAAACTCCTGCCACACTGAACACAGCTATAAGGCTTCTCTCCTGTGTGTACGCGTTGGTGTTTAGTCAGGTTACCTGATAGAGCAAAGCTCTTCCCACACTGATAACAGCTATAAGGCTTCTCTCCTGTGTGTATTTGTCGGTGTGTAATCAGGGATCGTGATTGATTAAAACTCTTCCCACACTGATCACAGCTATAAGGCTTCTCTCCTGTGTGTATGCGTTGGTGTATACTCAGGTTACAGGATACAGCAAAGCTCTTCCCACACTGATCACAGCTATAAGGCTTCTCTCCTGTGTGTATGCGTTGGTGTCTAGTCAGGTTACAGGATAGAGCAAAGCTCTTCCCACACTGACCACAGCTATAAGGCTTCTCTCCTGTGTGTATTTGTCGGTGTGTAATCAGGGATCCTGATTGATTAAAACTCTTCCCACACTGATCACAGCTATAAGGCTTCTCTCCTGTGTGTATGCGTTGGTGTATAGTCAGGTTACAGGATACAGCAAAGCTCTTCCCACACTGATCACAGCTATAAGGCTTCTCTCCTGTGTGTATGCGTTGGTGTCTAGTCAGGTTACAGGATAGAGCAAAGCTCTTCCCACACTGACCACAGCTATAAGGCTTCTCTCCTGTGTGTATGCGTTGGTGTCTAGTCAGGTTACAGGATAGAGCAAAGCTCTTCCCACACTGATCACAGCTATAAGGCTTCTCTCCTGTGTGTGTGCGTTGGTGTCTAGTCAGGTTACAGGATAGAGCAAAGCTCTTCCCACACTGACCACAGCTATAAGGCTTCTCTCCTGTGTGTATTTGTCGGTGTGTAATCAGGGATCCTGATTGATTAAAACTCTTCCCACACTGATCACAGCTATAAGGCTTCTCTCCTGTGTGTATGCGTTGGTGTCTAGTCAGGTCTCCTGAATGATTGAAACTCTTCCCACACTGATCACAGCTATAAGGCTTCTCTCCTGTGTGTTTGTGTGTAGTCTGGGCTCCTGACTGTTTGAAGCATTTCTCACAATCAAAGCAGGGGTAAGGCCTCTCCCATGTATGAATTCTCTGATGTGATTTTAAGGTTTTAAATGCAGTGAAAGTCCTTCCACACTGAGAGCAGTGGTACAGTTTCCCTCCGGTGTGAATTTGCTCATCAATTGTCAAGTCCTGTTTAGCAAAACTCTTCCCACAGTCAGAGCAGCAGTGGTGAGGTTTCTTCCTATATCTCTATGCTGGTGTTTCTTGAGGTGTTCTGATCTGGAGAGACGCTTCTCTTCTTGTCAGCATCATGATGTTGTTGAGGCTCCCCAGATGATAAGCCCCTCCCACTAAGAGAGCAACGATTAGGGATGTCCCCTATGAAACAAAGACATTGAATAGTTAGGGAAATTATTCTTTCAAAACATGTCAACGTTTAAATCAAACTCTTATACTAATTGACTATTCACAGTAATCATATTATTCTGCGTATGCAACTTGCTCAATGATGGTAAAACTTGGAGAAATTATTGTATGAGGTGGGTTAAAATCTTTCTAGAAGTTACACAGGGACTTGTCAAAATTCCGAATTTTGTCACTTTAGTAAGTCTTTATTCATATTAGTAGAAAGAGGAGGAAAGGAAGCGCTACTAAGGTATACAATAGTAAATGTTGGTAGACAGAAGGTGCTCTTTGGTAAACGGGATGAATTGGTCATCAAAAAAGAAGGAAGGACCAAGGCACTCTTCATATAATTAATTAAAATGCCTTTATTAGTATGGCATGTTCAATAGAAACAACGTTTTTAAAAACCGACGTGTTTTGGCTGCATGGCCTTTGTCAGGGAGTACAAAGAAATAATACAATGTCCTCTTTTAAAACAGCTTTTCCAATTAGCCCTAATTTGAATACAATGTCCTCTTTATTCATATTATTTAATAACAGATATTTAAAATGTAATACTGGTGCACAATTTCTACTAGAAAAATATGGAAGCGACGCAAAAGGTATTAATTTCATGGAAGGACCCATCTGTTTATGGACCCATATTTGCAAAACCTAATAAACCTGTTTACATGGACACATCTGAAATCAGGCTACCTGATGGGACTTTGATAAATGCTGAAAATGGCCAATCCAAATAAACTTTCTACCACATGTTAATTTTTGAAGCAGTTCGGGAAAATGAAGTTTGTATGTGAAAACTATTTCTACGCTGCATACTTTCAGTTTTTCCTGAACTCGGTCAAAAGAAGTTAGCTTGCGCTGCTTGTGTTAGCACATGCACAGATTAAATACACCTCTATAACTCTGATTAGTGTTTACACGTCCTAATCATTCTAAAGATTGTTCAGAAAAACAGGTGTTTTAAAGGCGTATGCTTACACCGAACCCAAACCGGCTGCGCCCGTGCGCCATTGTGTGCCATCGTGTATAAATGTATTTTGTCCCCCCCCACACCAAACGCGATCACGACACGCAGGTTAAAATATCAAAACAAACTATGAACCAATTACATTAATTTGGGGACTGGTTGAAAGGCATTAAACATTCATGGAAATTTAGCTAGCTAGCCTGCTACATAATTTGTCCTATTTAGCTAGCTTGCTGTTGTAGCTAATTTGTCCTGGGATATAAACATTGAGTTGTTATTTTACCTGAAATGCACAAGGTCCTCTACTCCGACAATTAATCCATACGTAAAACGGTCAACCTAATCGTTTCTAGTCATCTCTCCTCCTTCCAGGCTTTTTCTTCTCTTGAATTTATATTGCGATTGGCAACTTTTGTTAAATTAGGTGCATTACTGCCACTGACCTCGTTCGTCTTTCAGTCACCCACATGGGTATAACCAATGACGAGAGGGCACGTGGGTATCTGCTTCTACAAACCAATGAGGAGATGGGAGAGGCAAGACTTGCAGCAAGATCAGAAATAGAACTGACTTCTATTTTAGCCCTTGGCAACGCAGACGCTCGTTGGCGCGCGCAAGCAGTGTGGATGCAATAATTAAATAACGTACATTTCTAAATTTATTTTGCAACGCTCGCATGTAGTCAGCCTGTTACTTCGGTTATGACCTTACACCAAATAAGATAAGCAGAGTGAGATGTTTACATGCCATACTCGGCCTACTGCCATACCTAGGATAATGTCAAATTATGAGTGTGCATGTAAAGCCCGGTTATTTGGTTACTTTGACAGTCATTTCTGAACATTATTTATTTCATGTAATTAGTGATTCATTTACGTCTGTCCCTCATCAGGTCAACCCTGTTACGTGAACTGAACTTGTTTAAATATGGTGAAATTGTTCCTTACATTTTTTGGGCAAAAGAAACATTAGCTGGTTCTAGTCTTTTCATCAATTCTCTTTTTTTGTTGAAAACCGAACAAGTGAACCATTTTACCAATAAATTGATATGGTAGAATTGAAGCTTGCATTCAATTTTCACTCCCTGTGGAACAAAACTAGGTTCCATTACCCCTGTCATAAGTAAATTTGTGGCTGATTTAAAAGGACTATTTTACCAATGTAAACTAGTGGTTTTGTTGTTTTCAGTAGTCCCCTGTTACGCCAACCTGTTACTTTATTTAGCACATTGGCACTTATTACAGAAAGCATTTTCTATAGAACTCTCGAGATGGGAAAACATGTTTTTATGAAGTTGAACATGTGCTCTTCATGACAGAATGTTAAAATTAGGTGAAATCAAATGTTTTTTGGGGGGACCAAGTTACACTTCTCATAATTGGGTGGAACTACCAGATATTTTCATCAATATATAATTAACCAATTAATTGTTACAGAAGCAGACTAATCTAATCCACACGCCACGGTTCTTACTTAATGAAATCAAATCTCCATCTTCCTCTTTCTCGTCCTCTCAGTTCCACTCTTCCCCTGTGTTTTCCTGCAGTCGACCAAAACCAGCAGTAAAGTACGGAGAGGCTCCTGGAGGGTGGAGGGGACTGGCTAGCTTTGTCCTGTTGGCCACAAGAAGGATTACAGTTGATCATTAAACCAAATATTGTAGTAATTCAGTCTAAACCTCTGATTTGGGTGCATCCTCAAATATGAAATGTTCAATCATCACTAGTGGAAACACGCATATCTGCCCTCTCATTGCCTATAATGGTCCCACCTGAACTTGCCTCTTCCCGATTGCCTTCCAGCTGCGTTTCAAACTAAACAGCCCTCGGCCCTAAACCCTCAGCGCCCTTGAATTGCGCTTTACATCCGAGTGTATCTTAGGATGTCCCTTGCCCAAGTGAGGGAAAGTGATGATCGGAGAGGCAACGCCTTTTGGTGGAAATCTTGAAGTTTAATTTAAAAAACAACCTACCTAAAGCTATGAATGTACCTAGTAAACAAACGTATCTAGCTAGTGTCGAGGAAATATTGGTCCAATAATATTTCTCAGATCCCGGAACTTGTGAATTTAATAGCCTTTATTACAAATGAACAAAGCCAAGCTGGTCCAAGGATCATCTGACTTTTCCAGTCTCAGCACATTCCTTTTATACAGTTTCATAACATACATAGTCACTCCTCTTTATGTAAAATACCCTTTGACATTTCGCCACCATTATCTTTTTGTCTCACTTCTGACTTATTTACACCCATCTTAGATTATATTGGTGGCGTCACTACAGTACTAATACGAAAATATATATATATTTTTTAAACTAGGCAAGTCAGTTAAGAACAAATTCTTCTTTACAATGACGGCCTAGGAGCAGTGGGTTAACTGGCCCAACGCCCTAACCACTAGGCTACCTGCCGCCCCCATACATACATAAATACATACGTACATACATACCAGGTGCATGTCTAATAGTACTTAATACAAACATTCAGTTGAAGTCGGAAGTTTACATACACTTTAGGTTGGACTCATTATAACTCGTTTTTCAACCACTCCACAAATTTCTTGTAAACAAACTATAGTTTTGGCAAGTAGGTTAGGACATCTACTTTGTGCATGACAAGTCATTTTTCCAACAATTGTTTACAGACAGAGTGAAATAATCTATCACAATTCCAGTGGGTCAGAGGTTTACATACACTAAGTTGACTGTGCCTTTAAACAGCTTGGATAATTCAAGAAAATTATGTCATGGATTTAGAAGCTTCTGATAGGATAATTGACATAATTTGAGGTGTACCTGTGGATGTATTTCAAGGCCTACCTTCAAACTCAGTGCCTCTTTGCTTGACATCATAGGAAAACATTATTTCTTTGATCAGTCAAGACCTTAGAAAAATTGTAGACCTCCACAAGTCTAGTTCATCCTTGGGAGCAATTTCCAAACGCTCAAGGTACCACATTCATCTGTACAAACAACAGTACGCAAGTATAAACACCATGGGACCACGCAGCCGCCATACCGCCAGGAAGGAGACGCGTTCTGTCTCCTAGAGATGAACGCATTTGGTGCAAAAAGTGCAAATCAATCCCAGAACAACAGCAAAGGATCTTGTAAAGATGCTGGAGGAAACAGGTACAAAAGTATCTATATCCACAGTAAAACGAATCCTATATCGACATAACCTGAAATACCGCCAGCAAGGAAGAAGCCACTGCTCCAAAACCGCCATAAAAAGCCAGACTACGGTTTGCAACTGCACATGGGGACAAAGATCATACTTTTGGAGAAATGTCCTCTGGTCTGATGAAACAAAATTAGAACTGTTTGGCCATAATGACCATTGTTATGTTTGGAGGAAAAAGGGGATGCTTGCAAGCCGAAGATCACCATCCCAACCGTGAAGCACGGGGTTGGCAGCATCATGTTTTGGGGTGCTTTGCTGCAGAAGGAATGGTGCACTTCACAAAAAAGATGGCATCACGAGGTAGGAAAATTATGTGGACATATTGAAGCAACATCTCAAGACATCAGTCAGGATGTGAATGCTTGGTTGAAAATGCGTCTTCCAAATGGACAATGACCCCAAGCATACTTCTAAGTTGTGCAAAGTCAAGAGTGGCAATCACAAAGCCCTGACCTCAATCCTATAGACAATATGTGGGCAGAACTGAAAAAGTGTGTGCGAGCTAGGAGGTCTACAAACCTGACTCCCTTACACCAGTTCTGTCAGGAGGAATGAGACAAAATTCACAACTTATTGTGGGAAGCTTGTGGAAGGCTACCTGAAACATTTGACCGAAGTTAAACAATTTAAAGGCAATCCTACCAAATACTAATTGAGTGTATGTAAACTTCTGACCCACTGGCAATGTGATGAAAGAAATAAAAGCTGAAATAAATCACTATACTATTATTGTAACATTTCACATTCTTGAAATAATTGGTGATCCTAACTGACCTAAGACAGGCAATTTTTACTTTAATTAAAATGTCAGGAATTGTATTTATTTTTTCTTCATATTTTTCTTAGATGATGAAAGTGCAGTTTGCATTGAATTGTGGGTCATATCAACCCATCAAGTGACCAAAGTTGTTCACTCGCTCCTTCAAGATAAATCGAGGGCCGAGGGGACAACGTTAGGGAATAGGACCTCCCTTACAATGGCAATCAAACTGCATCCGGTTTCGACGGGGATTCCCCCGAGGGAAAAACTAATTGTTTGGACTGCAGCCATTTCCTTTCTTTGTTAGAACGGCCACTTGAATATCTGGTCAAATAATGGCTAATGTGTAAGAAATAAGTGAAGGAATGTGAACATGTACACACTTCGGGAGGAAAGAGAGAATTCGGTCATAGTCACAGATTCCTAAACATGATTGTATGAACTGCCTTCATTTTACTGGACCCCAGGAAGAGTAGCTGCTGCCTTGGCAGCTAATGGGGAACCATAATAAATACAAATTATATAGTTGTAGGCTACTTAAAATAAAATTGGCAAGTCAGTTAAGAACAAATTCTTATTTACAATGACGGCCTATGAACAGTGGGTTAACTGCCTGGTTCATGGACAGAACGACATACGTTTACCTTGTCAGCTAGGGGATTTGATTACTGACCCAAAGCTCTAACCACGAGGCTACCTGCCGCCCCAAACAGAACTAAACAGAACACAGGAATGTGGAGGTTTAACGATGATGAAAACTAGGCCTATACACAGCAAACCTATACTGTTAAAACTAGACTTACCCGATCCATTGTGGAAGCTACTGTTTCTTTGTATGTATGTTTTCAGCTACAACAGTACAGTTAAGCTGTTGTCTTGTTCTTCTTTAAGTTTTTATGGCAGACTACACCTATTGTCCTATTGCCGCCACCTACTGTACGGCGGGTGAATGAAAAATACAAAATATCCATCCAAATGATTTATATCGTAGGTAAAGAATTCATGCAGTAAATCTCTCCATAATTGTGTCAAATCTTCATGAATATGTTCCATTAGAAATATACTGATGTCTTGACACAGATTCTTTCCATGAATACCATTCAGAAACACTGTTTCTGGGTGGTCATTACAAAAGGTGCAATTTGAATGTCTCTATTTTGTAAACTTCTTCATATAGTGGTTGGCAGGGTAATATTAATGAATCATTTTATAATAAACTTCCTTAATTGTGTTAGTAAGTACGTATGTGTGAGACAACAGATAGTATCAATAAAACGATTCCAACAAGGCATGACATAAGGTATATAGATAGATACAAAATCCTGTTGATACAAGGCAGGTATCGCTCTGTTGTTGAATGGACCAAAACCCAAACAAATCTTTACTACTGTTGAGTCAACAGCGGTAATCAAAGGTAGGTTCTGAGGGTCTTGATATGTTCCTGAATAATAAAGAAACACCTGAGGGAATGGAGGCTAAAACAATTGTAAACTCGTTATAGGGATCTTGTAAAGTGATAAGAATGAGTCATAATGAAGTAAAAGACCCTCTGCATTTACAAGTTGTCTCACCAATAGGATGTTATTTCTGAACCAATATAAAAAATAAAAGAATATGTATTGTTATACAATATGTGCTGATTATTCCAGATATAATATACTGTGGGGAGAAATGACGCTTCTAAATGAAGGACCATGACTAGAAAACCTGCCGATGAAAAGCGGAGTTTCACTGGAACTTTGTCAGTAGCAAACCAACATGAAGTTAAGGCCACCAAAAGTAGAAAAGGCATGATGAGGAATATAGTTCCACATAGAAGTAGGTCTTCTTATGAAGTGTTTTATCAAATTGATCTATAAAGTATTATTTAAGGTAGGAATGTCCAGAATGTCCAGAATTCAGCCCACACTACTCATAAGTGTTCATTACAACAGTTTCCTAATGTGATGGCGATGGTTTCTCCACAGAAAGTTAAAAAGCATCTGGTCTGTTGAAAGGGTTTTACATGGAACCCTAAAGAGTTCTACCTGGAACCAAATAGGTTCTTCCTGCAACCGAAAAGGGGTTCTTCAAAGGGTTCTCCTATGGGGACAGCCGAAGAACCCTTTAAGTTTCTAGATAGCACCTTTTTTTACAAAGAGTGTAGTGTTGCTACACCCACTCCTTGACAACACTTCAACCGCCCAATAAATTATGTCATGGAGCATCACCATGGCGATGATGATTTGTGAGACGTCATTACATCGACAATCCCCAATAGTGACTTAATGACATTTGGAGTTCCTGACATCATTTTTTTGGCTTGTAACTTTTAGAGAGGATGGCTGCATCTGAAATGTCACCTGACAGAATATAAGGAATAGGATGCCATTTCAGACACAGACTATGTGTAGGTCTTTTCTATTCTGGTGGATGGATGGTGCAATAGATTGGTCTACTAACATGGTAATCTGCCTAGATACGATTATCACTTACCTGATTGGTTAATCCTGTGACTTCTTAACTTGAATATGTTGATAGAACGTGCTGCCTCAAATATGCCCCTGTGTTGCACTACCATGTTTTAGATTAGTACAATTTCCCAAACGAGCTGCTCTCTCCTGTCCAGTTATTATTAGCTATTCTATAGGTGATCGAACCTAAAATACTACAGATGGGATGTGATGATTAAATCACTGTGTACATTTATTGTTAGGCCTCTTAAATAAAGCTGATTACATTGTGCTATGTAATACACGGAGCGTACTTAGTGTAGGCCATCATTGTCGGCTGTCATTGTAAATAAGAATTTGTTCTTAACTGACTTGCCTAGTTAAATAAAGGTCCTATTTTTTGGGGGGGTGTAATCAAGCCCAGTTTTATGATATATTTTTATTCAAGAGGATAGTTCAACCCTAAATGAAAGTCATTTTAATTGAGAATTTTACAAAATCATTTACATTTTTTTTTACATTATTAATAGCAAGATGTGTATGAAGGGCCCAATTCAGACTTGAGATAAGTAGACTCAACATTTTTTGACTTATGTCCATGTGAAGTCAACTTTTCTAAAGTCTGAATAGGGCCCGAAGTGAATAACAGTGTGACTGGTTCTGGGTTTGTTAACTGTTCTATAGAACACAGAGGAGTCCTCCTCAGCTACCTGTGAGAGAGGTCTGATGAAAAAGGAGATGCCACACGTCATCATCAATCCTCACTTCTGGGATCTCATTTAAAGTCATTGTTTCAAATACCAAGTTTTATTAGTCGAATGTACAGGATTCACAGGGTATACACCATCCAACTAAATGCTTACTGACAGGTTCCTTCTCAATAATGCAACAACAATAAGACATAATAAAAGATAACAATACAAACATAAAGAAAATGTCTCAGTAGAATAGAATAAACATTGTGGCATAAGTATAATACAGTCCAATGTTTACACATGTTTTGGGGAAGGGGGGGTGGGGGCAAGTGGTTCAATTGTGCAGTATTTATCAATCATAAGATTGAGAGAATCTGGTAGCAGTTGTGATGTGTAGCATGAATGTCTGTGTGTGTGCATGAATGTGTGCATGAATGTGTGTGTGTGCGTGAGTTCATGTGTTCTAAGGTGCGAGGAAACAGTGCAGGTGGTCAGTCCAGTTCAAGTGTTAAGCAGTCTGATGGCTTGTAGATAGAAACTGTCTCTGAGCCTGATGGTATCAGACCTCATGCTCCGATACCGTCAGCCCGACGGTAAGGGTGTGAACAGCTTGTGGCTGGGGTGTGTGGGGTCCTTGATGATGCTGGGGTCCTTCCTCAGGCACCGTATAGTCTGTATAGATGTTAATACATTTAACCCAAACAACTTTGAAGTCATTGTACATCTTAATAGATTTAAACCAAACAACTGATGGTCTGCTTAACATACAAGTCTTGTATGCATTACTAACTGTCAAGATCAAGAACAATCTAATTTTGAAATGATCTGAGATGTTGTAATGGAGTACAGAGGCACGACCTGCATACTCTGGGTCCTGCCTTAGATCTGTAATAACTCCAGACTTCCATTTGTTGAACCAAAATACTTCTGTGAAGTTATTCCAGCTGGGATGTTCTTTACGTGCAGGTAATGTCCACTGTTGACCCCTTCAAGGCACAGATACTCCTCTTGGTGTAAGTCACATTCAAACAGCTCTGACCATGAACACCTGAAACTAAATGTATCTGATCAATTCCTCAAACGATAATGAGACTAGGGGTAGGAAACAACATCTCCACCCCGTTGATCTTCAACACTGGGGCCCCACAAGGGTACCTTCTCAGCCCTCTCCTGTACTCCCTGTTCACCCATGACTGCGTGGCCATGCACGCCTCCAACTCAATCATCAAGTTTGCAGATGACACTACAGTATCAAGGCACAAGGCGAGACCCAGATGCAGACACAGGAGGCAGATGGTTGGAGTCTTACAATGTTTATTAATCCAAAGGGGTAGGCAAGACAATGGTCGTGGACAGGCAAAAAGGTCAAAACCAGATCAGAGACCAAAATAGGTACCGAAGGGCAGGCAGAATCAAGGTCAGGGCAGGCTGGATGATCAGGCAGGCAGGAAAGTAGTCCAGAGTCAGGCAGAGGTCAGAACCGGGAGGACTATAAAAAGAGAATAGAACAGGAGTACGGGAAAACACGCTGGTTGACTTGACTAAACATACAAGACAAACTGGCACAGAGAGATAAATACACTGGGGAAAATAAGCGACACCTGGAGGGGGTGGAGACAATCACAGGAACAGGTGAAACAGATCAGGGCGTGACACGACAGTGGTAAGCGTGATTACCAACAACGACGAGACAGCCTGCAGGGAGGAGGTGAGGGCCCTCAGAGTGTGGTGTCAGGAAAAGAACCTCACACTCAACGTCAACAAAACAAAGGAGATGATCGTGGACTTCAGGAAACAGAAGAGGAGCATCCCCCATCCATATCGATGGGACAGAAGTGGAGAAGGTGGAAAGTTTTAAGTTCCTCGGCGACACATCACGGACAAACTGAAATGGTCCACCCACACAGACAGTGTGGTGAAGAAGGCGCATGCCAGTACAGGTGCGCCAAAGCTTCTATTTCAAGGCCATCAGACTGTTAAACAGCCATCACTAACATTGAGTGGCTGCTGCCAGCACACTGACTCAAATCTCTAGCCACTTTAATAATAAAAATTGGATGTAATAAATGTATCACTAGTCACTTTTAACAATGCCACTTTATATAATGTTTACATACCCTACATTACTCATCTCATATGTATATACTGTACTCTATACCATCTACTGCATCTTGCCTATGCCGCAGACGGCATTCGGCCATCCATATATTTATATGTACATATTCTTATTCATCCCTTTACACTTGTGTGTATAAGGTAATAGTTTTGAAATTGTTAGATTACTTGTAAGATATTACTGCGCTGTCGGAACTAGAAGCACAAGCATTTCGCTACACTCGCATTAATGTCTGCTAACCATGTGTATGTGACCAATAACATTTGACTAGATTTTTGAAGTGTTTAAGATTTAAAATTAATAAAAGCTATAGACACACAGTGAATTTGGAGAGTATTCAGACCCCTTGACCACATTTTGATATGGTACAGCCTTATTCTAAAAATGTATTTAAAAAATAATAATTCTAAAACAGTATAACAAGATAATCAGTAATTTTCTACCTTGTCTATTATTCTGCATCATTTCTACTAGTGTTACAGATTTGTCTGTTTTCCCCCCACATGTTCTACTATTGGTCCACAGGCCTTAATGATTGATACTTAAGATGATTATTATAGGTGAGTCCAGACTCACACACTGTAGGAGTGAGAAAATCCTCAGGGTCTTTACATCATTGGTTCCCAACCTGGGGGTCCGCCCCCTCAGAGGGCGCCAGAGTTCACAGGGGGCGCGAGACGGATATGCTTTGAGGTGAATAAAGATGCATAAAATGTTCCACTAATAATTTTATATAAAACATTTTTTCAAAGTTTAAAAAATCATATGCTTACAATGCCAAGATAAGGCAGTCAAAAATGATCTCTTATATAAAATAATTATTTAAATTTTGCGCGCACACGGTCACTTGCTCAATGTGCTTGTTGTCATCATAACGGCAAAATCAAAAGGAAAATGGCAGAGAAACGTAAATGCGGTGATTCTTCATCAGAGGCGAAGAAAAGTTAAGACACTATGACAAAACCTACATACATTTTGGTTTTATTGAAGGCCAAGACAAGTCTCGGCCAGAATGTGTCTTTTGTGGTGAAAAACTGGCAAACGACAGCATGAAACCAAGCAAATGAAAAGACACCAGGAAACGAAGCATCCAGAGACAATCGGCAAAGATAAGGAATTCTTAGAGAGAAAAAAAAGATGGCTCTGTCAAAAGATTGACAGACATCAGAACAGTATTCGAAAAGAGCAGGTAGTGATTTACAGAAGGCCACTAAAGTTTCCTTTGAGTGTTCGCTGTTGATTGCCAAGGCAAAAAAGCCGCATAATATCGGAGAGGAGTTAATCAAACCCGCCTGCATTAAAATAGTGGAGGGACTATGTGGCCCGCAAGCAGCTGAAAAGGTTTTAAATCTGTCCCACTTTCTAACAACACTGTTAAAGACAGAATGATAAATGGCAGAAAACTGCAAAAAACAGTTGCATGAAAAGCTTAGAGAAGTCCAATTTGCTATACAGCTGGATGAAACGACCACAGTAGCGGGAGAGTCTGTGCTTATCGTATATGTACAGTATGTGGACGGAGATGAGTTGAAACGGGACATACTTATGTCTACCAATTTACCAACAACAACTACAGGTCAGGATATTTTTATGGCTGTTGATTCTTACCTCACATCGTTACAATTTGCCCTACACAAATATCGTCGCTTGCTGCACGGATGGAGCTGCGGCGATGATGGGTAGAAATAAGGATTTAACAGCCGTTTGATGGAAAAGGCTCCAGACTGTGTAATTTTCCACTGTATGATACATCGCCAGGCACTCGCCAGTAAAAAACTGTCCAGAGACCTTGGTGACACACTGGCAACAGTTGTAAAAGTCGTCAACTTCATTAAAGCTCGCCCTACCAACCAGAGATTATTTGCACAACTGTGTGAGGATGAAGCGCACCAAACTCTACTGCTACACACAGAGGTGCGCTGGCTTTCGCGTGGCAAAGTGCTTGTGCGCTTTCAGAACTGCAGGATAAAATCCTGGAATTTCTGCGAAATCAAAACACACTGTTGGAGCAGCTGACTGATGTGTTCTGGATCAAAACCGCATACCTTGCTGACATATTCACTCTTTATAATGAGACCAACAAGAGACTGCAGGGCTCTGAGTCAAACATCTTGAAGTGCAAAGAAGCAATCGATGCTTTTATGCGCAAGCTGGAGTACAGGGCTGGAAAAAATGTCACAGGGGGCATTTACAACACTTTCCACTGCTGCTTCCAACATTCTGGGGTACCGTGAGTGCATCTTTGCGCGCCGAGTTTTGCCGTCACATGACTTCGCTACAGGAGGAATTAAAGTCCGCTTTGCGGATGTTGACGCATTATCCAAGGAGTCGTGGGTTATGGATCCCTTCACATCCAGGCTTGAAGATGTGGAATACCTTGGCTGTGAAGATGAGCTCGCTGAACTACAAACTGATTCACTGTCAAAAAGTACTTCCAGGAGAATGGATTCAAAAGGCTTTGGATAGCCAGGGGACCTGTTGTCGCACCTAAACTCGCAAACTATGCCATTACAAAGATCATTCTTCCTTTCAGTACCACCTACCTCTCTGAGACAGCCTTCAGTGCCCTTGTGGCTATAAAAACAAAGTCACGCAACAGACTGGAAGTCCACAGCGATTTTAGACTGGCTGTCACTGGCATTACACCTGACATTCCATCACTAGTCAAAGGCATGCAAGCCCAAGGTGGACATTAGCGTTATGTGTTTACGCTGACGTTATGATTAGCCTTGTAAAAATAAGGATCTGTGCATGCATGCATGTAAGTACATACAGCATTCTACCGTTCATATTTAACATTACAGTTCTATAACATTCAGTATTCTATGTTTATACACAAAATCCTGAAAAAGAAACAACTGCGTTTTACTAGTTGTGTAAAAATGAAAATATTAGGCTAAAAGGAAACATTTGAAGTTGGAAACATTTGAAGTTGGAAGGAACATTTCCTGTGTATTCATGTAATAAAATGTCATTAAAACTTAAAACTAAATTTAGTTACTATATACAGTGTGTGTGTGTGTGCATAGCATTAATATTATATATATATATATATATATATATATATATATATATATATATATAGATAGATAGATAGATAGATAGATAGATAGATAGATAGATAGATAGATAGATAGATAGATAGATAGATAGATAGATAGATAGATAGATAGATAGATAGATAGATAGATAGATAGATGGGGAGGCACGGATTTTTAAATATGTACATAGGGGCCCCAAGGAAAAAGGTTGGGAACCACTGTTTTACATCACAGGAGTAACTGTCTGTAGAATAATGCCAGACCTCTAGAGTATTACAGGAGTATTGTTGGGAAGTAGGGTCATGGAGATGTTGTCCGTTCTTGTACCAGATGTAGGTGGGGATGGGGTTGTCAGTCAGAAGACAGGTGACGCTACAGGTCAGTGTTCTCTTCTTTTCCTCTGTGGAGGAAGACACCTTCACCTGCAGCTCTGAATGATTCTAATGAATTATTAGAATTAGATATGTTATATTACCTGTAGATATTATATATTACCTGTAGATATTACATATTACCTGTAGATATTATATATTACCTGTGACAGTCAGAGTTGTTCCAGGGAAGCTGTAACCCCATTCTGCATACTGTGTTTTAAATCTGAACTTGTACTCAGCTGAATCTCTCTCAGGTCTGTGATTCTCAGGTTGAAGTCTTTCTCTTTAGTCCCAAGGTACTCAGCACAACCTGCATACTCTGGCACAGAGCTCATGATTTTAGGCACCTCATTACATGTCTCTTGGATATACCAGTTTGGTTCTGAGACTACATGACTACTTGGAAGTTGATATGTGCACGCAGTTCCACTGTTGAGCCTTTCACAGCACAGATACTCTGATGAGTGTAAGTCACGTTGACAGTTCTGACCCAGAACACATAAAACAGTAGGCGGCCCATTCATTTATTCAATTCGTTTCTTCTATTATTATTACGACACTGAACAACAATAGAAACGCAACATGCAACAATTTGTAAGATTTTACTGAGTTACAGTTCATATAAAGAAATCAGTCAATTGAAATAAATGAATTAGGCCCTAATCTATGGATTTCACATGACTGGGAATACAGATATGCATCTGTTGGTCACAGATACCTTTAAAAAAAGGTAGTCAGTATCTGGTGTGACCACCATTTGCCTCATGCAGTGCGACACATCTCCTTCACATAATTAATTTTTGTATTGAATACATGCGGCGTGGAAATTACTACCAGGGACTTAAATGAAACTTAAATGAATACTTCTTTATTATCAGCAAGCTGGAGAGGTTCCAACAAACTTAATGCACCATAGTGCACGTCGGTCAGGAGCTCTTTGGGGCAGTCCCATTATTTCTCTCATGTACTGTTTACACACAAAGTTATTTTTGCATGATTTACATTATTCATGATGCATCATTAATTCATCATTAACGTTTGGTTCCTGCATGTGACTGGCACCGTCCCATATATTAACTTGTAGAACGTATTCTGGACGTTCTGCCAAAAGGTCTGAGGGGTCATGACCGTCTCCCCCTCACATCTCTACCCAGCACCTACAGGAACCAATGATTGTATGACACTCTACCCAGCACCTACAGGAACCAATGATTGTATGACACAAGATGTACAAATAATCTCTTCAGAAATAAACATCTCTCACACATGAATATACACCTACTATTGTTTAAACATTATTCTACATTATTTAAAGATAATAGGAGATAAAGACATAAGATTCAGGTTTGACCCCCACACACACACACACACACACACACACACAGCACTCCTACTCCAAGAAGCTTGATACATATAGATCCAGAGCTGCATATTATGCTACACAGGTTACCATGGCAATCAGACTTAATAAACTGTTAGAGAATGGGAGATGGATGACTCTTCACAAAATGTTTTCCATTGAAACTTTATTTAGGGATCTGGAACCGTGCCGTAGAGGATGGAGTTAAAAGATGACATGTTTGTGCTTTCTGGTGTTTTTCAGTGACCCTGAATGAGCAAAGCTCTTCCCACATAGACAGGAGTAAGGTTTCTCTCCAGTGTGTGTGAACTGGTGAAGTCAGGTGTCCTTAATTCCTGAAGCTCTTCTCACACTGATCACAGCTATAAGGCTTGTATGCCTTGGTGTGTAATCAGGATTCTGAACGATTGAAGCTCTTCCCACACTGGTCACAGCTATAAGGCTTCCTTCCTGTGTAAAGCTAACCCTAACCCACAATCAAAGCAGGGGTAAGATCTCTCCCCTGTATGAATTCTCTGATGTGATTTTAAGGCGTTAGATGCAGCGAAACTCTGACCGCAGTGGTACGGTTTCTCTTCGGTGTGACTCCACTGGTGAATTATTCATTTCCCTCTGTTTAACAGAACTCTTCCAAAAGTCAGAACAGCAATGGTGAGGTTTCTTCTCCTATAAGTCTCTGCTGGTGTTTATTGAGACGTTCTGATCTGGAGACTCGTCTGGAGAGACGTCTTGTCAGCGTCATGTTGTTGTTGAGGCTCCCTTATGATAAGCCCCTCCCACTGAGAGAGCAACGGTTAGGGCTGTCCCTGTGAAACAAACATATTGAATAGCAGGTTAACTGATGGGACTTTAATAAATGCAGAAAATTGCCTATCAAAATAAACGTACTACCACAGCGACTATGTTATTTTTGATTGGCATATTTGATTCTGATTTCGGACATATTAAGTTTGTATGTGAAAACTATTTCTAAGATGTATACTTTCAGTTTTTCCTGAACTCACTGCACTCGGTCAAATAGAAGGAAGCTTGCGCTGCTCGTGCTAGAACATATGCAGATGAAATATGCCTCTATGAATCTGATGAAGGCCTTTACGTGTCCTAATGAATTGAAATATTGCTCAGAAAACCAGGGTTTTTTAACAATGTCACTTGTCAACTTAAGCCAATTAAGATAAGCAGAGTAAGGTGCTCACGTGACTAATGCCATACTTGGCCTACTGCCATAACTAGTTTAATGATGAGTGCGCATGTAAACACACTCATTGTAGGAGCACTAGATATTCTGTTGCTTTGACAAAGTCCCTTCTGAAGATGATTAGCAATGTGATAAGTGACCCTCATTTTAAGGTCAACCCTGTTACATGAACTGAACTCTCGTTTTAATATGGTGAAACTATTCTAATAGTCAAATCACAGAGTAAAAGCAGGTGATCTGGTTCTACTCTTTTTGTCAATTTACTGCTGTTTTGTGGTGGAAAACTGAGTCAACCCTCTCCCTATACACAGACACACAGACATTTTTACAATTACATTTTTGGGGGTAGATTGCATTCAATTGCCACTCCTTGTTTCACAAAACAACCTTCCATTCCCCCTGTCACAAGCGGTTTTATGGTTAATTTGAAGGACAATTTCACACATGTAATCTGGTGGTTTTGTTGTTTTCAGTAGTCCCCTGTTACAGTCAACCCTGTTACATTATTTGGCACATAGGCACTTAGTGTAGTAATATTTTAATTCAATGTCTTGTTTTTTATGAAGTTGAACATGTGCTCTTTATCGCAGAACGTTAAAATTAGGCGAATTTTTTACACTTTTAAAAATGGGTGGAATTAAACGTTCCAAATATCTCTAACGGTCGCCCCAGACTGTCATGACCCTCAGACTTTTATGAACGTGATGTCAGAATGCACTCACTGTTCCAAAATGTGATTATTACGCAATAGGACAGTTAACACGCGCTGCCTGCTAATGCTAATTATCTATAGGGTGTAATCATTAGTCCAACATTTGCAAACAACTTCAGGTATGTTCATCCCCATTTTGTTCCGTTTGCTTCCGTTTTAGAAACATAACAGAATCGGTGGAATGAACACACCCTGATCACGCTTAAACACAGTTCACTTTCATAGGAGCCAAGTTGTACTCCTTGTCGCATCTATGCGCTGTTACTTTATTTGGCATATAGGCACTTAGTATAGTAATATTTTAATTCAATGTCTTGAGATGGGAAAAATATATATAAAGTTGACCATGACAGAATGTTAATGACAGAATGTCTTTATGACAAAATGTTACAATTAGGTGAAAAATATTTTTTGACCAAGTTACACGTTTAAAGATGGGTGGAATGACCCAGATATTTTAATCAATATATAATTAATAAATTAATGACTAAAGTTCATAAAGATGGCAGAATTCTGATGTGATGTCATTGTTTTATCACTAGCACTGAGTTTTGAAACTACGGTGCCCGACATGGTTCAACGTTCCAATAAATCAACGCAATCTACTTTTTAGGTTTTTTTCAATTCCCAGCGTCTTGAAGCTAAAATTGGGATCATCTTTACTGTTCCAATGACCATTCCAACAGTATAGGAGAGCAATGTAGAATACAGTGAACTTAGCAAAACAAGGAATTTGTGGTAAGTACATGAAGGCCGCTATCTTTATGCACCTCCGCTATTGTTACAGAAGCAGACTGTAGTCTAATCTACACACCATGGTTCTTACTTAATGAAATCAAATCTCCATCTTCCTTCTATTCTTCTCCTCCTCTCTCAGTTCCACTCGGCCCCGGTGTTTTCCTGCAGTCGACCAGACCCAGCAGTAAAGCGGTACCGGGAGACGTTTCACCTGGGGACTCAGGGAGGGTAGAGAGGAATGGGCTAGCCTTGTCCTGTTTGACGCAATAAGTATTAAACATAGTTTATCATTAAACCAAATATTGTATTTATTTAGTCTGAACCTCTGAATATTTCATTTTTCCTCAAATGTTCCATCGTTCACTACTTCCCACTAATCTAATAGCATTGGGTTGGTGGAGGCATGGGCTAGTCAGAGTTTCCACCATATTTTCTATACCAGTCATTTCCTTTTAAAACAGAGGAAGAGGCGACTTGTGGCTTATTTGATCGAATATACGTTTTGTAATTATTAGGTTGTTACGAGTGTACTGATAAAAGTAGGACACGTGACATGCCAGAAACTTTGAGAAACAACACTAGTGCCAGGTTGACACTTGTTACCACAGCCACAAAGTCATGAACCACACCTATTTCAAAACTTTATCTACTTAAAATGTAATCTTAAACCTAACCTTAACCACACTGCTAACCTTATGCCTGACCCTAACCTTAAAATCAAAAAAGCAAATTTTTGTTTACATGAATTTCTACAATATACATTTTTGACTTTGTGGCTGTGGGACCGACTGCCTTCCATTTAAGAAGTGTATTTTCATTGCCATTACATATTAGAAGGCAATCGCTGGGAATTAATTATGGTTTAACTTACAGGAACATGAGGTGTCTCACCCCACAAAAGGGGTGCTACATAAAAGTTCGGAGCGTTAACAGACAGAATAAAAGCTTTGGATGGGTGGGTGATGAGCAGGCGAGGCAGATGGGATTGTATGGCAGGGACTTTAAGCCCCACGGTACCTATCGCTGTGAGTCCACCATGGCTACTCACACCTCCAGTAGTTGATATACAAGTGTTGGAGAGAGTGCGGAAAGACAGGAGGGGTTGATCCATGCAAGTTCTTTAAAAGGCGACTGGAAACTGGAAATCAGTATTTCTTTTGCCCTTATATACAGATGGATCAAAAGACATAAGGACAGGTCAGACTGGACCAGCTTTTGTTGAACAGGAAAGTGGGGTGGCTGTCAGGAGACGTATTACAGACCAACTGGCTGTGTACATGGCAAGGCTGAAGGCCGTACTGTTGATCCTTGCGCTGAGTGGAGGAAGTCAAGCCAGACAGAGTAGTTATATGTTCTGACTCATGTGCTGTGTTGATGAGTCTGCAATCATTTAGCTCACATAGCAGACAAGGCCTGCTATATGAAGGAATTCAAATTCATGCCCGGGTGAGACAGATGGGTGTCCATATAAGCTTTGCTTGGGTCCCGGCCCATGTGGGGTTGGAAGGGAATGAGGAAGTAGATGTGCTAGCTAAACAGGCCCTTAGGAGACAGGAGGTGGAGGTGCCAAAGAGCAAAGCAGAGGCTAAGGGAATGATATGGGCAGTGGTGGTGCAGAGATGGTAGGAGCAGTGGAACAGTGACACTAGTCATTGTTTACATTTTAGTCATTTATCTAGACCGACTTACAGGAGCAATTAGGGTTTAGTTGCTCAAAAGGCACATGGACAGATTTTTCATCTAGTCGGCTCAGGTTGCTGGCCCAACTCTCTAAACCGCTAGGCTACCTGCCGCCCCTATTCCAGGTACAGAGTAAAGTAGGGAGGATGGTAGGAATGGACAGAAGAGAGGAGGCTATCCTTACAAGGCTAAGAGTGGGGCACATCCAGCTGAATAAGTTATTAAATGTGATATGAAATCATTTAACAGGAAGGTGTGATTTCTGCCAGGAAACAGAGACAGTTGAGCATGTACTAATACAGTGTGGTGTTGTGGAAATGCTAATCAAGTGATGGAGACTTTGTTATTTCTTCAAACCATCTTTATTATTCCAATAAGGAGCAGATAACAGACATATCAGATGTATAGGTAAAGAGCCCAACGAAGAAGAGTTGGGTGTCAGTTCATATCAGAAAAGTACAGCCCCCCTTTGGGTGGTGTCACAAACAAACAGAACAACAGCAGTGAGGAAGTACTGGTTGGTGACCTTAAAGGACTATGGAACTGAGAAACTGTGGTTGGCCTGTGGTGAAGTCTTGTCGAGAAATGTTGCGCCATTTCTCAATGCTCATTGTCTCGACACTGTTCTAAAAGAACCCGAAACCAAAAGGCCAGCTCGTCTCTTACAGCATAGTTCAGTCTACTTCTAAATATGGAATAACAGCACTTTGTAAGTCCAAAACCAAGGGTCAGTCACATAGACAAAGGGGAAGTGTTCTAGCAGAGGGAGCCAGTCTCATTAGTACATCATGTGACTTTAGTTAAATGCATAGAAACACTGGATAAACATTATAACAGCCTTCAATTCAATGCATAGGTACACTAGATAAACATTACAGAAATGTGTCCACCATAGTGGGCAGTATGATAGGGAATGATAAAGACTGATACAGTATGAGGGAGAAGGGAGTACTGAGTAGAACATCGTTAGATACAGTCACAAATATGTATGTTTTAAGAGAAACGGGGCTGGCAGATGGGATGTGTAGTGGCTTCCTTTCGTTTTACCATAGCCACTGCCCTAGCATGAAGCGGGGTTGTTCGTACGCATACAGTCCACACTCAAGTTCTCCAAACGTCCAAAACATTCACTGAGATCCAGGGATATGGTGCAACAAAAAAGGTTTATTCTTCTTGTATCTAACAAAAATTATTCACCAATCAACTTAAAGCAGATATTACTTGAAACGGAAAAATACATAATATGATCTGTTTGTATGTCTGTATGGTCAAAAAACTATACCGCTCCCACGTCTAGCTAGGACTCCTCCTGAAGGCCCAACTTCCTGCCTTTATCCTCACACACTTCCTAACACACTTACCACAGTACAATGAATGGGCAAGAGGGGGGGCCAGAAACTAAGTTACACTAACAACAAATAAGTACATCTCAATCAGGTAAATATAAATCATAAAGGTACGTACCTAATATTTCATTATATACATATACAATATTTAATCATATTTACACAAACGTACATGGAGCTCTGTATGTTCTGTCCTTTATACAAATCTGTCCAAATCGGCTCTAACAGGATGTATTTCCTCGATCCCTGTCGCTGGCCCACACTCCAGTACAGTAGGTGGCTTAATGCACCATAACGTTGGATGCCAACCGCTGATAAACCCCACAGAAGATGTCTTTTCATCGTTAGAGTGAGTATCTGGTCATATAATGGATCATCTGACTTTCAAATCAGTGGAGGTGAACAATTGCACACTTTCGGAGAAAGGATAGATAATTAGTTCATAGTCACAGATTCCTAAACAGTATATAGTAGTAGGCTACTTTGCTGAAGGGAAAAAAAGTTTTACCGTCGTTTTTTTGGTCCAGCCATTTAAACCGAACACTGGTATGTGGAGGATCAAAGGTGATGAAAACTAGGCATAGCAGACCTATACTGTTAAAAGGAAACCAGATTTACCCGATCCATCGTAGAAGCTATAGTTTCTTACTAAGACAAGAAATGTGTAGGCTTCAGTACAATTACGATGTTCAGCTAAGGATTAGGGGGTTGCCCGGAGAAAATTCGGGTCTCAAGGCTGCGATTGATGCAGCCCTAGACCAGAGCAATCAATCATCTATTTAAATATCCAGCTCGATTACGTTATGACGACATAACGTCTCACATCTCATGTAGGCTAATCATACTTGATCTATAAAAGTCAAGTAAAGTCAAACGTTCAACAACACCACTTTCACTAAGAATCCTGTTGTCCGCTATCTTTTACTTTTACCTGACAGCAACTTGGAACAGAGTTCTGAGTCCAGATGTTCTCAAGGCTATTGTTGCATCTCCCTCCCTGCAGCCTTAAAAACATAGAGACAAGAAACACACTTTATAACTGATGAAAAACGACACCTGATACTTCAATTAAGCAGGAAAAAGCAATTGTAGCACTATAAGACGTGTTTCTCTGTTGTTTTAACCCCGTTTTATTCTCAGGCCCATGACTACAACATTGAGTGTTGGGACACAGGGCAACAACATATCCTGGTCTCTTCTACATAATACAACTAAACAGTGGTGGGAAAAGTACCCAACTGTCATACTTGAGTAAAAGTAAAGATAGCTTAATAGAAAATTATTCAAGTAAAAGTGAGTCACCCAATAAAATTCTACTTGAGTAAGTCTAAAAGTATTTGAACTTAAGTATATTTTATTTAAATTACTTTTAAGAATCAAAAGTATTAATCATTTCAAATTCCTAATATTAAGCAAACCAGACGGCACCATTTAATTCTTTTTTTTTTACAGATAGAGAGGGACGCGATCAAACACTGACATAATTGACAAAATAAGCATGTGTTTAGTGAGTCCGCCAGGTCAGAGGAAGTGGGGATGACCAGGGATGTTGTCTTGGTAAGCGTGTGATTTTCCTGTCCTGCTAAGCGTTCAAAATGTAATGAGTACTTTTAGGTGTCAGGGAAAATGTACAGAATTTTGTTTCGGAATGCAGTGAAGTAAAAGTTGTCAAAAATATAAATAGTAAAGTACAGATACCCCCAAAAAAACTGCTTAAAGAGTAGTTTGAAGTAGTGTTACTTAAGTACTTTACACCACTAGAACTAAATATATATATTTTTTAAATACATGTTTAAAAAAAAAGAAATGCAATCAGCAATGTAAAACAAAAAAACATGAAACCACACTCCAGATGTATGTTTTACAATGACATTTACATGCAAGCATTCGTTCCGCATAACAAATCACAAAAAAAAGTAGAATGGTGAGGTATAAGATATTATCAAGTGTATTTCCAGAGTGAAGAGAGAAGTCTTTTTTTACAAGACCTTGAGAAAACAGAAGAGTGTGAGGTCTGTGGTTGACGTGACCTATAAGTACTGATGGGCAGAGCTGGCTTCCTGCCCCCATGATGCCTCTTCCTAACAACCAACACATCATTAAATTCACAATAAAAATCTGTTAAACATTTTCTGGAGCACACTTAATATACAAGAAGGAATGTTGAAAGATATCACGATTAAAATCCTTTAAAATAAATGCAACATCATTTGACCACACTAACAGTCCTATGTCTTCTGTACGTCAGTATGTCCCATCAGCTACACTAAAACCTGGTGAAGGGTTTACAATAAATATGAACATCTTCTGGGACCAAACTAATTATACAAGAGGCTCCTTATAAAAATAGATTATTATTATTAAAGATTTGAAACAATGTGATAAGCAGACGTTGAGCAGAAAATGTATTTAATTTATTGATCTATTAAATACATGAATACACACCTAGTATTGTTGAAACACTATACAATTATTTCATGGATAAAAGGAGTTAATGAAATAAGATCCAGCATATTATACTACACAGGTTACCATCGTAATCAGACTTAGTAAACTGTTAAAGAATGAGAGATGGATAACTCCCTGCAAGATGTTTTCTATTGAAACTTTAATTTAGAGATCTAGAACCGGTGCCGGAGAGGAGGGAGATAAAATAATACAGGTTTGTGCTTTCTGGTGTTTTTTCAGTGCACCTGAATGCACAAAGCTCTTTCCACATAGACAGGAGTAAGGTTTCCATCCAGTGTGTGTGTGTTGGTGTGTGCTCAGGGCTCCTGATTGATTGAAGCTCTTCCCACACTGATCACAGCTATAAGGCTTCTCTCCAGTGTGTATGCGCTGGTGTGTAGTCAGGTGTCCTGACCTCCTGAAACCTCTGCCACACTGATCACAGCTATACGGCTTCTCTCCTGTGTGTATTTGTTGGTGTCTAATCAGGGACGCTGATTGATTGAAGCTCTTCCCACACTGATCACAGCTATAAGGCTTCTCTCCTGTGTGTATGAGTTGGTGTATAGTCAGGTGTCCTGACCTCCTGAAACTCCTGCCACACTGATCACAGCTATACGGCTTCTCTCCTGTGTGTATGCGTTGGTGTATAGTCAGGTTACCGGATACAGCAAAGCTCTCCCCACACTGATCACAGCTATAAGGCTTCTCTCCTGTGTGTATTTGTTGATGTGTAATCAGGGATCCTGATTGATTAAAACTCTTCCCACACTGACCACAGCTATAAGGCTTCTCTCCTGTGTGTATGCGTTGGTGTCTAGTCAGGTTACCGGATAGAGCAAAGCTCTCCCCACACTGATCACAGCTGTAAGGCTTCTCTCCTGTGTGTATGCGTTGGTGTCTAGTCAGGTCTCCTGACTGTTTGAAACTCTTCCCACACTGATCACAGCTATAAGGCTTCTCTCCTGTGTGTTTGTGTGTAGTCTGGGCTCCTGATTGTTTGAAGCATTTCTCACAATCAAAGCAGGGGTAAGGCCTCTCCCATGTATGAATTCTCTGATGTGATTTTAAGGTTTTAAATGCAGCAAAACCCTTCCCACAGTCAGAGCAGCAGTGGTGAGGTTTCTTCCCTATACCTCTATGCTGGTGTTTCTTGATGTGTTCTGATCTGGAGAGACGCTTCTCTTTCTTGTCAGCATCATGATGTTGTTGAGGCTCTCCAGATGATAAGCCCCTCCCACTGAGAGAGCAACGATTAGGGATGTCCCCTATGAAACAAAGACATTGAATAGTTGTCATGTCAACGTTTAAATCAAACTCTTATACTAATTGACCATTCACAGTAATCATATTATTCTGCATATGCAACCTTGCTCAATGGTGGTAAAACTTGGAGAAATTATTGTATGAGGTGGGTTAAAATCTTTCTAGAAGTTACACAGGGTTGACGGAGGGACTTGTCAAAATTTCCGAATTTTGTCACTTTAGCAAGTCTTTATTCATATTAGTAGAAAGAGGAGGAAAGGAAGCGCTACTAAGGTATACAATAGTAAATGTTGGTAGACAGAAGGTGCTCTTTGGTAAACGGGATGAATTGGTCATCAAAAAAGAAGGAAGGACCAAAGCACTCTTCATATAATTAATTAAAATGCCTTTATTAGTATGGCATGTTCAATAGAAACAACGTTTTTAAAAACCGACGCGTTTTGGCTGCATGGCCTTTGTCAGGGAGTACAAAGAAATAATACAATGTCCTCTTAAAACAGATTTTCCAATTAGCCCTAATTTGAATACAATGTCCTCTTTATTCATATTATTTAATAACAGATATTTAAAATGTAATACTGGTGCACAATTTCTACTAGAAAAATATGAAAGGGACGCAAAAGGTATTAATTTCATGGAAGGACCCATCTGTTTATGGACCCATATTTGCAAAACCTAATAAACACGTTTACATGGACACATCTGAAATCATGCTACCTGATGGGACTTTGATAAATGCTGAAAATGGCCAATCCAAATAAACATTCTACCACAGCGACTATGTTAATTTTTGAAGCAGTTCGGAAAAATAAAGTTTGTATGTGAAAACTATTTCTACGCTGCATACTTTCAGTTTTTCCTGAACTCAGTCAAAAGAAGTTAGCTTGCGCTGCTTGTGTTAGCACATGCAGATTAAATACACCTCTATAACTCTGATTAGTGTTTACACGTCCTAATCATTCTAAAGATTGTTCCGAAAAACAGGTGTTTTAAAGGCGTATGCTTACACCGAACCCAAACCGGCTGCGCGCATGCGCCATTGTGTGCCATCGTGCATAAATGTATTTTGTCCCCCCACACCAAACGCGATCACGACACACAGGTTAAAATATCAAAACAAACTCTGATTTGGGGACTGGTCGAAAAGCATTAAACATTTATGGAAATTTAGCTAGCTAGCCTGCTACATAATTTGTCCTATTTAGCTAGCTTGCTGTTGCCAGCTAATTTGTCCTGGGATATAAACATTGAGCTGTTATTTTACCTGAAATGCACAAGGTCCTCTACTCCGACAATTAATCCACACATAAAACGGTCAACCAAATAGTTTCTAGTCATCTCTCCTCCTTCCAGGCTTTTTCTTCTCTTGAATTTATATTACGATTGGCAACTTTTGTTAAATTAGGTGTATTACTGCCACTGACCTTGTTCATCTTTCAGTCACCCACATGGGTATAACCAATGAGGAGAGGGCACGTGGGTATCTGCTTCTACAAACCAATGAGGAGATGGGAGAGGCAAGACTTGCAGCACGATCAGAAATAGAACTGACTTCTATTTTAGCCCTTGGCAACGCAGACAATGAGCGCGCAAGCAGTGTGGGTGCAATAATAGAATAACGTAGATTTCTAAATTTATTTTGCAACGCTCAAGTCGCGTGTAGTCAGCCTGTTACTTCGGTTATGACCTTACACCAATTAAGATAAGCATAGTGAGATGTTTACATGACTTATGCCATACTCGGCCTACTACCATAATCAGTTTAATGTCAAATTATGAGTGTGCATGTTAAGCCCTGGTTATTTGGTTACTTTGATGTAATTAGCGATTCATTTACGTCTGTCCTTCATCAGGTCAACCCTGTTACGTGAACTGAACTAGTTTTAACATGGTGAAATTGTTCCTTACATTTCATGGGCAAAAGAAACAGTAAACATTAAGTTGTCAAATCATAGAGTTAAAGCAGGTTAGCTGGCTCTAGTCTTTTTATCAATTCTCTGGTGTTTTTTTGTTGAAAACCGAGCAAGTGAACCATTTTACACATAAATTGACATGGTAGAATTGAAGTTTGCATTCAATTTTCACTCGCTGTGGAACAAAACTAGCTTCCATTACCCCTGTCATAAGGAAATTTGTGGCTGATTTAAAGTACTATTTTACCATTGTAAACTAGTGGTTTTGTTGTTTTCAGTAGTCCCCTGTTACTTTATTTAGCACATTGGCACTTACTACAGTATTTAATTTCATATAAACCTCTTGAGAAGGAAAACGTGCTCTTCATGAAAGAATGTTAAAATTAGGTGAAATCAAATGTTTTTTGGGGGGACCAAGTTACTCTCCTCAAAATTGGGTGGAACTACCAGATATTTTCATCAATATATAATTAACCAATTAATTGTTACAGAAGCAGACTAATCTAATCCACACGCCACGGTTCTTACTTAATGAAATCAAATCTCCATCTTCCTCTTCTCGTCTCTCAGTTCCACTCTTCCCCGGTGTTTTCCTGCAGTCGACCAGAACCAGCAGTAAAGTACGGATAGGCGGTCGACCTGGGGACTCCTGGAGGGTGGAGGGGGACAGGCTAGCTTTGTCCTGTTGGCCACAAGAAGTATTACAGTTGATCATTAAACCAAATATTGTATTAATTCAGTCTAAACCTCTGATTTGGGTGCATTCCTCAAATATCCCATTTTACCTGAAATGTTCAATCGTTCACTACAACCCACAAATCTAAGAGCATTTGATTGGTGGGCATGGGCTAGTTTCCACCAGATTTCTTGTACCAGTCATTTCCTATCAAACAGCGCAGAAGAGGGTTCAAAATCTGGCTTCTGGCTTATTTGATCAATATACATTTAGCAACGAGTAGGTTGTTAGGAGTGTATTGGTAAAAGTAGGACACGTGACATCCCAGCAACTTTGAGGGAAAAAAACACTATGGAAGTAGTGCCTGGTCGTCACTAGTTACCACAAACAAAGCCATAAACCACACCCAATTTCTACAACTGATCTTTTTAACTGTGATTATAACTCTAACCCTGAAAACACTTCTAATTTTATGTCTAACCCTAAATAAATAAAAATATGATAGACGTTTGACTTTGTGACTGTGGTAACTAGTGGAAACACCCTCTCATTGGCTACAACGGTCCCACCTGATCTTGCCTCTTCCCGATTGCCTTCCAGCTGTGTTTCAACTCAACAGCCCTCAGCCCTAAACCCTCAGCCCTAGAATGAAGTTTTACATCCGAGTGTACCTTAGATGTCCCTTGCCCAAGTGAGGGAAAGTGATGATCGGGGAGGCAACGTCCTTGGTGGAAATCTTTTAGTTTAACTGAAAAACAACCAACCTAAAGCTATTAATGTAACGTTACCTAGTAAACTAGCGTATCTAGCTAGCACTCCTGTCAGCTAGCTAGCTACAGTTACCCATAGTTTGGTCATTTATTCCAATACATTTCAGAATTGCACTCCTCACTACGAAACTAAGCCCATTTTTTGCGGGTCATTTTTTTATTCAAAAAATAAATCAACACTTTACATTGTGACATCATACAAAACAGAATGCAGGTATTAATGAGAAAATACAAAAAAAATGAATTAAGTAATAAAAATAAACAATTCTAGTGCAATTGTAATCACTGAAAAAATCTTATTATAATGATTCAGAAAAAAATGTTATTCTTGTTATTCACTAGGGTTCATGTTTTAATAAGATTTAATTATCAAAAGTAAGTGTAATTTTTGTTTGTGTATAAAGTACTTGGCAACAAGAATAAAAAAATTCACAATCATTTCAATGGTCTTATCATTACAATAGTAACATATTACATCTTTCATGTCAAAAACATGGGTAGTGTTCATAATGGTAAAAAAGTATTTTGCAAGGTTTTCCCAAAATTGACACAAATTTACATTCAAAGAACATGTGAGACAGATTTTCACAGAAAACGCAGATATCAATAGCCATAAATTTGGATAACATAGAATTACATGGATATATCTTATGTAAAACTTTAAAGTGCACTTCCTTAACTTTGTTTGGTATACAATATTTGTAAGGCCTTAACCATGCATTTTTCCAGACAATGTCAGGAATAAGCATGTTCCAGAATTTTTTTCCTCTCAGTGTAAGTTGGTTTTGTGAATGAAGAATTTGCCTTATATTTATTACAACAAGATTTCTCAAGTAAACCCACGCCTCCCAATCTGAGTTCTGGATAAGCTTTGTGATCATTACCAAAGCTAAGATGAGTTTTCATTAGTGTAGTTAGCCCACTGGGAACGGCTTTGACCACAGAATTAAACTCTCTGAAAGGTATTGGGAACTCTTTCAATGTTATAAATTGTTCATATGTAAGCATATTACCCCTGTTGTCGAAAACATCAAGGACAAAGTCAATATTCCTCTCATGCCAGTTGGGGTATAACAATGATTTATTCCTCACTGTTATCGACTCAAATACCAGTGGGTCGCTAGCGGGATCATCCCGACACTACTAGCAAAAACCTGTAGCGCCAGATTTAAAATCCGAAAATTGAATTATTAAACATCCAGCTATATACAAGTGTTCCATACTCATCAAAAGCTCTGTTTCTAGGCAATATCACAGCGTTGTCAGATTTCAAAAAGGCTTTACGGCGAAAGCAGCACATTCATTTGTTTGAGGGTAGCACCTCACATATTTTCCAATAGCCATGTATCGATTAGCAATCATGGCACACACATAACACATTTCACAGCGAAAACAAAGTAATTACCTGTTGAAGAACTTCTGCTGAGGTCTTCCTAAGTGTCCAACGAAGACAATCCATGGTTCTTTTGTTAGAAAAAGTAACGTCTTTTATCCATAAATCCTCCATTTGGTTCATGCGTTATAATCAGAAACGACAGCCTCCATTACTCCTTTGAAACTCGGCGCCGACTCGCTAAAATTATACCTATAAACTTGTCCAAAAACAATCAAACATAGTTTTAAATGTATCCTTAGGAACCCTTTTACGTATATGTACTATTATAAATCAGCCGGAATATAAACTGAACGCTAAAAACGATAAATAAGGCACAGCGCTTTCTCATGCACGCCAAGCACTCTGAAGAGTTTTCATAGCGTGGTCTCTCGCTCCATGCTGTTTATCAATGGCGAAATTCCCAAGATGGAGTAAAACACCGTCTCGTGGTTGATGACATCATAAGGAAGCGACGTGCACTGAGTTCACATGCCTATATATGGTCATTTTGGATAGGAGGCTCAAAAATGAGCAATGTGTCAAAATGACTTTTTTCAGGACAGAGATTCCTCAGGGTTTTGCCTGCCAAATGCGTTCTGATTGACCCACAGACAGATGGTTAACAGTTTTGGAAAATTCAGAGTGTTTCCTATCCAATGGTACTAAATATATGCATATCCCATTTTCTGGGCCTAAATGGGAGGCATTTTACTTTGGGCACGCCAGGCTCTCCAAAACAGTCAGTTTTGCTGCTGGAGCCGGTGAAGATAAATGTCAATTATTCCACAAAATAAAATTAAATCATTAAATCTTGTTAGTGAAACCTAGTGGGTAATCTTTCAGGAATATAATTACATTTCAATAAAAATGTAAGACCTCCCAACCTATTTAACACATTATTTGGAATGAAATACCATATTGAATTAGTATTGATCAAACATCTTTTTAACCAGTTGATCTTGAAAGTGTTATTTATGTCAACAAAATCCAACACTTCTTGACCGCCTTCAGCTCTTTAATTAGAAAGGACTGACTTTTTTAGTTTGTGAGACTTATTTTTCCAGATCAAGTCAAGAAAGTTCTTATTGATCTCTTTACAAGTAGAAGGATTTACAAATAAAGACAATGAGGGGTACACAAAACGAGACAGTCCCTCTGCCTTGGACAGAAGTACTCTCCCAAGTATAGAAAGATCTCTTTGTAGCCAATTATTAAATATATTTCTGGTTCTCTTAATTTTAGGAGAGAAATTAATTTGTTGTCTGACTAAGTGGTTTTTAACAGATGTATTCCTAAATATTTAATACAGTCCTTAACAGGAATATTTTCTATTTCCTTATCAGAGTCAAATAGACATAATTTTTCACATTTAGAAACATTCAGTGTTAATCCTGATGTAATAGAAAATGCAGTTATAGCATTAAGGGCGACCTGGTCTTTGTCTCTTAAAAAAAAAAAAAAAAAGAGTAGTATCATCAGCCAGTTGGGAAATGTTGATTTCTTTATTAAAAAAATGGTTAAGCCAAACAAATGTGCATTATTCAGAATATCTAGATATAGAAGTTCCACAACCAAAATGAATAAAAATGGCAAAATTGGGCATCCCTGTTGTACATTTCTGTTGATATTGAATCTTTTGGAAGTATTAAAGTTCAGTAACACAGAACTATTTATATCTTTGTAAAACATGCAAATTACTTTGATAAAATTGTCACCGAATCCAAAAAGTTTAAGAGACCTAAAGAGAAATTCATGTTCAATTGTGTCAAAGGCTTTACAGAAGTCCAAAAATAATACAACCACATCGGAGTCAATTGCATCTGAATAATCTATAATGTCCAAGACTAAACGAATGTTCGAGCTTATGTGTCGACCCTTCATAAATCCTGTTTGAGTCTCATAATGGCATCTATTCCTTTCTTTAATCTTTTGGCATAAACCAGAGCAATCAATTTGTAATCAATATTTAATAAAGAGAAGGGTCTTTATCAGGCTTCGGAATCAATGAAATAAGGCCCTGTTTCATAGTGGAGACCATTTCCCCACTTTTAATGCAATCTTGAAACATATAAAAATAAAAAATGAACACAAAAAGTAGGAAGTCACAAAACTGTCTATAGAATTCAACTGACAGGCCACCACCTTTTTTTCATTGAATTCAGAGCTTCTCTAATTTCTTCAATTGACAAAGGTGAATCGCAAACTGGAAATCATCCTCAATTACAGGGACATAATTCCTAATGTGGCAAATGTAGCTTTCACGACCCTCTTCCTGAAATTGAGAGCTGTAAAGGTTTTCATAAAAAGAATTGACAAATGATATTGTAATGGGATCTTTGCATAAAACATCATTTTGAGTGCAGATATAGATTTTCGTTTGTAGTTTCTCTTTTCCAGTGCAAAAAAGTAACTAGTGTTTCTTTTCCCCCTCTTCAATCCATCAAGTGTCAAAACACCAGCAGAATGATTTGATCCATGACTGAAATAGGCCATATCTCCCCGTTGTGATTTCCAAAATTTCAAATCACTTTCACCCGAATGAGTTTCCAGAAGAGACAAAATCTGCGTTATTGCGTTTATAAAATAAAAATAAGGTTTTCCTTTTTGAAGATCTCTCAAACCCCTAGCATTCAAACTAACGATATTGAGTGAGTTGAAAACGAACTCCTGCATTAAAAAAATAAAGAACACAAATTAGATAACAGAAGTAGTAATGTGAACAATAAACAGTGAACCTTTAGAGGATTACTCCGACGGAAAACTACACTCATCTGAGGTAGCGGTGGTTAACAGAATAACAAATCTATTTACTTCCTTTTTTAGTTGGCAAGTGTTCAGTTGTAGTTCGAACGGTACATTTACTCGTGTCAGTACATTAACTGTATTATCGGCAGTACTCACAGTTCGTTTGGTTAATGTCAACAGAGTTACCCAGTAATCATTCTTCCTTCGATAAACGCATGTGGGCCCTTGAACCCAGAAATCTTTCCCTCTTGTTGTGCCTTCTGTATAAGCGGCCACAGTTTCTCTCTGGCAGTCTGATCCTGGGGTATCAGAGCTTCTTTGATGCGGAGCTTCTTCTCGTCCAGAAACCTGTTCCCCTTGGCCATTCTCCAGATGATGTCCCTGTAATGGCGCATAGTTAAGCGTAAGATGATATTGCGAGGGGATCCATCAGATCTTCGTTTCCCAAGTCGATGTACCACAATCAATCACGTCTCTTAGCTTGTCTTTGATGCACGGAGCCACCTTTCCCAGTATATTAATGACTGCATCCCTAATATCCTCTCCCTCTACTTCTTTTACACCTTGGATTTCCAGATTCCACCTGCGAGAGTACCTTTGAAGTTCAGCTACATTCTCACACAGCTCATTATTTTTGGATTGCGGTTCTCATTCTCTAGGAACGTTATCTTTTCCTTTTTCTCGATCACAATTTTGTGTAGTTGATTGACGGTTTCTGACAAATTATCGATCTTCTTTGATGTTTCTTCGGTAGCCCGCTCTATGCTGGACACTTTGGAGAGCATGGCGTCTTGTTTAGTAGACATTTTGGAGAATGTGTCGTCTTGTTTAGTAGACAGGGACTGGATTGCAGAGAAAAGTTCAGACATGGAAATGTCCTCTTTTACTTTTTTCACCGGTGGATTTTTAATTGGGGTCTGAGGTAAAGGATTTCATCCTGGTCAGTTTCGTTTTTTCTCTTGTTTGAGTTCGCGGCTTCTTGTGTATCCATACTGATCTGGTTCTCATTGTGGCTAGCTAGCATGTCTGCCGTCTTCTGTGAGACTTGGATATTCCCCTCGACTATTGTTTTTCTGTCGTGTTCTTCCCATTCAACTTGATAAAAACGAACTCTAAACTTATCCTATGTTGCTAAAAACAAGTTATAGTTGGTTTCTTTCAACAATGATAGCCAATATTAGACTGTTAACCACCTAACCCTCAATGTTGCTTTGACGAGCGAAGAAAACACTTCCTCTCACAGCGACGCCATCTTGGCCTCTCTGAATTGTGGTTCATATCAACCCATCAAGTGACCAAAGTTGTTCACTCGCTCCTTCAAGATAAATCGAGGGCCGAGGGGACAACGTTAGGGAATAGGAGCTCCCTTACAATGGCAATGAAACTACATCCGGATTCGACGGGGATTCCCCCAAGGGAAAAACAACGTGTTTGGACTGCAGCCATTTCTTTTCTTTGTTAGAACGGCCACTTGAATATCTGGTCAAATAATGGCTAATGTGTAAGAAATAAGTGAAGGAATGTGAACATGTGCACACTTCGGGAGGAAGGAGAGAATTAGGTCATAGTCACAGATTCCTAAACATGATTGTATGAACATTACATTTACATTTTGCTAGACCCCTGGAAGAGTAGCCGCTGCCTTGGAAGCTGTAGTTGTAGGCTACTTTATTTACAATGACGGCCCATCAACATTGGGTTAACTGCCTTGTTCAGGGGCAGAACGACAGATTGCTACCTTGTCAACTCGGGTATTCGGTTACTGGCCCAACGCTCAAACCACTAGGCTACCTGCCGCCCCAAACATAACTAAACAGGAATGTGGAGGTTCAAAGATGATGAAAACTAGACATTTTATACAACACAGCAGACCTATACTGTTAAAACCAGACTTACCCGATCCATTGTGGAAGCTACTGTTTCTTTGTATGATATTAAATGTTTTCAGCTACAACAGTACAGTTAAGTTGCTTTGCTGTTGGCTTGTTCTTCTTTAAGTTTTTATGGCAGACTGCACATATTGGCGTATTGCCGCCATGAAATTAAATCGGATAACTAACGAGACGACAGTGTTAATATACAAGAAAGCGTCTAAAGAGATGTATTGGTTCGGCTATTTTCGCTAGCAAGCTACCGAGGTGGCTGACTAACTGTTGCTGGTGTTGAAAGAAGCGTCCCGTCCACTAGATGATACATCACACTAGCAGCATTGTCTTAAAGCTCCACATCTCCATCTGCTGACTGGAGTGGGTAACGCAGTTGAGTAAAATGTATATTATAATGTTCAGACAAAAATGTAATGTGTAGGAAGCATGAGTTTATACTTACCAGTGTAACAACAGTGTGGTTAAAGAATTAGTAACCTAGTTGTATTCACGATCTGGTTACTTATAAGTACAAACAGTTATGTTTTTGCGTTATTACATACACTACTGGTCAAAAGTTTTAGAACACCTACTCATTCATAGGTTTTTCTTTATTTATACTATTTTCTACATTGTAGAATAATAGTGAAGACATCAAAACTATGCAATAACACATGGAATCATGTAGTAGCCAAAAAAGTGTTAAACAAATCAAAATATATTTTATATTTGAGATTTATAAAATAGCCACGCTTTGCTTTATTGACAGCTTTGCACACTCTTGGAATTCTCTTAACCATCTTTACCTGGAATGCTTTTCCAACAGTCTTGAAGGAGTTCCCACATATGCTGAGCACTTGTTGGCTGCTTTTCCTTCACTCTGCGGTCCGATTCAGGAAGCCGTCAGTTGGACTCATTTCTCAATGTCATATGAAAAATCAGGTGGTTTTGGTAATGAATGTTATAATGGGTAGGAATTCAAACATGTCTGCCACGTTTTCCATCTGCCTTGATTTAGTGCTGATAATATATTTTCTTTTGACCTTGGTCACTGGATGCATTCATCTACAATAACTGGTCTAGCTTGGTCACTAGATGTATTCATCTACAATAACTGGTCTAGCTTGATCACTAGATGAGTTCATCTACAATAACTGGTCTAGCTTGGTCACTAGAAGTATTACTTTACAATAACTGGTCTAGCTTGGTCACTAGATGTATTTACAATAACTTTGCTCATCAGACAGATCTGTCCGCTACCTTTTTGGTATCATTACGTTGAACCGTTACATTTCTCAGCTCATCAATCCCTGGGGCATCGTTTGACCTCAGTCTGTTTTCTTAATGGGGCCTTGCTTATCAACAATTCTCATAAATAATTTCATAAACACACTCAGTGCCATTTCAGGATCATCCTCACTACACACTTCCAGCCATCGCACATTCTTAACCTCATCCACAAACGAGTCCTGACTGAACCTCTTGCAGGGCCTTGGGTTGGTTACTTTAGGATCAGCCTTTGGTAGTTGTGTTTTAGTGTAACCAAGTTATGATCCCCACTGCTACAGCTTTAGAATAATGTTCAACCATGTTGGTAAAAATATGATCAATACAGGTTGATGATATGGTATCAGACTTAGTGAACATTCTGGTTGGTAGTGTCACCTTGGGTTATGTTACAACCATTGGCCACAGAAAGAAGCTTTTTCCTCGGTGGACAGTTGGTGGTGGTTAACCAGTCAATATTCAAATCACCCCAAAAATACATTTTCCTGTTTTCATCAGATACTTTATTCAACATTTGACAGATTCCATCAGTATATTTCCCATCAGCACAAGGAGGCCTGTAGCAGCAGCCAACTAGTATATGTTTCATATGTGGTAAATGTACCTGGAAACTCTATTTCATTCAGCACTAAAGGTGCTACATGTAGAATGTTTCCCCCGTGTGGAAGTTAGACGAACTGCAACAACTAGTCTGCATTCCAAACTCCACCCCATCACACTTCCCTGTAACATGGTGGAGAGGTCAGTGGGGGGTAGGGATGTCTGAAGGATACCGGATAGTACAGACCATGGTGGAGACTATTTTACTTTCAGCTTCGTCCACCAACTTCAAACATCCGCCTTTTTTTATTGAAAAGATATTTCACACCGATTTAGATGGTACAATAATTCCCTACACTATTCAGTACTTGTTTTCTCACAAAAACTGAAACTGATTGAAGAGTGTAGATTTCTACATTGACTGCTTGCCCCAGTCTGCCATTGTTGGTTGTGACAACGATGGCAGAGGGAGGGTGCAGTTTTCCCATCTTGACAACAGAAACCAGTCTGGGACTTTGTTGTCAAACAGAGATTTTGACACAAAATAAAATAAAAATGTGAAGGAATATTGTGAAACAATATCATTCCACTATTAATGCAGATACTATGGATATTTTATTTAAAACATGTAATTAAATTATAATTGTATCTCCTTTAAATTTAGACCCAAAATATATTTGCTATAATGTGTGCCATTGCCCGGCTATTAAAAGGGACAGACGACTATTTGAGACTCTAACGTTATGGAACGTTAACTTTGATTGTCTTCAATGGAAATGATAGACCTTTCAAACATGGAATGCTGTATGCAACATTATTGTCAACTGACTTGATGTCTACGGTGTCAAAGAGATTTATATTTGGTAGTGTCGAGTGTGTTGATATGATGGTAATAATGTCAAAATTCCACTTTTAACAACCATCAGAATTGGTTAAAAAAGGTTATGCCCGAGTGGTGCAGCGGTCTAAGGTACTGCATCGTAGTGCTAGAGGCGTCACTATAGACCCGAGTGGTGCAGCGGTCTAAGGTACTGCATCGCAGTGCTAGAGGCGTCACTATAGACCCGAGTGGTGCAGCGGTCCAAGGTACTGCATCGTAGTGCTAGAGGCGTCACTATAGACCCGAGTGGTGCAGCGGTCTAAGGTACTGCATCGCAGTGCTAAAGGCGTCACTATAGACCCGAGTTGTACCACAACCTGCCGCGTCGCCCGAGTTAGGGTAGGGTTTTACTGCATCTTGCCTATGCCGGTCAGCCATCGCTCATCCATATATTTATATGTACATACTCGTATTTATTCCTTTACTCTTGTGTGTATAAGGTAGTTGTTGTGAATTTGTTAGATTACTTGTTAGATACTACTGCATGGTCGGAACTAGAAGCACAAGCATTTCGCTACACTCGCATTAACATCTGCTAACCATGTGTATGTGACAAATACAATTTGATTTGATTCAATTGACTTGTCGCGGTCTAGCGACTCCTTATGGCGCCTGCAGGGTGACCTCGGTCGTCAGGTTTCCTCCGACACATTGGTGCGGCTGGCTTCCGGGTTAAGCGGGCGGGTGTTAAGAAGCTCGGTTTGGCGGGTCATGTTTCGGAGGACGGTATGACTCGACCTTGCTAAAGCGTTCACAGCTGGCGATCCCTCATCGTGATTGTTTTTTCCCCACCATTTGCAACGTCACTGAGCACCATCACTATCCTTCCTTCACGGATCTCATGCATGTTTACATATCTGGTATTACTCATCACATATGTATATACTGTATTCTATCCTATTCTTCTGTATCTTAGTCTATGCACTACTCATCTCATATGTATATACTGTATTCTATCCTATTCTACTGTATCTTAGTCTATGCATTACTCATCACATATGTACATACTGTATTCTATCCTATTCTTCTGTATCTTAGTCTATGCACTACTCATCTCAAATGTATATACTGTTATCTATCCTATTCTACTGTATCGTAGTCTATGCACTACTCATCTCATATGTATATACTGTATTCTGACCTATTCTACTGTATCTTAGTCTATGCATTACTCATCACATAAGTATATACTGTATTCTATCCTATTCTACTGTATCGTAGTCTATGCACTACTCATCTCATATGTATATACTGTATTCTATCCTATTCTACTGTATCTTAGTCTATGCATTACTCATCTCATATGTATATACTGTATTCTATCCTATTCTACTGTACCTTAGTCTATGCATTACTCATCACATATGTACATACTGTATTCTATCCTATTCTTCTGTATCTTAGTCTATGCACTACTCATCTCATAAGTATATACTGTATTCTATCCTATTCTACTGTACCTTAGTCTATGCATTACTCATTTCATATGTACATACTGTATTGTATCCTATTCTACTGTATCTTAGTCTATGCTGCTCTGACATCGCTCGTCCAAATATTTAAATATTCTTAATTCCATTCCTTTAGATTGTGTGTATTGTTAGATATTACTTGTTAGATATTACTGAACTGTTGGAGCTAGAAACACGAGCATTTCGCTATACCCGCAATAACATCTGCTAAACACGTGTATGTGAAAAATAAAATGTGATTTGATGTATAGAGGTCTAGTGTTTGAGATCATTCCACACTCTGTGTTCTACTACCCAGGTCTGGTGTTGGAGATCATTCCACACTCTGTGTTCTACTACCCAGGTCTGGTGTTGGAGATCATTCCACAATCTGTGTATCTCATGCATGTTTTTTCTGATGTTTTATCAGACAACTTGAATGAGAGTATCTCTTGTCACATTGATCACAGCTAGAAGGCTCCTCTCCTGTGTCTGTTCTCTGGTGTTGTGTCAGGCTTCCTAGTGAAGCAAAGCTCTTCCCACAGTCAGAACAGTGGTGAGGCTTGTCTCCTGGGTGTGTTTGCTTATGTTCAGTCAGATAATAAGTTCTACCAAAGCTTTTCCCACCTTAATCACAGCTATAAGGTTTCTATCCTGTGTGTGTTCTCTGGTGTCTATTCAGGCTGCTTGACTGAATAAAACTCTTCCCACACTGATTACAGCTATAAGGTTTCTATCCTGTGTGTGTTCTCTGGTGTCTATTCAGGCTGCTTGACTGAATAAAACTCTTCCCACACTGATTACAGCTATAAGGTTTCTCTCCTGTGTGTGTTCTCTGGTGTCCTTTAAGGAGTTCTACCCGAGAAAAGCTTTTCCCACATTGATCACAGCTATAAGGCTTCTCTCCTGTGTGTGTTCTCTGGTGCTCTTTAAGGTGTTCTATTCGAGAAAAGCTTTTTCCACATTGATCACAGCTATAAGGTTTCTCTCCTGTGTGTGTTCTCTGGTGTGATTTTAGGCTGTTCGACTGAGTAAAACTCTTCCCACACTGATTACAGCTATAGGGTTTCTCTCCTGTGTGTACTCGCTGGTGTACTACCAGCTGGCTTGATGTAGTAAAACTATCCTCACATACATCACAGCTATAAGGCTTCTCTCCTGTGTGTGTTCTCTGGTGACCTTTAAGGTGTTCTATCTGAGAAAAGCTTTTCCCACATACATCACAGCTATAAGGCTTCTCTCCTGTGTGTGTTCTCTGGTGTCCTTTAAGGTGTTCTCTCCGAGAAAAGTTTTTCCCACATTGCTCACAGCTAAATGGCTGCTCTCCTGTGTGTGTTCTCTGGTGTGATACCAGGTTGGTTGACTGAGTAAAACTCTTGCCACACTGATCACATTTATAAGGCTGCTCTCCTGTGTGTGTTCTCTGGTGTGATACCAGGTGGCTTGACTGAGTAAAACTCTTCCCACATTGATCACAGCTATATGGCTTCTCTCCTGTGTGTACTCGCTGGTGTTTCTTAAATTCTGATGTTGATTTGCAACGTTTCCCACAGTCAGAGCAGCAGTGAGGTTTATTTCCTGTGGGTCTCTGATGGTGTTTCTTGGGGTGTTCTGATGTGGATACACTCTTCTCTGCCTCGTCAGCTTCATGGTGTTGTTGAGGCTCCCAAGAGGAATCACGACAGTCCCGTCTCTCTCCTGTGTGAACGGCAAAGTCAGACAGTCAACGTAGTGTTTGAATGTTTTTACAAACTTTGACAAATGTCTTCTAACTCTTGTTCTAGTTTGATCCACCAGTCAGTGTGGTAGGCAGATGAAAGAATATACCAGCCACTGTAGCAGGCAGATTAAAGAATATACAAGCCACTCAGCATTTAACACCATAGTTCCCTCCAAGCTCGTCATTAAGCTCGAGACCCTGGGTCTCGACCCAGCCCTGTGCAACTGGGTCCTGGACTTCCTGACGGGCCGGTCCCAGGTGGTGAGGGTAGGAAACAACATCTCCACCCCGCTGATCCTCAACACTGGGGCCCCACAAGGGTGCGTTCTCAGCCCTCTCCTGTACTCCCTGTTTACCCATGACTGCGTGGCCAAGCACGCATCCAACTCAATCATCAAGTTTGCTGACGACACTACAGTGGTAGGCTTGATTACCAACAACGACAAGACGGCCTACAGAGAGGAAGTGAGGGCCCTCGGAGTGTGGTGTCAGGAAAATAACCTCTCACTCAATGTCAGCAAAACAAAGGAGATGATCGTGGACTTCAGGAAACAGGAGAGGGAGCACCCCCCTATCCACATCGAGGGGACAGTAGTGGAGAAGGTGGAAAGTTTTAAGTTCCTCGGTGTACACATCACGGACAAACTGAATTGGTCCACCCACACAGACAGCGTGGTGAAGAAGGCGCAACAGCGCCTCTTCAACCTCAGGAGGCTGAAGAAATTCGGCTTGTCACCAAAATCACACAAACTTTTACAGATGCACAATCGAGAGCATCCTGTCGGGCTGTATCACCGCCTGGTACGGCAACTGCTCCGCCCACAACCGTAAGGCTCTCCAGAGGGTAGTGAGGACTGTACAGCGCATCACCGGGGGTAAACTACCTGCTCTTCAGGACACCTACACCACCCGATGTCACAGGAAGGCCAAAAAGATCATCAAGGACAACAACCACCCGAGCCACAGCCTGTTCACCCTGCTATCATCCAGAAGGCGGGGTCAGTACAGGTGCATCAAAGCTGGGACCGAGAGACTGAAAAACAGCTTCTACCTCAAGGCCATCAGACTGTTAAACAGCCATCACTAACATTGAGTGGCTGCTGCCAACATACTGACTTAAATCTCTAGCCACTTTAAACATAGGAATTGGATGTAACAATGTATCACTAGCCACTTTAAACAATTTTGTATATAATGTTTACGTATCCGACATACTCATATCAAATTTATACACTGTACTCTAAACCATCTACTGTATCTTGCCTATGCCGTTCGGGCCATCGCCCCAAATCTCTAGCCACTTTAATAATTATAATTGGATGAAATAATGTATCACTAGCCACTTTAAACAATGCCGTTTATATAATGTTTACATATCCTACATTACTCATCTCATATATGTATATCTATATATATATATATATATATATATATGTGTATATACACTGTACTCCATACCATCTACTGCATCTTGCCTATGCCGGTCAGCCATCGCTCATCCATATATTTATATGTACATACTCGTATTCATTCCTTTACTCTTGTGTGTATAAGGTAGTTGTTGTGAATTTGTTAGATTACTTGTTAGATACTACTGCATGGTCGGAACTAGAAGCACAAGCATTTCGCTACACTCGCATTAACATCTGCTAACCATGTGTATGTGACAAATAAAATTTGATTTGACTCATTTTTCATGAATGATTACACCAAAAATCACAACAAGAAAACGAATTAGCATGCTTGGCAATGTTTGTAAAACAAGAAATGTAAGTAAGAAGTAATGTGGTATATTGCTCCATGTAATTACATTTTTTATGTATTAATTTCAATTGACTTATATGAACTGTAACTCAGTAAAATCTTTTAAATTGTTGCATGTTGCGTTTATATTTTTGTTCAGTATAGTTAGGAGCTGGGCAAATCCACAGTAACGGAATTACATTTAAAATGTATGCAAAACAAAAACCATTGATGCTTTAAAACGACACACACATCAGTTCAACAACTGAAGAGTTTGTGCCCCCGTTATTACATATTAGTATTTACTGGTGTTAATCTGACCTTCTGTCTCCTCCTCATCTTTCACTTCAAAAACTGCATCCTCCTCTTCTTTTACTGTAACGTCCTCCTCTTTCACTCTGAACGCGTCTTTCTCTTCTTCTTTAACTGTAACAGCATCGCCCTCTACTTCTTTTTTCACCGTAACATCCTCCTTCTCCTCTTTCACGGCAACGTTCAGCCCCAGATCTTCTTTCTCCGTCCAGCAGACCTCCTCTTCTTTAACAGGAGAGAAGTTTAGTGAGCTCATGGTCGGGGATAATAGCTAGCTAGCATTAGCGTAGTGCTAGGCTAATTTATCAAGCCAACTAAGTTAGCTGACTAACAACAACTTAAATGTGAAATGAAAAGTAGATCCGATATAATTGTGTTGGTTACACAGTGGCTATACACCGACACAGTCCAAAGAACTTCAATATTTCGTTAGTTTTGGCTACCAAGGTGGCTGACTGGCTGTCGATGTTGAAGAAGCGTCCCGTCCACTAGATAACACGTCACAGTGACAGAATCACCTGAAAGATGCACATCGCCATCTGCTGACTGGAGTTGGTATCGCAGTTGAGAAAATACTTTTAGACAAAAAGCTAAAAAGCGACTGCCCCTAAAAACCAACGACTCCCTTTGAAAACGGGCGATGTGGCGTCAGAAACATTTATTATAGTGTCAAAATGTACTACAAAGTGTAGCTAAATAGAATAACTTTGGTCATACCCACTCAGCACGTGACGTACATGGACGTCGAACTATGGGCGATATCAGGTCTGTCTGTTGTGGCCGCTATTTCGCCCAAAAATAGTCATCCCAAATTGGGCTGTGTATAACTATGGAAATGTCTCTCGGACAAGGTGACCTTTATCAATATATATTCTAAAAAGTAATGGTTCCTGGAGTATCCTTTAGGGGTTCATCAAATTAAAACTGTGGGGGAACCCCTATAAGTTATTCGAAGAACCCCTTATCATGGTTCCTCAAAGAACCTTTTGGGGTTCCCTGTCCATTATAAAAAAATATGTTAATAATAATAACAACAATATTGACAATATTGATTTAAATAATTAATTGTTTATTTAGTGGCACCACAAATGGGAATTAATATTTACAAAACAATTTACCAAACAAAAAACATGACCAAATTGCAACATTTCTGCAGACATGTCTGACCATAATAAGTAATACATTTACTTTGTATAGTGCTTTTCATGACATTTCATTCAAAAATTTTAAATAATGATGTACAATAAAAACAACATACATTAAAAATGAATCATAGGTAAACAAACAATATTGTAGACTTGATGCCAAATACAGATTTTTCAGCTTTAGTGTGTATATCATATCCACTTAGTTATGTTAGGAAGTTTGTCATCTTTATGACCGGCCCTGGTAACTTCACCCCAACTTCTCTGATCCCCAGAACACAGAAACTGAAGAACATACATGTTTTTCTGACATATTTGGGAAATTTTACAGAAAATAAAAAATTACAGCCCTAGCAGAGCCCCAAGTCCCATGGGGACGTCCTCGAGGGCGTGAATGTTCTCCCCATTAAAGGCCAGCGGGATTTCACTCTCATGGTGAAATGGATTTCCGTCGATGTGCAGTAAAGAAGTGAAGAGCGGTGAAATCTGTGTCAACAAAAGTAAGAAAAGATGAATACACATACAATGAACAAAGAACATAACAAATGCTCAGCTGTAGTTTTATATAAGCATGCACACCTATGTTAATGAAGAAACATGATTTGTGCACAGGCATACCTTGTCACGGACATAAAGGCCACTCGGGTCCTCATTGAAGAGGTAGGGCAAGAGCAGGATCGCTTCTGTGGTCTCCAGTCCTAGTAAAGTAACGCTATGATCTTACTACACTTGCTAATTTTATCACAAAATACATTAGAGAAAGGGAAGGAATAAGAGCAAATACCTCTTCTGTATTGTCCTTCAGGGACTGTCCAAATAGCAGGAAGATGTCATCACCTCTGCCTCGCCTCTCTACCTCTGCTAGTCCTTGAATTATATTTTTGTCTATATCCATTCCATGGACTAGATTCATTTCTGAGAAGATCTGAAAAGATAATTTGCACACATTTGTATGCTAATAGATTTCAGTTTGTATTGACTGCTATGTAGGTTAAATGTACACTTCAAATGCAGCTGTCCTACAATATATCCGTACCTTCTTCTTGATCCCAATTGCATTGTGTCCTTGTTCTGTCCTATAAGAATTTCAAAGGAAGAGAAAACGTGTCAAAGAATAGTCTTACAAGCATAAAATATATATGTATTAAATAAATATTGAAGGATAAATAGCATCGACATACAATTGAATGCAAAATAGAAGAACATATTGGAGAAAGCACTAGCCAATACAGTACTGCCATCCAGTAACAGTACTGCCATACAGGCCTAATATCACATTTCAAAATATCTTTGTACACAAATTGTTCAATATTTTATCAGGCTGACTTGAAAGATTATACGCAACATTTTGCTGCGAGGCAATACTGTGTTTGTATTCTGAAGGGCATTTATACATAAGAGGTAGTCTAGACACTGTATTAATACCATTATGTGTTTGAATCCCATCTACAGCTACCATCTAAGCTATTAATTTCCCTCCAAAAGGGGGCGGACATGTAACGTTTCCAAAATGGGATAGTATTGTACAGTACATGTAGTTAGTTAGTTTGTTAGCTTGTTCATTCTCACAAAAGTGAGTACTGCTCTAGATTGGAAATGTATGTTAATGAGTGTAAAGCCATGTTGGAATAGTGTTGTACATGTAACGTTTCCAAAATGGGATAGTATTGTACATGTAACGTTTCCAAAATGGGATAGTATTGTACATGTAACGTTTCCAAAATGGGATAGTATTGTGCATGTAACGTTTCCAAAATGGGATAGTATTGTACATGTAACGTTTCCAAAACGGGATGGTATTGTACATGTAACGTTTCCAAAATGGGATAGTATTGTACATGTAACGTTTCCAAAATGGGATAGTATTGTACATGTAACGTTTCCAAAATGGGATAGTATTGTCCATGTAACGTTATGCTCCCTCGTGAGTTAATAGTATTGCATGCTGTAGCAGGCTACATAAAGAGGAAGCCCTCCATTGACGATTCAGTTCGTTGTAACATCTCGTCTGGACAGGTCACCGTCCTTAGTTAGTTAGTTAGTTAGCTTGTTCATTCTCACAAAAGTGAGAACTGCTCTAGATTGGAAACTTACGTTAATGAGTGTAAAACCATGTTGGCTTCATGGAAACGATATACAACACCATGTTGGCTTCGGGGAAACGATATACAATATATGAGAAATACTATAGTTCAGGAAATAATACAAACCTAGTTCTGCCTAGTTAGGACATAACGTTAGCTAGCTAACGTTACTGTACAGTAGCTCATACAACGCCAACGGTCAAACCCGGCTTTCTAATGTGTACTGTAGCGACCCGCACAGACAGCTGTGTGTTATGTGTTAGGCTATTAGTTGGTTGTGTTGTACTTACCAGTACCCAGTGTTCGCGGGGTCCGACATGCCAATCAACCTGCTATCTGCCAATCACGGGAATGCCTGGAATGTTCTGATGCCGGGCATCCTGGTGGTTGGCGGAGTAGCGTGGAAGGGGGTTGGGCAGGGGGATGGAGCATTGGAAGTTAAGACCAGGTTTAGCCATTGTTCTCTCTCGTACGTCTGGCCTTAACAAGAGAAGGTCACAGTTGGTTTGTGGGGTATCTAATTTATTTGGCGTGGGCTACGGCCAAACAGTAGCCTGTGTTGAAGTTGGGTTAATAAACCGTCAATTCGTAACTCAAACCTCTGTCTAGACAATTGTTCCTTTTATGATCTACTCAGGTCATTACAGTACGTTAATTAGCTATAGTAACGTTATGGAAGCTATTCACAGAAAACCATACTTGTCTTCGTTATTCATTAGTATGTAATATTATTATATAAATCATTTCGAGACATATTCAGCGCCGAACATCAACCCAACTTACCTTTTTAACTGTTGTCGCATTCAAACTTGGCACCAGCGTTTTCAGTTGCAATTGCGAAGTTCGCGGAAGAAGTCCAGCAACAATGGGGATTCCTCGGTGAACACACCTTCTAAGAAGTTCTTTGAAGAACCTTTGTTTTTCATTGCCTAGAACCCTACGGTTCTCAGGGGATCTTGGAAGAACTCCAATTGAACCCTTCATTTTAGAGTGTAGTCGGCTCTATTTACTCTCAGATTCCAAAATGGTAACTAGCATCAACGGTCAAGTCAGCTGGTGCTGCTCCAATACAGTATGAGGTGAGACGGTGAACTGACGTTGAACAGGGCAGTCAGCTGCTGCTGCTCCAATACAGTATGAGGTGAGACGTGTAGTGGAAAAAATTATCTTCAAAATATGACACTCATACAAGAAACTTGTGAATTCAATTAGACCTTTAATTCAGAGTAATTAAAAGTCGAGCTGACAGAGCACAGCCTTTATAGTATTTTCCTTACATTAAATACATAGACCCCTCTCCAAGCTTACAGCTTCCCATATGTCGTTTTTCTATAGGTTCATTGTTACAGTATCTTCTGGCATCCTGTTTTTTCTCAGGTCTGTTAATCAGTTCCAGACGGCTTTCCTGCTGACATCCTGTTTCTTCATGTCCATTTGTTCAACTATTTAGCCTTGGCCATTTTCCTGAGCTCATCAGATAAGTCTTGTTCATTATATATGTTTTTCTGTCTTACTACTTCAAAGTGATCAATCAGAATACTGGAAATGTAATAATTGTAGTGAGTTAATCTCCCACATAGTTCCAAACATATTTAGGGTGTTTTTTGATGAACTGACGTTGAACTGGGCAGTCAGTCATTAATTCTGTACTATGAGTCTGGTCTAACATTGTTACTGCACATTGTGGTGGAAATGTTAACCAATCAGGAGAGACTTTGTCATTTCTTCAAACAATCAACCATTATTTGATAAGAATTGCAATAATGTAGCTGGTCAGCCCTACACTCTGAGGTGGAAGGCCAGAGCTCGATGGCACACGGAGTACAGAAGCCTTATATAGTCAAACTATCTTGTGCATATAGAAAACACGTGATCTTGGTATGTGTACGTGTGTGGAGAACGAGACTTGGTCGTCCCGTTCTGTAGTAACAGCTAGTTATTCTAGTTTTCCAGTGAGGTGTCAAAACAATCGGAAATCACTCTGAAGTAGATCAACAGTTCACCTGAATTGGGGCAAGCGAGTGTATAGAGCTAGTCTAGAGATAAATCAGGCCCAGCCTGAACTGTGTGATGTAGTAGAGAGTTGTAGTTTCTCTAGAGATAAATCAGATCCAGCCTGAACTGTGTGATGTAGTAGGGAGTTGTAGTTTCTCTAGAGATAAATCAGACACAGCCTGAACTGTGTGATGTAGTAGAGAGTTGTAGTTTCCAACAGGACAATATTCTGCATAGTTTAGCGCATAAAACGTAATTAACTACAATGACCATAATCTATTGCTTGTCTTGTTTGTGGAGCTCAGCCAGAGAGCTGTTGAGGGACCTCTTGACATTGCTTATTCATATTTGGTGGCCTGACTGCATCCAGACTATGTCAAAGGCCCATCCTGGTAGATCTGTACCTAATGCAGCTTGGAGTGATCAGATGAGAGAAGTCACATTTAGGTGCCAGGTGTAACTGAGGCCGTAGATGCTCCATATCCATTACTTTGAGTGTTTTATATAATATGACTAAATGTGTTTCTTTCTGTGTTGCAGGGGCAGTCAAGAAATGAAACGGCAAGGCCACAGAACATGACAAGCAGAGCTGTGAGAGACCACCTCAAGCCCCTGTAGAGCCAGGGGTGGTGTTTACCACTCCACCACGCCTTCAGTAGGCTTGAAAAGAGGGATTGATACTGTTTTTCATACTAAGATGGACCAAGAGTCTGTTGATTTGTCAGTCATTGGGTTCATTTGACTTACAATATATTCAAATCAAGCTTTATTTATATAGCACATTTCAGATATGGATGCAACACAATGGCGTCACAGGAAAAAACAATGAAAATAAACTGAAATATTTAGTATACAAACATAAGATGATAAAAAACAGAAGACTAACGAGCACCCTAAGGAAATGCCATCGATTAATATGTTAACTGGATGCAATATCCAACCCAGAATATAAGTTTGTTTTTTAGGGGTTCCTAAAGACACTATGGGTGTGTCCACTGAAAGTTAACTAGTAACAACAACTGGGACCTAAAAGACACCCACCATGAGACCCACTAAATCTGCCCAAGAAAAGGTAAACAAAAAGAAAAACCCACACCAAACTTAAAGACAGGAAGCAAATCAAAAAGGTGGAGCAACTAAAGGTGTTGACTCTCCACAACTATCAAGACAACTGGACCAGACACTCAAATAGCACCTGGGCCAGCACAGGTGAAACACCTTCCCACTAACGAGATGGACAAGCCAGCACAGGTGTAACACATACTGACTAACGAGGTGACACCAATCTGTGCCCCCTACGTGCTAACGAGCTATACGTGCTAAAGTCCAACCTCAAAACATAAATGGAAAACACCTTCCCCCTTAAAACAACAAATATATCCTATATTTTTGTTGGAAAAATTTGCTTACCACGAACAGAAAACAACTTCCATTTCACACATGGTGTCTACTGGCTGTCAACAATAAAAAAACAAGAATATAAGTATATATATTTTTCTACAATCTATTATCTTATTTTTTTTTAAACTCACTAGCTTCTAGAACTCTCGTCTTCCTAAAACTCACTAGTTTCTATTCCACTTGGAAAGAGCCCAAACACAACTCATCTCCAATACGGAAAAACGTGCAGTCAAAATAAATTGTGATCCGTAACGCTAAACGCAAAACACAAAACTTTTTAACTGCCCATCCTTGAGACAATCAGCAACCAAGTTGTCCTTACCACGGACATGTCTGATTTCAAGAGGAAACTCCTGCAATATCTGTAGAAACTTCTCTCTCTTTTCAGGGTTCACTAGGCATGTTGTTGGATCGGGCCCAGTCCCCAATGTCATGCTCTAGTACATTTGGGTTGGCACATTTAAGAATGAACCCTGATATTCTAAAAGCATGTCAATATAATTGTACCCAAAAAATATCAGTTGGTTGCATAAATAATTGATTACTAAATATTACATGAATTGTAAATATGAAATATCAAAACCAACCCTTTGTTAATATATATTGGAAATAATTCACTTAATGGTGAGGCATGGAAAAATAAATTGTTTAACTTTTGTCAGGCTGAATGTTTGAAATATGAGTAGGTGATTTGAGTCATGCTTCTTCAGTAGTGGAATAAAGACAATTATCATTTGAATGTTGCAAATAAATACTGGAGTGATGTAGGATTGTTAATAAAATTGATTATAGGTGTATATGCTGCGTCCATGTGTATTAAAAACAATTTAAACCTTAATTTAACAGTAACAGAAAGGTTGCTGGATTGAATCCCCGAGCTGACAAGGTCAAAATCTGTCGTTCTGCACCTGAACAAGGCAGTTAATTCACTATTCCCCAGTAGGCCGTCATTGTAAATTAGTCAGTTAAGAACAAATTCTTATTTACAATGACGTAATTTAAAAAACGACCCAAAACTTTCACTTCGGGCATAGGTCTTCTTTTCAATGACATTTTGCTAAATGGGATAGCCCCAATGTCAAAATACAGTTTTAACGTGTCCAAATCAATAACCAATATGCAGAAACAGTTTGTGATATATTGAAAACCTAAACATAAAGTGTGCAATATACACAAACATCTGCCACAATAATCATATTACTTGCATTTTTTTAAACAAGCACCTGTTGCTTGTCAAAACAACAGTAGCAATAAATCACTGATATCGATTAATTGGGAAATCAGGAGAGAAAAAACACATGGAAATGGGAGATATCTTTTACCTCACTGGTTAGAGGACAACCAGCAGAAGACAGTCAGCTACATTTGGGAGTCATGCATTTAAATGTAGGGGTCGCTAAACAAAGGAACGCAACACTAATTTGTCAACACTCATCGATATCATGTTGAAATCAATTGTGCAAGAGGAGGGAGATGAGGTTGCACGTCCTGTTAAAACTAACAGCTCAAAAAACACACGGAATCTGGGAATAATGTTTACATCACTGGTTAAAGGACAATTTGTAGAAAACAGCTAGTTACATTTTGATTCAAGTGGGTCGCCAACGTGTTAATAGTAACACAACTAAAAAAAATTCTTACTCACTTTCTGTTAAATCTCATAAATAGTACTCTTTCAATTCAGAGCCTGGATTTTTCCCCTGAGGCTAATATCCATATCATGCTGAAATCAATTGAACAGGTGTCAAACGTTTAGGGTTCTACATTCTGACATTCAATAAAATACTCATACTAAAATGTTAAAACATTCTATATTGTGACGTTATTAAAATACTTCCACAATATTACAAATATTCTACATTGTGACATTTCATTGATATTGTATTTTCTGATGTTTAAATCAGAGATCTTTTATCAGAGTATCTCTTCCCACATTAATTACAGCTAAGAGATTTCTCTCCTGTGTGTGTTCTCTGGTGTGACACCAGGCTGTTAAGCAAAGTAAAACTCTTCCCACATTGAGTACAGCTATAATGATTCTGTCCTGTGTGTGTTCTCTGGTGCAAAGTCAGCTGGCTAGATGTAGTAAAACTCTTCCCACATTGACTACAGCTATAAGGTTTCTCTCCTGTGTGTGTCCGCTTGTGTATTATCAGGCTGTCTGGCCGGGTAAAACTCTTCCCACATTGATCACAGCTATAAGGTTTCTCTCCTGTGTGTGTTCTCTGGTGTAAAGTCAGCTGGCTAGATGTAGTAAAACTCTTCCCACATTGACTACAGTTATAAGGTTTCTCTCCTGTGTGTGTTCTCTGGTGTGTCATCAGACATCCAGATGTACCAAAACTCTTCCCACATTGACGACAGCGATGAGGTTTCTCTCCTGTGTGTGTTCTCTGGTGTGTCGTCAGACATCCATATGTACCAAAACTTTTCCCACATTGATTACAGTCATAAGGTTTCTCTCCTGTGTGTGTCCGCTGGTGTACTATCAGGCTGTTAAGGTGAGTAAAACTCTTCCCACATTGAGTACAGCTATATGGTTTCTCTCCAGTGTGTGTTCTCTGGTGTATCGTTAGATAGCTAGATGTAGAAAACCTCTTCCCACATTGATTACAGCTATATGGTTTCTCTCCAGTGTGTGTTCTCTGGTGTATCGTTAGATAGCTAGATGTAGAAAAACTCTTCCCACATTGATTACAGCTATAAGGTTTCTCGCCTGTGTGTGTCCGCTGGTGTACTATCAGGCTGTTTAGCTGAGTAAAACTTTTCCCACATTGATCACAGCTATATGGTTTCTCTCCAGTGTGTGTTCTCTGGTGTATCGTTAGATAGCTAGATGTAGAAAAACTTTTCCCACATTGATCGCAGCTATAAGGTTTCTCTCCTGTGTGTGTCCGCTGGTGTACTATCAGGCTGTTAACATGAGTAAAACTCTTCCCACATTGATCACAGCCAAAAGGTTTCTCTCCAGTGTGAATTCTTTTATGTATTTTAAGATCTACTGAAGAGTTGAATCTTTTCCCACAGTCAGAGCAGCAGTGAGATTTCCCTCCAGTGTGAATTCTCAGGTGTACTTTTAGTGAATTTGATCTTGAGAAATATTTCCCACAATCAGAGCAGTAGTGAGATTTTTTCCCTGTTGGTCTCTGCTGGTGTTTCTTGAGGAGTTCTGATCTGGAGAGACTTTTCTCTGCCTTGTCATCATCCTGATGTTGTTGAGGCTCCCCAGAGGATCCATGATAGTCCCGTCTCTCACCTGTGTGAATCACAAAGTCACACAGATGGTTAAATGCCCACAGCAGCAGAAATCCACTGTTTATTTGAGGTGAAAGGTGATGCCCAGAGCGTACCTATGAAGTTGTACATCAATTGACGTCTGTTAAATATGACAATTAAGACAGTCAAGGTAGCAACAATCATATTTTGTCTCGTTTTCACATCCGTAGTAACCAGAAATAAGTTATTACAGTTGTTGAAATCCTAAGCAGTGTGCCAGACAACTTTTGGTCTCCAATATAGGCCCCTTTCTGTGTTTTCTAAAATTGCAGCACGATGGCGATGCACACAATTTGATTGCAGAAACCCCTCCCTGCTAATGAGGAAACCGATAGTTATGGATGTAGTATATCTGCCTGGAGCAAAAATGGTGAGCAAAGATTTTAGTTTTACACAATGTATTCTGAATATTACAGCACACTATCAGCGCAAGATCAGGAGTGCTACTCAAGGAAACTCACATTAAGCTCTGTGTCGCTATTTACTAGTTCACCACCATGGGAGAAAACTCACTGGAGTTCTCATAGGCTGACAGCAAAAATAGCCTCCATTTACAGCTTGCTTATGAGTGCATTTCACATTATTTTTGGATTATAATTGTAAGGCTCGCTTGAATCTCCTGCTTAATATGTTTATGTTATTGTCGCAAATCAACGGCTTTACACTTTACACTTCAACCAGTAAAATGCTCTTTGGCTAGCTTTGCCATCTCCCTGACAATGAGGGTTTGTACACTTAAGTGTTTAACAAATTGGCCCATAACTTCACCTAACAATAACATAGGCCTACTGTAGGACACATAACTTCACCTAATAACAACAACATAGGCCTACTGTAGAACCCATAATTTCACCTAACAACAACATAGACCTACTGTAGGACCCATACCTTCACCTAACAACATAGACCTACTGTAGGACCCATAACTTCACCTAACAACAACATAGGCCTACTGTAGGACCCATAACGTCACCTAACAACATAGACCTACTGTAGGACCCATAACAACAACATAGACCTACTGTAGGACCCATAACTTCACCTAACAACAACATAGACCTACTGTAGGACCCATACCTTCACCTAACAACATAGACCTACTGTAGGACCCATAACTTCACCTAACAACAACATAGGCCTACTGTAGGACCCATAACGTCACCTAACAACATAGACCTACTGTAGGACCCATAATTTCATCTAACAATAACATAGACCTAGGACTATATATATCATTTAATATTTCAGGTGAAACATGGAAACTAAAATGTCCTTGTCATAACATTTCATAACCTGATCACCAGATAATTTTGTGAATAATCCCACTAGGCTACTCTGTAATGGGTTGTTATTCTAAATGTCCTGAATAAAGGAAAATAGCCCGGTGTTGTACAATAGCCTATCCACCAAGGAACAGTTCTCTACACATTATGAGCTAACTATCTCCGTGTCCGAACAGACTAACGAGACCCTACTGTAAATCAAGTAGACAATAACACATTATAAACATACATTTGTTAGGGATGTTGGATCCAACGTGGAGCACGGCATAACTGTCTTTACCAGAGTAATGAATGAAGAAGACATTTGGTTGTTGTTGCACGTCGTGATGTTATTTGACTGGCACTCAGAAAATGATTTCCTGGATCAGCTGATGATAGTTGAACATGTGACTGTAACTAAACAGCTACAGTAAGTATTATGTGTAATTATTTAAGAACCGCGTTAATGACAGTATCCATTTGTGTGTTGTCAAAAAAGTTAAGGTGACTATTGGAACCATTGGATTTAGCAAACTCTGAAATTATTTAGGATTTCTGTGCCCATAAACTGTTTTCCCAGCGTAATATAAGGAAACACTAAATGTTACGTAGGTAGTATGCATTTCAGAGATATGAATGCAAAAAAACTGTACTAACAGGATAATAACCTAAACCACAAGGCCAAATGTACACTGGAGGAGCTTACCAAGAGGACATTGAATGTTCCTGAGTGGCCTAGTTACAGTTTGGACTTAAATCGTCTTGAAAGTCTATGGCAAGACTAGAAAATGGCTTTCTAGATCAACAACCAACTTGACAGAACATGAACGATTTTAAAAAGAATTGATGAATATTCACATGAAGATCTGTCACCAAATTGGATGACATCACAACATCCCATCAAGCCAGCTCCTTGAATGCCTTACTATGACATTACTCACTCCTTCATGTTTGCAGTTTTTTTTTGCTCAAAACATATATTTGTTATCCTTTAGTGTGTATACTTTACTGTATTTATATATTACTTTTCAACAGGAAAAGTTAAAAAAAATTATTGGAGGACTTAATGAAAAATTTTGACAATACAAAAACATATTCAAGTGTAGAACGCCCTTCTAAAAATCACACATTAGTTCAACAACTGCAGAGTTTGTGCCCCTGTTTTATAAGATAGTACTCACTGTATTTACTGGTGTTAATCAGATCAATGTCCCTGTTTTATAAGATAGTACTCACTGTATTTACTGATGTTAATCAGATCAATGTCCCTGTTTTATAAGATAGTACTCACTGTATTTACTGGTGTTAATCAGATCAATGTCCCTGTTTTATAAGATAGTACCCACTGTATTTACTGGTGTTAATCAGATCAATGTCCCTGTTTTATAAGATAGTACTCACTGTATTTACTGGTGTTAATCAGATCAATGCCCCTCTTTATAAGATAGTACCCACTGTATTTACTGGTGTTAATCAGATCAATGTCCCTGTTCTATAAGATAGTACTCACTGTATTTACTGGTGTTAATCAGATCAATGTCCCTGTTTTATAAGATAGTACCCACTGTATTTACTGGTGTTAATCAGATCAATGTCCCTGTTTTATAAGATAGTACTCACTGTATTTACTGGTGTTAATCAGATCAATGCCCCTCTTTATAAGATAGTACCCACTGTATTTACTGGTGTTAATCAGATCAATGTCCCTGTTTTATAAGATAGTACCCACTGTATTTACTGGTGTTAATCAGATCAATGTCCCTGTTTTATAAGATAGTACTCACTGTATTTACTGGTGTTAATCAGATCAATGTCCCTGTTCTATAAGATAGTACTCACTGTATTTACTGGTGTTAATCAGATCAATGTCCCTGTTTTATAAGATAGTACCCACTGTATTTACTGGTGTTAATCAGATCAATGTCCCTGTTTTATAAGATAGTACTCACTGTATTTACTGGTGTTAATCAGATCAATGCCCCTCTTTATAAGATAGTACCCACTGTATTTACTGGTGTTAATCAGATCAATGTCCCTGTTCTATAAGATAGTACCCACTGTATTTACTGGTGTTAATCAGATCAATGTCCCTGTTTTATAAGATAGTACTCACTGTATTTACTGGTGTTAATCAGATCAATGCCCCTGTTTTATAAGATAGTACCCACTGTATTTACTGGTGTTAATCAGATCTCCAGTCTCTTCTTCGTCCTCCTCTAATGTGACAGTAATCTCCCCCTCTTCATCCTTCATTCCAAAAACGTCTTCATCTTCTTTCACTGTGACAGTAACCTCCTCCACTCCAAAATCGGAATCTTCCTCTTCTTCTTTCACAGTAACATCCTCCTCCTCCTCTTTGACTCTGAAGGCGTCTTCCTCTTCTTTAACTGAAACGTCGTTCTCTTCTTCTTTCAATGTAACAGCCTCACCCTCTACATATTTTTGTATTGTAACAGCCTCCTCTTCCTCCTCCTCTTTCACGATAACTTCTTTCTCCGTCCAGCAGACCTCCTCTTCTTTAGCAGGAGGAGAGTAGCTTAGTGACCTCATGGTCGGGATAGTAGCTAGTTATCATTAGCGAATAGACTAGTGCTTACTTAACCAGCCAGCTAGCTGACTTACAACGTAAATATTAAATTAAATGGGGTAGCTAGTTGTTTGCACATAAGTATGTTTAAATCGTAGTGACAAATAAACCACAAAATTGTCTAAAGAACTTGAATGTTCCGAATTGTTGGCTAGCAAGCTACCGAGGTGGCTGCAGTTGTTGAAGAAGCGTTCCGTCCACTAGATTATACGTCACACTTGCAACATCGCCTGAAAGACACATATCGCCGTCTATTGACTGGAGTGTGTAAAGCAGTTTTGGGGAACGTTTTTTTACTCCATTAAATAAGAAAATTATATCAACACGAACAAAGAGCAACAAGTGTCGTTTGATTAGTTCAGATATTTTATGAGAATTTAAAACAAACTCTACATCTACTCCACATCTGTATTTCTGATTCAGTCAAATAACTAGATATCAAAATAAGCACCTAGTTATTGAAACCCTTGATAAAGATGAGCAAAATTGACTGTATAAAATAAATAAATAAACTTTACCCACCACCAGGATATTTTAGCCCAAAACCTGGTTACCTCTCTGCTAGGAGGCTGAAACTTGGCCATAAGTGCATCTTCCAGCAAGACACATCAACATCCACAAATAAATGGTTAATTGGGTACAACATTTTCAATGGCCATCTCAGTCTTCAGACTTGAACTCCATTGAGAACGTGTGGTTTGAATTGAACACGGCAGTCCATAAGCACAGTCTAAATAAATCATGGACCTGGAGAGATTCTGTATGGAGGAATGGTCTAAGATCCCACCCAAAGTGTTCTCCAATCTCATAAAACATTTGAGTGTCGTTATCCTCCCAAGGGGAGGGTGCTGGAGTATTGAAAACATGGGTGGCTATAATTCAGACCCACACCCTTTGAGAATTACATGTTAAACTATATCTCTTTCTCTGTGCAATTGTATTACTATAAAACAATATAATTTCCCTTTATTTTTTACATACAATATATGTTTGAATTATTTATTTTATAGAGTCGGTTTGCTCATCTTTATCAAGTGTGTCAACAATTTTGTACCCCACTGTACCTCCATACTGCTCCTACATGGTGTAACAATGCATCATGTAGATGAACAAGTGGCTTGCTTAAGTATTCACCCTCCTTGGCATTTTCCTAACCTGTAATTAAAATGGATTTTTGGAGATGCAAAATATTTTTTATTGTGAAACAAACAAGAAATAAGACAAAAAAACGGAAAACTTAAGCGTGCATAACTATTCGCTACATACTCATCGCCAAACCCACTGGCTCCAGGTCATCTAAAAGGTCTTTGCTAGGTAAAGCCCCGCCTTATCTCAGCTCACTGGTCACCATAGCAACACCCACCCAAAGCACGCGCTCCAGCATATATCTCACTGGTCATCCCCAAAGCCAACACCTCCTTTGGCCGCCTTTCCTTCCAGTTCTCTGCTGCCAATGACTGGAACAAATTGCAAAAATCACTGAAGCTGGAGACTTATCTTTCCCTCACTAACTTTAAGCATCAGCTGTCAGAGCAGCTAACCGATCACTGTACCTGTACACAGCCCATCTGTAAATAGCACACCCAACTACCTCATCCCCATATTGTTATTTATTTTTTTGCACGCCGTATCTCTACTTGCACATCATCATCTGCACATCTATCACTCCAGTGTTAATGCTAAATTGTAATTATTTCGCCTCTATGGCCTATTTATTGCCTTACCTCCCTAACCTTACTACTTTTGCACACACTGTACATAGATTTTTCTATTGTGTTATTGACTGTACGTTTGTTTATCCCATGTGTAACTCTGTGTTGTTGTTTTTGTCACACTGCTTTGCTTTATCTTGGCCAAGTCTCAATTGTAAATGAGAACTTGTTCTCAACTGGCCTACCTGGTGAAATAAAGGTGAGATAAAATATATATATTTTAAACGGGTCATTGTCCTGCTGGAAGTTGAACCTCCATCCCAGTCTCAAATCTCTGGAAGACTGAAACAGGTTTCCCTCAAGAATTTCCCTGTGTTTAGAGCCATCCATCATTCCTTCAATTCTGACCAGCTTCCCAGTCCCTGCCGATGAAAAACATCCCCACAGTGTGATGCTGCCACCACCATGCTTCACTGTGGGTATGATGTTCTCGGGGTGTGGGTTTGCGCCGGACATAGCGTTTTCCTTGATTGCCAAAAAGCTCAATCTGACTCGAGTACCCTCTTCCATATGTTTGGGGAGTCTCCCACATGCCTTTTGGCGAACACCAAAAGTGTTTGCTTTTTTTTCTTTAAGCAATGGCTTTTTTCTGGCCACTCTTCCGTAAAGCCCAGCTCTGTGGAGTGTACGGCTTAAAGTGGTACTATGGACAGATACTCCAATCTCCGCTGTGGAGCTTTGCAGCTCCTTCAGGGTTATCTTTGGTCTCTTTGTTGCCTCTCTGATTAATGCCCTCCTTTCCTTATCCGTGAGTTTTGGTGGGCGGCCCTCTTTTGTTGTGGTGCCATGTTCTTTCAATTTTTTTATAATGGATTTAATGGCTGTTTGCATTGTTTTGTGTGCTTCACACCTATGTGAGTCACTATACATATACAGTTTAGGCTTGGTGTTTTTACTTTACAGTAATGTTTTATAAATTCAGTCAACTGTAACTGTGTGTCTTACAACAATATATCCCTTTATTTTATTCACCACAGAGTGGAGGATGCAGAGGATTTGGATGATGAGGTTTTGGGAGCCCCCTCCCCAGCAAGGAAGAATGTCCCCATTCCTGTGAAGTACTACAATGTCAGCATGGGGGTGTCGACCTATCTGATAGGCTACTACCAGGTCCTCCACAAGACCAGGAAGTTGTATAAGACTTTTTTTTACCGCTTTGTGGACATTGCTACAGTAAATGCTTTCATTCTCTACAAGCAGATGGCCAAAGCAAAAGGACAAACCCCACTCTCCCAGTTGGCCTTCCGAGAGCAGCTGGTGTTGGAAATGGCTGAATTGGGGGCACAAAGCAACCTCACAACCATCAAAAGACCCCCCATTCAAAGTGAGTGCCACAATCCAACACACATGCCAAAAGAGAAAAGGAAGAACTGCAAGCATTGCGCAAAACAGGGGGGGGGCTAGATCTTCTGTCTGAAATGTCAGTTTGCTTTTTGTTTCCTGGCAGAGAGGGAATGCTTCAAAGACTATCACGACATGCACAAGCTATAGTGAAAGTGAAATCTAATCATCTACACCTGGGATGTAATACACAGAATACTCTCCCTTCCACCACATAGATCATGTCCTTGCAGCGCTGGTCCCCGGAGCCTGCTGGTACACGTGTTTTGCGTGCCTGTTCTGGTCGCTACGAAACCCAGACTCATCACAGTTCTAGATTTGTCTGGGTTTCACCCTCAACCCACTCTCCTCCAAGTGCTTCTCATCAGAAGTGAAGAAGGTGTCCATCGTCGGATGGGTGGCACACTCAGCTCTCCCCGTGTCCAGGGTGTCCGGCCTCCTCATGCTTAGGTTCTTGTGCCTCCTCCTGAACATTTCACACCACCTCTTCCCTAGTGGTGGGATCGTCTCCCTGGCAACCTAGAATAGAAATAGTCCATCCAGGATGAAAATGGTAAAATCTCCTAAAAACAAAAGATGACTAAACTTGGCAGCCTTGCAGATAGTCATCCCTGCCCCTCAGTCCTCAATGGAAAGGAAGATGTCCATCTGACTAACCTTGTCAGCCTGGGGGATAGTCATCCCCGTTCCTCAGTCCTCCATGGGATGGAACTATGGAACTATACATCTGATTGGTTTCACCTTTGTTTAATTACCTTTTCTGTTCACCTGGTTGCCTGGCTATTTAGGTTCCTCAGTTAGCCTGCAGTATTGCGTTGGTCTCATATATGTTTAGTATGCTCTTGTGCTGTTGCCTTGTTTCTTTTAAAACTAAGTAAAAGTTCTGGATTTACCCATACCTCTGCTTGCTGTGTTTCTCTGCGCCTGGGTTTGAGTTCATACAAGCATTATTGTCACAATTATTACTGATGACAGGACAACATAAATTGTATCTTGGAAAGTCTACACATTTCAGTTATCAGATTCACATGGAATTGTTGTGCACTTAAAATGTTTAAATATGAAACTATTTGTGACAAGATTAAATGTAATTTTTGCCTTCTAAAATGAGAGAATTGTTTTCATAAGTAATTTTATGCTCACTCAGTGGCCACGCCCAAGTGAACAGACATTGTTTGGAGAGGGATGAAACCAGCCCTTCTCTTCCCCAGTATATAGCCCCCGTGACCCATTTCACGTCAGACTAAGCAAACCCCAGCGTGAGCTGTGGTTGCGAATGGTTGAATATCCACTCTACATAACGAAATGTTAATTGTTGCATGGTTTAATTCAATCACGTAATCAATCAAACGTTAGGTAATCGATTTGCTAAAATAGCCTGTCATATAATTTAAATCAGTCAGAGACACAACACTATCATTATAGAGCTATGCTCAGCCTATAACATGACATTCCATGAGAGCAAGGTTAGATTTGAAGCTCTTCATTATTATTATGATTCTTTAATTATGAAATACAGTGAAAAGTGGCCTCCCTAGTCTGAATTAAACCTCATGGGAAGACAGTTTTATCATGTGGAGGTTTCATTTAGGTCACTTTAGTATTTAACTAAATACTCTGTCTTTAGCAGGAGACGGACCAGAGTCTGACTCTGACAGCGGGAAGAGTCCTTCAGAAGAAACCAGTCCCAGGGATGTCCGTACCAGCGAGACAACACCACTGTTCCCAGTGTGGAAACAGTTTTAGAAGGTTAGAACACCTAAAATCACGAGAGAACACACACCGGAGAAAAGCCATGCCAATGCTACCAATGTGGAAAGAGTTTTACCCGGTTAGGGGGCCTGAAAACTCATGAGAGAACACACACAATAGAGAAGCCTTACCACTGCTCTCAGTGTGAAAGCAGTTTTAAGTGGTTAGGGAATCTGAAGGATCATAAGAAATGCGTTGTGCAGTCCTCACTACCATCTGGAGAGCCTTACGATTGTGGGTGGAGCAGTTGCCATACCAGGCGGTGATACAGCCCGACAGGATGCTCTCGATTGTGCATCTGTAGAAGTTTGTGAGTGTTTTTGGTGCCTCCTGAGGTTGAAAAGGCACTGTTGCGCCTTCTTCACAACGCTGTCTGTGTGGGTGGACCATTTCAGTTTGTCCGTGATGTGTACGCCGAGGAACTTAAAACTTTCCACCTTCTCCACTTCTGTCCCATCGATATGGATAGGGGGGTGCTCCCTCTGCTGTTTCCTGAAGTCCACGATCATCTCCTTAGTTTTGTTGATGTTGAGTGAGAGGTTATTTTCCTGACACCACACTCCGAGGGCCCTCACCTCCTCCCTGTAGGCCGTCTCGTCGTTGTTGGTAATCAAGCCTACCACTGTAGTGTTGTCAGCAAACTTGATGATTGAGTTGGAGGCGTGCTTGGCCACGCAGTCATGGGTGAACAGGGAGTACAGGAGAGGGCTGAGAATGCACCATGCACCAGGGCCCCAGTGTTGAGGATCAGTGGGGTGGAGATGTTGTTTCCTACCCTCACCACCTGGGGCCGGCCCGTCAGGAAGTCCAGGACCCAGTTGCACAGGGCTGGGTCGAGACCTAGGGTCTCGAGCTTAATGATGAGTTTGGAGGGTACTATGGTGTTAAATGCTGAGCTGTAGTCGAGGAACAGCATTCTTACATAGGCATTCCTCTTGTCCAGATGGGTTAGGGCAGTGTGCAGTGTGATTGCGATTGCGTCGTCTGTGGACCTATTGGGACGGTAAGCAAATTGGAGTGAGTCTAGGGTGTCTGGTAGGATGGAGGTGATATGATCCTTGACTAGTCTCTCAAAGCACTTCATGATGACGGAAGTGGGCGAAAGTCATTTAGCTCAGTTACCTTAGCTTTCTTGGGAACAGGAACAATGGTGGCCCTCTTGAAGCATGTGGGAACAGCAGACTGGGATAAGGGTTGATTAAATATGTCCGTAAACACACCAGCCAGCTGGTCTGCGCATGCTCTGAGGACACAGCCAGGGATGCCATCTGGGCCGGCAGCCTTGCGAGGGTTACCACGTTTAAATGTTTTACTCACGTTGGCTGCGGTGAAGGAGAGCCCGCAGGTTTTGGTAGCGGGCCGTGTTGGTGGCACTGTATTGTCCTCAAAGCGAGCAAAGAAGTTGTTTAGTTTGTCTGGGAGCAAGACATCGTGGCTGGTTTTCTTTTTGTAGTCCGTGATTGACTGTAGACCCTGCCACATTCCTCGTGTCTGAGCCGTTGAATTGTGACTCTACTTTGTCTCTATACTGATGCTTAGCTTGTTTGATTGCCTTGCGGAGGGAATAGCTACACTGTCTGTATTCAGTCATGTTTCCGGTCACCTTACCCTGGTTAAAAGCAGTGGTTCGCGCTTTCAGTTTTGCGCGAATGCTGCCATCAATCCACGGTTTCTGGTTGGGGAAGGTTTTAATAGTTGCTATGGGTACAACATCACCGATGCACTTGCTAATAAACTCGCTAACCGAATCAGCGATACATCAATGTTGTTGTCTGATGCTATCCGGAACATATCCCAGTCCACGTGCTCGAAGCAATCTTGAAGCGTGGAATCAGATTGGTCGGACCAGCGTTGAACAGACCTGAGAACGGGCGTTTCCTGTTTTAGTTTCTGTCTGTAGGCTGGGAGCAACAAAATGGAGTCATGGTCAGACTTGCCGAAAGGAGGGCGGAGAATGGCCTTGTATGCGTCACGGAAGTTAGAATAATAATGATCCAGAATTTTGCCACCCCGGGTCGCACATTCGATATGCAGAAAAAATTTAGGGAGCCTTGTTTTCAGATTAGCCAGATTAGATTAAAATCCCCAGCCACAATAAATGCAGCCTCAGGATATGTGGTTTCCAGTTTACATAGTGTTCAATGGATTTCTTTCAGTGCCGTCGATGTGTCAGCTTGAGGGGGGATATACACGGATGTGATTATAACCAAGGAGAATTCTCTTGGTAGATAATGCGGTCGGCATTTGATTGTAAGGAATTCTATGTCAGGTGAACAAAAGGACTTGAGTTCCTGTATGTTGTTATGATCACACCACGACTCCTTAATCATAAGACACACACCCTCGCCCCTCTTCTTACCAGATAGATGTTGTTTCTGTCGGCGCGATGCGTGGAGAAACCATATGGCTGTACCAACTCAGATAACGTGTCCTGAGTGGGCAGTGTTTCCGTGAAGCAAAGAACATTGAAGTCGCTGATGTCTCTCTGGAAGGCAACCCTTGCTCGTATTTTGTCTACCTTGTTATCCAGAGAGTGGACATTGGCAAGTAGTATACTCGGGAGCGGTGCGCGATGTGCCCGTCTACGGAGCCTGACCAGAAGACCACCGCGTCTACCCCTTTTCTTCCGCCGCCGTTGCTTTGGGTCGCTGGCTGGGATCCAGTCTATTGTCCTGGTTTTTCAAATCCCTTTACATATTAAACAATAGGTGTTCAATCCCTTCACATATTAAACAGCAGATTTTCAAATCCCTTTACATATTAAACAAATGTTCAAAGCCTTTACATATTAAACAGTAGGCGTTCAATCCCTTCACATATTAAGCAGAAGATGTTCAAAGCCTTTACATATTAAACAGTAGGTGTTTAAACCTTTACGTATTAAGGGGGTGAACTCATCTCTTCCACCACCAATGTGCACCCACCCTACTCCTATGATAAGTGCCATAGGATTTATAATGACTACAGATAGCCAGGACACTTGTTTAATGTCTTATCCAAAAGACGGCACCCTTCACAGGGCAATGTCCCCTTCACTGCCCTGAAGCATTGGGATCTCCATAGACCAGAGGAAAACGTTCCCCCAACACCCTGATGGGAACTCCATAGACCAGAGAAAAGCGTTCCACCAACACCCTGATGGGATCTCCATAGACCAGAGAAAACCGTGCCACCAACACCCTGATGGGATCTCCATAGACCAGAGGAAAGCGTTTCCCCAACACCTTGATGGGATCTCCATAGACCAGAGGAAACCGTGTCCCCAACACCCTGATGGGATCTCCATAGACCAGAGGAAAGCGTTTCCCCAACACCTTGATGGGATCTCCCCAGACCAGAGGAAAGCCTGCCCCCAACACCACTTCCAGGGGCATCCAAGGACTAACCAAGACCAAGATCTCCGGACATGAGCATTGCTAAAATCATCAGATTCCAGTTTTTAAAATGTTTATTTGAATTCTTGGTAACTTTTATTTTACATTTTTTGGTAACTTTGATTTATTTGATACAAAGGATGTTCCAAGAAAAAAGTGCCTAGCTATTTTAATATTTTACTTAGAAATTGTTCACTAATATTGCATTTTAAAAAGCTTGTTATATTAAATGAAGTGCCCTTTAATGTAGACCACAATAAACCTGTAGAACGATCAAATGGACATTTCCTGTTTCCATCAGCCCTGTTGTGTCCGGTAATTCATCCACTTGAAAGGGTTGGATGGAAACCTGATTTAAAGTAAAGCTGTAATTAGTTATTTTGTTGCTTTGAAAAAGTAATATCTGAAGATATATATATAAAAGTGATATGATTAATCTAATCACATGAAATGCATGTCCCTCATTTTAAGTTCAACCCTGTTATGTGAACTGAACTCTTGTTTTAACATGGTGAAACTATTCCTTAAAAAACAATATATATATATATATATATATATATATATTGAACATCTAATATTGAACATCTAATAGTCAAATCGTAAAAGCAGCTGAGCTGGTTGTACTCTTTTTGGCAATTTTCTGGTGTTTTGTGGTATAAAAGTGCGCAGGTCAAGCATAACACGTCAACCTTGTTACCCAGAGATAGACTGGCTAGAAATGTTTGAAAGGTCCCACCCAGAGGAAGTCGCCGCCCCTTTTCTGACGTAATTCCCTGTCATAGAGAGGAAATACTTGTTTAGGTTCCACGTCCAAGGAATGACGAAGGCTACATCTACATATTCACCAATAGTATGAATTTCAACGTGGAGTTGATAAACATCAACAAATAGGGCACTGACAGCTGGCAGACTAGTGTTAGCTATCTTGCTAACCTTATCTAGCTAGCTATCTTGATAACCTTATCAAGCTAGATAATGTTCTGTCATTATTCTTTGTTTTTTTTTATCTACACCATATTCAAAAGATTAGTCAGCTGACTCTATGGCTGGTTCTGGAGCTGGATTGGTCATAAGCATTGATTTAAGAAAAACTTCTCCACAGATGGAAACCACTGGCTTATCTTTGACTTCCCCACAGATGGAAACCACTGGCTTATCTTTGACTTCCCCACAGATGGAAAACACTGGCTTATCTTTGACTATTGTTATCTACAAAGTTTGGGAATCTTCCATAAATTGCAGCTTCCAATCTTTCATAGAAACAGTTAGAATAAGATGAAGCCCCAGTAATATGGATATCTATTTACAGATGGCTGCTTTGTGTTTATCTATATTGTAATGGACACGGTGCAACCTTTTGTAGGTAGGCGGCTGGCAGGCTAAAATGGTCATATATATATTTGTGAAGAAGTAGATTTTAAATTCATACTTACTACAAATCTGCACTTGACTAAACATTGATCTCAACTGCGTTACCACACCAGTCAGCAAATGACGATGTGCGTCTTTCAGGTGATACTGCTAGTGTGACGTATAATCTAGTGGACGGGACGCTTCTTCAACAGCATAGTCAGCCACCTCCGTAGCTTCCTAGCCAACATAGCCGAAACATTCAAGCTGTTCAGACTGCTTCGGGGTGTATATTTGCCTCTGTATTTTAAACATAATTCTGTTTTATAACTAGTTTCCCCGTTTAATGTCAAATTTCCGTTTAGTCAGGTAACGGTAGCTGGCTTGATAAATTCTCTGATCCACCTCTACGCAGACGACACCATTCTGTATACTTCTGGCCATTTTTTGGACACTGTGTTAACTAACCTCCAGACGAGCTTCAATGCCATACATCTCTCCTTCCGTGGCCTCCAATTGCTCTTAAATGCAAGTAAAACTAAAAGCATGCTTTCCAACCGATCACTGCCCGCACCTGCCCGCCTGTCCAGCATCACTACTCTGGACGGCTCTGACTTAGAATTGTGGACAACTACAAATACCTAGGTGTCTGGCTAGACTGTAAACTCTCCTTCCAGACTCACATTAAATGTCTCCAATCCAAAATTAAATCTAGAATCGGCTTCCTATTTCGCATTCTTCACTCATGCTGCCAAACATACCATCGTAAAACTTATCATCCTACCGATCCTCGACTTTGGCGATGTCATTTATAAAATATCCTCCAACACTCTACTCAACAAATTGGATGCAGTCTATCACAGTGCCGTCCGCTTTGTCACCAAATCCCCATATACTACCTACCACTGCGACCTGTACGCTCTCGTTGACCGTACCCTCGCTTTACACTCGTCGCCATACACACTGGCTCCAGGTCATCAACAAGTCTTTGCTAGGTAAAGCCCCGCCTTATCTCAGCCCGCTGGTCGCCATAGCAGCACCAACCCGTAGCACGCGCTCCAGCCGGTATATCTCACTGGTCACCCCCAAAGCCAATTCCTTCCAGTTCTCTGCTGCCAATGACTGGAACGAACTACAAAAATCACTGAAGCTGGAGACTCATATCTCCCTCACTAGCTTTAAGCACCAGCTGTCAGTGCAGCTCACAGATCTCTGCACCTGCAGATCTCTGTAAACAGCCCATCCTACTACCTCATTCCCATACTGTATTTATTTATTTATTTATGTGGTATTATTGGCTGTACATCTGTGTATTCCATGTGTAACTCTTTGTTGTTGTATGTATCAAACTGCTGTGCTTTATCTTGGCCAGGTCGCAGTTGTACATGAGAACTTGTTCTCAACTAGCCTATCTCGTTAAATAAAGGTCAAATAAATAAATAAAATAAATTAGCCTATCACTAGGCTAGTCGCTAACTAGCTAGGTTAGATGGCTAACCTCCCCCGACCATGAGCTCACCAAGCTACTCACCTTCTGCTAAAGAAGCGAAGGTCTGCTGGACGGAGAAAGAAGGTCTGTGGCTGAACGTTCTCGAAAGAGGAAAATGAAGAGGAGGATGATGTCACAGTAAAAAAGAAGTAGAGGGTGAGGCTGTTCTAGTGAAAGAAGAAGTAGAGGGTGAGGCTGTTACAGCGAAAGAAGAAGTAGAGGATGAGGCTGTTACAGAGAAAGAAGAAGTAGAGGGTGAGGCTGTTCTAGTGAAAGAAGAAGTAGAGGGTGAGGCTGTTACAGAGAAAGAAGAAGTAGAGGGTGAGGCTGTTCTAGTGAAAGAAGAAGTAGAGGGTGAGGCTGTTACAGCGAAAGAAGAAGTAGAGGATGAGGCTGTTACAGAGAAAGAAGAAGTAGAGGGTGAGGCTGTTCTAGTGAAAGAAGAAGTAGAGGGTGAGGCTGTTACAGCGAAAGAAGAAGTAGAGGGTGAGGCTGTTACAGAGAAAGAAGAAGTAGAGGTTGAGGCTGTTCTAGTGAAAGAAGAAGTAGAGGGTGAGGCTGTTACAGAGAAAGAAGAAGTAGAGGGTGAGGCTGTTCTAGTGAAAGAAGAAGTAGAGGGTGAGGCTGTTACAGCGAAAGAAGAAGTAGAGGGTGAGGCTGTTACAGAGAAAGAAGAAGTAGAGGTTGAGGCTGTTCTAGTGAAAGAAGAAGTAGAGGGTGAGGCTGTTACAGCGAAAGAAGAAGTAGAGGGTGAGGCTGTTACAGAGAAAGAAGAAGTAGAGGGTGAGGCTGTTCTAGTGAAAGAAGAAGTAGAGGGTGAGGCTGTTACAGAGAAAGAAGAAGTAGAGGGTGAGGCTGTTCTAGTGAAAGAAGAAGTAGAGGGTGAGGCTGTTACAGTGAAAGAAGAAGTAGAGGGTGAGGCTGTTACAGCGAAAGAAGAAGTAGAGGGTGAGGCTGTTACAGAGAAAGAAGTAGAGGGTGAGGCTGTTACAGAGAAAAAAGAAGTAGAGGGTGAGGCTATTACAGCGAAAGAAGAAGAAAAGTAGTGAAGGAAGGAGAGATAACTGTCATATTGAAAGAGGGGGAGGAGACAGAAGATCTGATAAACACCAGTAAGTACTGTCTTGAAAAGAGGAGTTGTTGAACTGATGCGTGGTTTTAAAACGGCATTCTACTTAAGTTCTGAGCTTAAATTACGTTTTTTAATGTAGGACTTGATAAAGCTACACTGTAAGATGTGAATACCATCAACAAGCTGGCCAACAACAGCAACTTTAACAATGGATGCAAAATGCACGCAAAACAATGCATGCAAAATGACAACTTAAATGTCTCACAGAATGGACTTGCCCTCATCAATACTGCAATTCCATTGTACTACACTGGAGGGCGATTCCTAGGCCAATGTTGACTGCGGTCAAGTGAGCAGACACTCGCAAAACGCGGTCAAGCCATCTGCTCTAGTTTCTTCCAGAATTTGCGTGCGCATATAGACTTCACGGAATCACGTTTTTATCTGGTAGGGAAACTGAGCTGAATGGACTCTCATGCACAGATAGTCGAGATGATGGCTACAAATCATTCCAATAAAAATGTTTGAAGCACACTTATTCAATCTTCCATAATACCTAATTGTTTAATTTTCGCGTTATCAAAAATGACTTTGATATCATTGCTAGAGTGAGGCTGCCGTAGCCTAACGGGGGGCTGTTTAGCAAATGTTGAATTGTTAAAGCAAGTTGTGTTTACAGTCATGACATACTTTTGTATAGATAGTGTATGTGGACACCCCTTCAAATTGCTGACAGGTGTATAAAATCGAGCACACAGCCATGCAATCTCCATAGACAAACATTGTCAGTAGAATGGCCTTACTGAAGCGAAAGTGACTTTCAACATGGCACCGTCATAGGATGTCACCATTCCAACAAGTCAGTTTGTCAAATGTCTGCCTTGCTAGAGCTTCCCCGATCAACTGTAAGTGCTGTTATTGTGAAGTGGTAACATCTAGGAGCAACAACGGCTCAGCCGTGAAGCTCACAGAACGGGACCGCCGAGTGCTGAAGCGCGTAGCGAGTAAAAAGTGTCTGTCCTCGGTTGCAACACTCACTACCAAGTTCCAAACTGCCTCTGGAAGCAACGTCATCACAATAACTGTTTGTCAGGATCTAGGGGGGCGGCAGGTAGCCTAGTGGTTAGAGCGTTGGACTTGTAACCGGAGGGTTGCAAGTTCGAATCCCCAAGCTGACAAGGAAAAATCTGTCGTTCTGCCCCTGAACAAGGCAGTTAACCCACTGTTCCCCGGGCGCCGAAGACGTGGATGTCGATTAAGGCAGCCCCCCGCACCTCTCTGATTCAGAGGGGTTGGGTTAAATGCGTAAGACACATTTCGGTTGAAGGCATTTGGTTGTACAACTGACTAATAATGGTGACTTTGACTTTGACTAAACGAAATGAGTTACCATGGCAGCCACATACAAGCCTAAGATCACCATGCACAATGGCAAGCGTTCTTATACCCCCTTCTATTAATACACCATGAGCATAATCAATTATTATTATACATCAAACATTTAGTATAGCCTTATCATGACCCCTAGGTGATCTTCTAACAGCTTCCTGTTCGATATTCTTAGTTTATACCTTTTTTTCCCCCTTGAAAAGCCATCTTACGCTAAAGCGGTTAAATCGGTTTACATTGTAATGTAGCGTGCTCGGCCCGTCTCGTCTCTGAGCCAGACAGCAATTACGCATTACGCATAAAAGGTTCTAGGTCTTGCTTTGTCCCAACCAGGTCAACTGCATATCCCTGGAAAGCTTATCTTATTGGCTACAACTGTCAACGTAAGCAGGCAACATCACATCTTTTATGCGCAAAGATATAGTTACTCCGAGGACATTTGTTAGGGTTGCAAAAATCAAATCTGGTATCAGGACAAAAGGTGACACAGAGTCACTGAGAATCTTCTATGTTTTTTATTATTAGTCAAGCAATAAATGGTAAATGCAATTTTCGTATATACGGGTTCACTGTAACACCACGCAGGGCAAACAGAGAACTGCCCTTTCTGCTAAATGCATTGGTATAAGTATGTTCTGACAGAGGTAGTTCCCACCTCAGGATGGGCCTATCAGAACAGTGTCTGGGCGTGGTTTAGACTTGCCTAGCCAATAGTAGGCGCACAGGCTGGTCCCAGCCTCTTGGCGCTTGTTGTCCGGGGTTACTGAGGCCACAGGCTCAGTCCTGTTTGTGTCCCAACATCTTTCTATTCATGTGTTCCTAGCTCAACATACTGTTATCTCCCAAGGTTATACTGCCCCTTAGCCAGACACCAGGTGTTTGCACAATTCACTGTATTGTTCCACAACTTGTCAGCCTTAGCTCATACACATTTATGTGTAGCAAACTAAACATTTTCTCATACCCCACAATAGTAATGTTGCGGCTTAATGATACAACGAGCACACAGTGTGAAAAGGCAAGCAAAGCATATCCATTTCCCACAATAACATATTCTCAAACCTAACACATTCAATGTTGCCATTAAGTCATACATCATCAGATAACATGGCAATAGGCTGGATGTGTTCCTACCAACCTCAGGATTCATTTAATACCCCCCATGTAGCTATAGCTCAAACAGACCGAATCGAAGCGTACCTTGTAATATGTTTGGTGAAAACGTTGTGTAAAATAAACATTTGGACTCTCGGGTCTGGTGATCAATAACGGTAGGTCACAGGCAGACAAATTAGACATCCTCATGATCTGTGGAGTCCTGGCTTTCGGTGTGTATCTGTGTTAATTTTGTTTATGCTTCACAACGCTAAAGGGAATGTAGGTTGTAGCCATCTTCAAATGAGGTCATCGGCTTGGCTGCCCTTATTCATTCGTATGCCCATATATGGTTGTAAGTCACACCAAAGATTTTAAGGCACCGCTCAATAGCCAAAATACCCTGCTTTTGCAGATAGAGGCTACCGTTATCCTACCAGGCTGAATTGAATAAAACAAATCTAATCGGGGCCCCAAATATGGGGACTTTAGAGGTTTTAACTGGTTTCCATGCTTTTAAAATAACGGTTATGTTCGAGAACAGTAGAGATCACTTTCCTTCCCGATTCTGTTCCTCTAAAATGTTATTTTCCAGTTTTCGGTTCTGTTCCTTGAACTGATTCCAACCTGATTTCAGCATATATATATACAGCACCAGTCAGTATTGACCTAGTCTGTTCATTATATACAGTACCAGTCAAACGTTTGGACACCTACTCATTCAAGGGTATTTATTTTCTACATGGTAGAATAATAGGGAAGACATCAAAACTATGAAATAACACATATGGAATCATGTAGTAACCAAAAAAGTGTTTAAAAAATCGAAATATATTTAATGAGAATTTTTCAATGTAGCCACCTTTTGCCTTGATGACGGCTTTGCACACTCTTGGCATTCTCTATATTATAGAGCTCTGCTCAGCCAATAAACATGACATTATCTATTATTATAGAGCTCTGCTCAGCCAATAAACATGACATTCTCTATTATAGAGCTCTGCTCAGCCTATAAACATGACATTCTCTATATTATAGAGCTCTGCTCAGCCAATAAACATGACATTCTCTATTATTATAGAGCTCTGCTCAGCCAATAAACATGACATTATCTATTATTATAGAGCTCTGCTCAGCCTATAAACATGACATTATCTATTGTTATAGAGCTCTGCTCAGCCTATAAAAATGTCATTATCTATTAATATAGAGCTCTGTTGAGCCTGTAAACATGACATTATATATTATTATAGAGCTCTGTTCAGCCTGTAAACATGACATTATCTATTGCTATAGAGCTCTGCTCAGCCTATAAACATGACATTATCTATTATTATAGAGCTCTGCTCAGCCTAAATGCATTACATGATCTATTATTATAGAGCTCTGCTTAGCCTAAAACATGACATTATCTATTATTACAGAGCTCTGCTCAGCCTAAAACATGACATTCCCTGAGAGATTAGATTTGGTGCTCTACATAAGTTTTTTATAATCTCACCAAGTTTATTTTTAATGATGTAATGTGAAAATTTACCATAGGAACACAATTTTATTTAATTCTTAGGGAGCAGCGCACGAGGTGGACCGTTTTGGAGACCCTGGCGTGCCCAAAGTAAAATGCCTCCCATTCAGGCCCAGAAAATAGGATATGCACATATTTAGTACCATTGGATAGGAAACACTCTGAATTTTCTAAAAGTGTTAACATTTTGTCTGTGAGTATAACAGAACAGATATGGCAGGCGAAACCACGAGGAATTTCTGTCCTGGAAAAAGTGGTTTTGACAGAGTGCCTCATTGGGAACCCCTCCCTTATGAAAATGCCCATATAAGGGCATATGCATGCAGTACCTATCGCTTCCTCTGGATGTCAACAGTCTCGAGAATGTGTTCTGATTTTTTTAGATGCTTTTAGAGCAGAGAAGAAGAGGAATAAGGAAGTGTCCCCAAAGCTGTCAATAGAAGAAAACGCGCTCCCGCCAGGCACGCTCTGTGGTTTTTTCCTTTCTTATCGCCCAGTTTATATTCCGGTTGAAATATTATATCATTTATACAGAAAAGTGTTCCTAAGGATACATTTAAATATGTTTGATTGTTCTTGGACAAGTTTATAGGTATAAGTTGAATGAGTTCTCTTCACGTTTCAATGGATGATTGGAGGCTGTATGTTCTCATTCTAACGCGCCAACCAAACTGAGATTTATGGATATAATACATTACTTTTTCTAACAAAAGAACTATGGATTGTCTTCGTTGGACACTTGGGAAGCCCTCAGCAGAAGTTCTTCAACAGGTAATTGATTTGTTTTCGCTGTGAAATGTGTTTTGTGTGAACGTGAAGGCTAATGAATTCATGGTAATGGAAGAATAGTGAAGGTGCTATCCTCAAACAATCAAATGTGGTGCTTTCGCCGTAAAGCCTTTTTGAAATCTGACACGCTGTGATATTGCCAAGAAGCAGAGCTTTTGATGACTATGAAACACTTGTATATTGATGCATGTTTAATAATTCAACTTTTGGATTTTGAATTTGGCGCCTTGCATTTCACCTGGTAGTGTCGGGAGTGGGGCGCTAGCGCCCCAGCGCACCTTGCTGCTCCTTAAGAAGTTAATGGAGGTTTAATTCACGTCTCTCTGTTTAACTAAATAATGTTTGTCTTTGGCAAGAGAGAGACCAGACTCTCACAGCAGGAAGACTCCTTCAGAGGAAACAGACCCAGAGACCCCTAACCAACACCACTGCTTCCACTGTGGAAAGAGTTTTAGGTGTTTAGGGAGCCTGAAAATGCATGAGCGAATACACACAGGAGAAAAGCCCTACCACTGTTCCCACTTTAGAAAGAGTTTTACTCAGTTAGGGGTCCTGGTTAGGCATGAGAGAATACACACAGGCGAAAAGCTTTTCCAATGTTCCCAGTGTCAAAAGAGTTTTAGATGGTCAGGGAGTCTGAAAAAAGCATGATAGAAAACACACAGGAGAAATCCTTTCCAACATACTAATACACAAGAGGAGAAGATATACCACTGCTCTCAATTTGGATAGACATTTTCCCAGTCAGAGGATCTGAAATCACATGAGAGAATAGAGAGGCTGTGTTTTTGACTGAGAATTTGTCCACGGCCAGGATTCACAGGGCCAGGGGGGAGAAAAAAAATCTGAAAGTTTATCCAACAGACCTGTACATCCATGAATGGATCCCTATAATGTGTAACTATTTCTGATGTATGTATTGTGATGTATTGTTTAATAGATGTACTATGTTAGGTATATTTATCTGTGGTTTTATTTCAACATAGATTTTACTGATGCTATTAGATTGCTGGGTGGGGGGGATATGAGTTTTATATATACAGTGCCTTCAGAAAGTATTCACACCCCTTGACTTTCCCCACATTTTGTTGTGTTACAGCCTGAATGCATAATGGTTACAACGGTTTGGGAAGATGTAACACAGGGTGGTCTTGATCATGCTTTTGTCCAACATGGTACACAGAACAGACTGCCTCCCATCAGAGGAGAAACTGTGGTGGTTAATTTCTTTACTACAAAGTACAAAGGTATTTATAGCCAAGATACACCCCTTTCATACTACATGACGAACAACAGATATATAGAATGGGTCACAAGGTTAAGATTTGTATGAAAGATACCTATAATACATAGCAGACCGGATCTGCTGTGTCAACAGTTTTCATTGTGTATAGAGACCAGTGTCTGGCCCTCCAACTCCAAACTGGAACCATCTCTCCCTGGTAAGGTATAGAACAGAAACATTAACTCATGCTCATGACTGCTCTTTAGGTTATCACTCAAAAGACATCATAAATCTCCTGTCAGTGTTACCTCTGAGGCCCATCCTCATCCTTAGTAGAACACACACGCTAGTTAAGAATATTCTATTCTGTTGCATAAAACAACCATTTGATGCAATAAAAGTATTATAACATAATCTTACATTTTTTCCTGTTCTGTAAGCTTGTGTGGCCTACCACTTCGCGGCTGAGCCATCGTTGCTCCAAGACGTTTCCACTTCACAATAACAGACCTTACAGTTGACCACGACAGCTCAAGCAGGGCAGAAATTTGACAAACTGACTTGTTGGAGAGGCGGCATCCTATGACAGTGCCACGTTGAAAGTCACTGAGCTCTTCAGTAAGGCCATTCTACTGCCAATGTTTGTCTATGGAGATTGCATGGTAGTGTGCTTGATTCAGCAATGGGTGTGGCTGAATTATCCGAATGTAAACTCAAAAAATGTATTTGTTCTACAATGTTGAAAATCCTATAAGGTGTGGAGACCATCAATTTCAACTTATTGTTGAAGAAATAGGTCATTCATTTAAGAAAAGTGCAAGGGTGCCAATATGTTTATCTGCAACTGTATCCAATTCAATTATTTTAGCAATATCCAAATTGTATATCAAATCCAATTCAAGAGGTTTCAAGGCTGGAATCAAGAGATGTAAAATTCCATTCATCTATATAACAACTTCATAGACTATCAAATCAAATCTTATGTCACATGCGTCGAATACAACCTTACAGTGAAATGCTTACTTACAAGCCCAAACAAACAATGCAGTTTAAAAAAAATGAAAAATGAATAAGAAATAAAAGTAACAAATAATGAAAGAGGAGCAGTAAAATATTAAGACTATTATTTTGTCCAGGGGAAGTACTTGTACATCAAGCTGCGTCACCACAGAAACGGGAGATAGACTCCTGTTATTATGAACTGTTCTGGATCAGACAAGCCAAGGCTCTGGTTACTATGTGCTGTTCTGGATCAGACAAGCCAAGGCTCCTGTTACTATGAGCTGTTCTGGATCAGACAAGCCAAGGCCCCTGTTACTATGAGCTGTTCTGGATCAGACAAGCCAAGGCTCCTGCAAGGCTACTTACTTACTATCGTGGAAAATTACAAACTTTGTTATGCACCTGCGGTGTATGAGCCTGAAACCTGTACACTTGTATCCAAAATATCAATGTATATCATTTTTTAAATCTCATTTTAGACATGAAACATATACAGTGGGGCAAAAAAGTATTTAGTCAGCCACCAATTGTGCAAGTTCTCCAACTTAAAAAGATGAGAGAGGCCTGTAATTTTCATCATAGGTACACTTCAACTATGACAGACGAAATGAGAAAAGAAATCCAGAAAATCACATTGTAGGATTTTTATTTATTTATTTGCAAATTATGGTGGAAAATAAGTATTTGGTCAATAACAAAAAGTTTATCTCAATACTTTGTTATATACCCTTTGTTGGCAATGACAGAGGTCAAACGTTTTCTGTAAGTCTTCACAAGGTTTTCACACACTGTTGCTGGTATTTTGTCCCATTCCTCCATGCAGATCTCCTCTAGAGCAGTGATGTTTTGGGGCTGTCGCTGGGCAACACGGACTTTCAACTCCCTCCAAAGATTTTCTATGGGGTTGAGATCTGGAGACTGGCTAGGCCACTCCAGGACCTTGAAATGCTTCTTACGAAGCCACTCCTTCGTTGCCCGGGCGGTGTGTTTGGGATCATTGTCATGCTGAAAGACCCAGCCACGTTTCATCTTCAATGCCCTTGCTGATGGTAGGCTTTGTTACTTTGGTCCCAGCTCTCTGCAGGTCATTCACTAGGTCCCCCCGTGTGGTTCTGGGATTTTTGCTCACCGTTCTTGTGATTATCAGTGGTCTTGTATGTCTTCCATTTCCTAATAATTGCTCCCACAGTTGATTTCTTCAAACCAAGCTGCTTACCTATTGCAGATTCAGTCTTCCCAACCTGGTGCAGGTCTACAATTTTGTTTCTGGTGTCCTTTGACAGCTCTTTGGTCTTGGCCATAGTGAAGTTTGGAGTGTGACTGTTTGAGGTTGTGGACAGGTGTCTTTTATACTGATAACAAGTTCAAACAGGTGCCATTAATACAGGTAATGAGTGGAGGACAGAGGAGCCTCTTAAAGAAGAAGTTCCAGGTCTGTGAGAGCCAGAAATCTTGCTTGTTTGTATGTGACCAAATACTTATTTTCCACCATAATTTGCAAATAAATTCATTAAAAATCCTACAATGTGATTTTCTGGATTTTTTTTCCTAATTTTGTCTGTCATAGTTGAAGTGTACCTATGATGAAAATCACAGGCCTCTCTCATCTTTTTAAGTGAGAGAACTTGCACAATTGGTGGCTGACTAAATACTTTTTTTCCCCACTGTATATATTTTTAAGAAACCTATTTTATTGAAGACTTCATATAAACAATATGATTTAATGTGGCATAAACAAAAACACATTCTCAGTCAAAAACATAAGTCAGAACACAGTCTCTCTATTCTCTCATGTGATTTCAGGTCCTCTGACTGGGAAATGTATTTTCACAATGTGAGCAGTGATATGTCTTCTTCTCCTGTGTATGTATTCTTTCATGCTTATTCAGATGCCTTAACTGGTTAAATGTCTTTCTACACTGGGAGCAGTGGTACGTATTATCCCCTCCTGTGTGTGTCCTCTCATGCCTTGTCAGACCCCCTAACTGGGTGAAATTCTTTCCACAGTGGGAACATTGGAAAGTATTTTCTCCAGTGTGTATTCTCTCATGCGTTTTCAGGCACCCTGACCAGGTAAAAGTCATTCCACATTTGGAGCAGTGGTACGGCTTCTCTCCAGAGTGCATTCAATTATGTATTAATAGGTAGCCTAATTCATTAAAACTCTTTCCACACTGGGAGCATTGGAAAGGTTTTTCTCCTGTGTGTGTCCTCTCATGCCTATTCAGGTGATATAACCAAAGAAAACCTTTTCCACGCTGGGAACATTGGAAAGTATTTTTTCCTGTGTGTGTCCTCTCATGTTTCTTCAGGCTCCCAAACTTGTTTTTTTTCTACAGTGGGAGCAGTGATTTCCTCCTGTTGCTTTGGGCGTCTCTGGGTCTGATACCCCTGAAGGACTCTTCCCGCTGTCAGAGGGAGAGTCTGGTCTCTCTCCTGTCAAAGACAGAGTATCTAGTTACTTAGTTATCTACTGTGCTGTACTGTGTATCCAAACTTGTGAAACATAGACGCGTAGGGGCGCAATGTGTTTCACATTTAACGCCACATCAAGAAGTCTTCAACTTACTCATAGATCAGCAACGGTGGCTTGCTAACTGTGGATAGTAAGTAGCCCACATGTGGTATAACTATGTATAGTTAGAACTGTACTATCCAGTATAACTATGTTTAGTTATAACTGTACTATCCAGTAAACCTGTACTATTCAGTATAACTATGTATAACCCATTTGGATAAGAAGCTATTGAAAAATAAACCGGGTTGGGGGTCTTCACTTCAATGTTGTACGTTTTTAATGTAATTTATCTCATCCAAGATGGCGTAGCAGTTAGACGTGTATTTGTCTTGTCCCGTCCTGTCCTGTGTAAATATCGTCTTTATAATATTTTTATATATTTTCTTCACATATCTTTTTATATGTGCTCTCTAAAATCCAACTTCAAAACACTCTCCTGCAACCTGCCTCACCCAATGTGGTGCGGATCTGTGGTTTTTGTTGTTGTTTTTTCGAATCTGGTCAAATAACAACTAGCTAACGTTAGTATTTAGCTTACTATTGCTAGCGGGCATCAGCTAACCTTCAGCTCGGAAAAGCTCTCGCCCCTCGTATAACACGACTAAACCTGAGCTTACCGGACCTATTTTTATTTATTTTTTCCCTCCATATCCCCGGATCCCTACCGCAAGTTGGACATTTTTCAACTGGATCTTGCAGCTAGCTAGCTGCTACCTGAGTGCCATCGGCTAACGTCGGTCTCATAGCAATACACCAATTAGCCTGAAGCTAGCCCTTCTCCCGGCTGACTGAGGAGTTTCAGCACGCTGCTGGGCTACAACTCCTATCCGGACCCGCTTCTACTGCCGGTGTGGAGACCTACCGGGCCTTCTCAAGTGGACTGCCGACGTTATCTGCCCGAGGGAGATATTTCAACCGGCCCTCCGACGCGACGTCACCTGAACGCCCATCAGCTAACTGCGGCCTGCTAACGTCTCGCTGTCCAGAGCATATCGGCTGCTAGCTAATTCAGGTCCATCGGACAATTCCTTGTGCCACTATACCTAGTTGTGCCAACTGGCCTGGTCCCCTTCACCACACGAAACCCCATTGACCCATCACAACTGGTCTACTGACGGAAACGCGTGAGGAGGCTATAAACAGACTTCCTCCGTCTTTGTTAGCCGGCCTGCTAGACGTTGCTAGCTTGTTACCCCCGGCTAGCTGTCTGAATCGCCTTGTCCCCAACCAGCCTCACTACTAACTTGACCCTTATGTTCACTAGGCTAAGCATGCCTCTCCTCATTGTCAATATGCCTTGTCCATTGCTGTTCTGGTTAGTGTTTATTGCCTTATTTCACAGTAGAGCCTCTAGCCCTGCTCAATATGCCTTATCCAACCCTTTAGTTCCACCTCCCACACATGCGATGACATCACCTGGTTTAAATCTTTCTAGAGACATTATCTCTTTCATCACCACTCAATGCCTAGGTTTACCTCCACTGTATTCACGTCCTACCATACCATTGTCTGTACATTATGCCTTTAATCTATTTTATCACCCCTGAAACCTGTTATTTTTACTCTCTGTTCCGAACGTCCTAGACGACCAGTCATTATAGCCTTTAGCCGTATCCTTATCTTACTCCTCCTCTGTTCCTCTGGTGATATAGAGGTTAATCCAGGCCCTGCAGTGCCTAGCTCCACTCCTATTCCACAGGCCCTCTCATTTGTTGACTTCTGCAACCGTAAAAGCCTTGGTTTCATGCATGTCAACATTAGAAGCCTCCTCCCTAAGTTTGTTTTATTCACTGCCCTAGCACACTCTGCCAACCCGGATGTCCTAGCCGTGTCTGAATCCTGGCTTAGGAAGACCACCAGTAACACTGAAATTTCCATCCCTAACTATAACATCTTCAGACAAGATAGAACGGCCAAAGGGGCGGCGTTGCTATCTATTGCAGAGATAGCCTGCAGAGTTCTGTCTTGCTTTCCAGGTCTGTACCCAAACAATTTGAACTTTTACTTTTAAAAATCTGCCTTTCTAGAAACAAGTCTCTCATTGTTGCCGCTTGCTATAGACCACCCTCTGCCCCCAGCTGTGCTCTGGACACCATATGTGAACTGATTGCCCCCATCTATCTTCAGAGTTCGTGCTGCTAGGTGACCTAAATTGGGACATGCTTAACACCCGGCCATCCTACAATCTAAGCTTGATGCCCTCAACCTCACACAAATCATATTTGAACCTACTAGGTACAATCCCAAAGCCGTAAACACGGGAACCCTCATAGATGTAATCCTAACTAACTTGCCCTCCAAATACACCCTGCTGTTTTCAACCAAGATCTCAGTGATCACTGCCTCATTGCCTGCATCCGTAATGGGTTTGCAGTCAAACGATCTCCTCTCATTACTGTTAAACGCTCCTAAAACACTTCAGCGAGCAGGCCTTTCTAATTGACCTGGCCAGGGTATCCTGGAAGGATATTGACCTCATCCGTCAGTAGAGGATGCCTGGTTATTCTTTAAAAGTGCCTTCCTCACCATCTTAAATAAGCATGCCCCATTCAAGAAATTTAGAACCAGGAATAGATATAGCCCTTGGTTCTCTCCAGACCTGACTGCCCTTGACCAGCGCAAAAACATCCTGTGGCGTTCTGCATTAGCATCGAACAGCCCCGTGATATGCAACTTTTCAGGGAAGTCAGGAACCAATATACGCTGGCAGTTAGGAAAGCCAAGGCTAGCTTTTTCAAGCAGAAATTTGCCTCCTGTAACACAAACTCCAAAAAGTTCTGGGACACTGTTAAGTCCATGGAGAATAAGAGCACCTCCTCCCAACTGCCCACTGCACTGAGGATAGGAAATACTGTCACCACCGATAAACCCACAATAATTGAGAATTTCAATAAGCATTTTTCTATGGCTGGCCATGCTTTCCACCTGGCTACCCCTACCCGGTCAACAGCCCTGCACCCCCTCAGCAACTCGCCAAAGCCTCCCCACTTCTCCTTCTCCCAAATCCAGTCAGCTGATGTTCTAAAAGAGCTGCGAAATCTGGACCCTTACAAATCAGCCGGGCTAGACAATCTGGACCCTTTCTTTTTAAAATTATCTGCCGAAATTGTTGCAACCCCTATTACTAGCCTGTTTAACCTCTCTTTCGTGACGTCCTGAGATTCCCAAAGACTGAAAGCAGCTGCGGTCATCCCTCTTCAAAGGGGAGACACTCTTGACCCAAACTGTTATAGGCCTATATCCATCCTTCCCTGCCTTTCTAAGGTCTTTGAAAGCCAAGTTAACAAACAAATTACCGACCATTTCGAATCCCACCGTACCTTCTCCGCTATGCAATCTGGTTTCAGGGCTGGTCATGGGTGCACCTCAGCCACGCTCAAGGTCCTAAATGACATCATAACCGCCATCGACAAGAGACATTATTGTGCAGCTGTTTTCATTGATCTGGCCAAGGCTTTCGACTCTGTCAATCACCGCATCCTTATCGCAGACTCGACAGCATTGGTTTCTCAAATGACTGCCTCGCATGGTTCACCAATTACTTCTCCGACAGAGTTCAGTGTGTCAAATCAGAGGGCCTGTTGTCCGGCCTCTGGCAGTCTCCATGGGGGTGCCACAGGGTTCAATTCTTGGGCCGACTCTTTTCTCTGTATACATCAATGATGTCGCTCTTGCTGCAGGTGAGTCTCTGATTCACCTCTATGCAGACGACACCATTCTGTATACTTCTGGCCCCTCTTTGGACACTGTGTTAACTACCCTCCAGACGAGCTTCAATGCCATACAACTCTCCTTCCGTGGCCTACAACTGCTCTTAAACGCAAGTAAAACTAAATGCATGCTCTTCAACCGATCGCTACCCGCACCTGTCCCCGTCCAGCATCACTACTCTGGACGGTTCTGTCTTAGATTACGTGGAAAACTACAAATACCTAGGTGTCTGGTTAGACTGTAAACTCTCCTTCCAGACTCACATCAAACATCTCCAATCTAAAATTAAATCTAGAATTGGCTTCCTATTTCGCAACAAAGCTTCCTTCACTCATGCTGCCAAACTTACCTCTCGTAAAACTGACCATCCTACCGATCCTCGACTTCGGTGATGTAATTTACAAAATAGCCTCCAATACTCTACTCAACAAACTGGATGCAGTCTATCACAGTGCCATCCGTTTTGTTACCAAAGCCCCATATACCACCCACCACTGCGACCTGTACACTCTCGTAGGCTGGCCTTCACTTTACACTCGTCGCCATATCCACTGGCTCCTGGTCATTTACAAGTCCCTGCTAGGTAAAGTCCCACCTTATCTCAGCTCGCTGGTCACCTTAGCAGCACCAACCCGTAGCACACGCTCCAGCAGGTATATCTCACTGGTCACCCCCAAAGCCAATTCCTCCTTTGGCCGACTCTCCTTCCAGTTCTCTGCTGCCAATGACTGGAACGAACTTCAAAAATCTCTGAAACTGGAGACACTTATCTCCCTCAACAGCTTTAAGCACCAGCTGTCAGAGCAGTGTACAGACCACTGTACCTGTTTATAGCCCATCTGTAAATAGCCCAACCAACTACCTCATCCCCTACCGTATTTATTTATTTATCTTGTTCCTTTGCACCCCAGTTTTTCTACATTGCACATTCATCTACTGCACAGTTTTCTTTTACCATTCCAGTGTTAAATTGCTATATTGTAATTACTCTGCCACCATGGCCTATTTATTGTCTTACCTTCCTTATCCTACCTCATTTGCACTCTTTGTATATAGATTTCTTTTTTTCCTACTGTATTATTGACTGTATGTTTGTTTTATTCCATGTGTAACTCTGTGTTGTTGTGTGTCGAACTGCTTTGCTTTATCTTGGCCAGGTCGCAGTTGTAAATGAGAACTTGTTCTCAACTTGCCTACCTGGTTAAATAAAGGTGAAATAAAAAAATAAAATAAAAATACCCTGCAAACATTCAACATTGCACATATGTAGTTTTGTGGTCAACATTGTCACATTGTGTTTAGATTGTTGAAGAAAAAATGTATTTAATACATTTTATAATAAAGCTGTAACGTAACAAAATGTGGAAAAAGTCAAGGGGTCTGAATACTTTCCAAAATGCACTGTATAACCCATTTGAATAAGAAGCTATTGAAAAATAAACCTATTACAGGAAATATTCAGAAGTAACATACAACACAAGGAAATGACCACAAATGGGCATGGTTCTGCATGACTAATGACAGGTTTATTGAACAACTAGTTCCACATGCATGGTTCTGGGCATGGTTCTGCATGACATGGTTCTGCATGACTAATGACATGTTAATTGAACAACTAGTTCCACATGCATTATAATGGGTGTAGCATGTAGCATTATAATGGGTGAAGCATTATAATGGGTTTAGCACGTAGCATTATAATGGGTGTAGCATGTAGCATTATAATGGGTGTAGCATGAAGCATTATAATGGATGTAGCATGTAGAATTGTAATGGGTGTAACATGTAGCATTATAATGAGTGTAACATGTAACATAATGGGTGTCGCATGAAGCATTATAATGGCACGGATGCTCCTTTTGCGAACGTTGGATAAAGAGTAACAGCAAAGCTCTGGTATGTTTGGAATGCGCGCAGGGGATTCATCTAAAATGCAGCGATCCCAGCTTTGGGCACGGGGTCAATGAAGCTTACCGTTGCTGTCGGTGTGCTGTACCCGCGGTGTGTGTGAGCATTAAAGGTGGAGTGGGACCAGAGGACTTACCGAGGGTGGAGAGGAGACCGGAGTGGGGGTCCACAGCGGAGCGGGGGCCACCAGTGGCGAGTGACGGGGGACACGGTGGTGAGGACGATGGAGTAGCATCTGGGGAGGGGTGCTCCATGGCAACAGGGAGGCCACAGGAGGCAGGGCAGTGGGAGGCGAGTTACAAGTGGATCGGGAATTCAATGAGGCCTTTGGGAAGAAGGGCTTACATTTTGTGCACTTAAACGTCCGAATCCTACTACCGGAGATCGATGAGATACGTCTGTTGGTTTGCAAATCAGAGGTGGGTGTCCTGTGTTTTACTGAGACATGGTTGGATTCATCTGTTTGTGACTCAGAAAATGATAGGTAATTACTCTGTTGTCAGGAAGGATCGGAACGGTGGGGGGATATGTGCGTTTGTAAGATCAGACATTGCTTTTAACGTCAGATCGGATTTAAGCGCTGATCTGGAGATTGTCTGGCTGGATATCTGCCTTCCCAAAACCAAGCCGATTTTGTTGGGGGTGTGTTATAGGCCGCTCAAGCAGAATGCATTCTATGAAGGTCTTGAAATTGTGTTGTCAAACTGTAATGATTCCCTGTTGAATTAAATCATTTTGTTAGGGGATTTCAATACTGATGTCTGCAAAAAGAATAGCCCAACCCACAATGTATCTATGCACTTTTGTAGATCACTTGCTCGGACCCAAATGATAAAAGATCCCACCAGGATATGTGAAACAGTGCAAAGTACGATTGACTTAATATTGGTGTCTGATAAATCTAAAATATCGCAGAGTGGAGTAATAGTATATGGAATCAGTGATAATTTTCTTACATTTTGCACAAGAAGGATTTTTTAAGATATATTTAGGTGTCACAAAACCGTTAGAATCAGAGGACTCAAAAAATACTGTGTTGATGTAACGAATACACTGAGGCAGAGTTAGAATCCAAGTGCGGAGGTTTATTAAGGGCAGATTCCTTGAACATAAACGATAAGGCAGGCAGAGGGTCAAAACCAGAGGAGCAGTCAGATCTGTCGTCATACAAGGGGATAATCCAAAAGGCAGAGGTCAGTAGGCAGGCAAGAGATCTTAACAGTAACATCAGTTCAGCAGACTATGAAACGCTCGGTAAGGCAGGGAAACTGGCAATACTTCGCAATGAGTCCAGGCATAATTACAGGTTAAATAGTCAACCAAACAGGAAATTGGTGCAGAGGAAGCCAAGGGGGAGTGGAGCAGTCAGTACTCAGGTGATGGCTCCCTCTGCTGGTTTGGCCTTACAGTTGAAAATGTTAGGGAGGAAGTGGGTAAAATTGACTGGTCACCTGTGCTGGATAGTGTAGGGGTAGACAGTGCCTGGGAACTCTTTAAATGTAGATTCCTTGATGTGGTGAATGTAGTGGCTCCCATTAGACAGGTTAGGGTAAAGCAGAGATCTAGCCCTTGGTTTAATCATGAGATTCTAGAATCTATCCAAGCAAGGAATAAGGCTTTTAAAAATGTAAGAACTCTCAAGAGCAACATGATTTTGTCCTATATAAACGTCACAGAAATGAAGCACAGAGCAGGATGGATGAAGCTAAGAGGGGTTACTTTGCTGAGAAAATATTTGAGAACAAAAATGACCCTAAAGCTTTAGAAATAATTGAAGGAACTAGGCTGTAGTAGTACTACCAAAACCAAACTAAACAGTATTGGACTGAACATCAAGGGGGAGATGGTATATGAAAAAGCAGAGGTTGCCAATGAATTCAACTCTTTTTTTACTTCTGTTGCCAGCAAGCTGGTGTAGTATTATTATGGATGTAGCATTATAATGAGTGTAGCATGTAGCATTATAATCAAATCAAATCAAATCAAATTTTATTTGTCACATACACATGGTTAGCAGATGTTAATGCGAGTGTAGCGAAATGCTTGTGCTTCTAGTTCCGACCATGCAGTAGTATCTAACAAGTAATCTAACAAATTCACAACAACTACCTTATACACACAAGAGTAAAGGAATGAATACAGTATGTACATATAAATATATGGATGAGCTGATGGCTGACCGGCATAGGCAAGATGCAGTAGATGGTATGGAGTACAGTATATACACATATATATGAGATGAGTAATGTAGGATATGTAAACATTATATAAATGGCATTGTTTAAAGTGGCTAGTGATACATTATTTCATCCAATTATAATTATTAAAGTGGCTAGAGATTTGGGTCGATGACCGAACGGCATAGGCAAGATACAGTAGATGGTTTAGAGTACAGTGTATACATTTGATATGAGTATGTCGGATACGGAAACATTATATACAAAATTGTTTAAAGTGGCTAGTGATACATTTGTTACATCCAATTCCTATGTATAAAGTGGCTAGAGATTTAAGTCAGTATGTTGGCAGCAGCCACTCAATGTTAGTGATGGCTGTTTAACAGTCTGATGGCCTTGAGGTAAAGCTGTTTTCAGTCTCTCGGTCCCAGCTTTGATGCACCTGTACTGACCTCGCCTTCTGGATGATAGCGGGGTGAACAGGCAGTGGCTCGGTGGTTGTTGTCCTTGATGATCTTTTTGGCCTTTCTGTGACATCGGGTGGTGTAGGTGTCCTGGAGGGCAGGTAGTTTTAACTCGGTGATCTCGTTGTGCAGTCCTCACTACCCTCTGGAGAGCCTTACGGTTGTGGGCGGAGCAGTTGCGTACAGGCGGTGATACAGCCCGACAGGATGCTCACCGATTGTGCATCTGTAAAGTTTGTGAGTGATTTTGGTGACAAGCCAAATTTCTTCAGCCTCCTGAGGTTGAAGAGCGCTGTTGCGCCTCTTCTTTACCACGCTGTCTGTGTGGGTGGACCAATTCAGTTTGTCCGTGATGTGTACGCCGAGGAACTTAAAACTTTCCACCTTCTCCACTACTGTCCCTCGATGTGGATAGGGAGTGCTCCCTCTCCTGTTTCCTGAAGTCCACGATCATCTCCTTTGTTTTGTTGACATTGAGTGAGAGGTTATTTTCCTGACACCACACTCCGAGGGCCCTCACCTCCTCTCTGTAGGCCGCCTCGTCGTTGTTGGTAATCAAGCCTACCACTGTAGTGTCGTCAGCAAACTTGATGATTGAGTTGATGCGTGCTTGGCCACGCAGTCATGGGTAAACAGGAGTACAGGAGGGCTGAGAACGCACCCTTGTGGGGCCCAGTGTTGAGGATCAGCGTGGGTGGAGATGTTGTTTCCTACCCTCACCACCTGGGACCGACCCGTCAGGAAGTCAGGACCCAGTTGCACAGGGGCTGGGTCGAGACCCAGGGTCTCGAAAGCAATGACGAGCTTGGAGGGAACTATGGTGTTAAATGCTGAGCTGTAGTCGATGAACAGCATTCTTACATAAGTATTCCTCTTGTCCAGATGGGTTAGGGCAGTATGCAGTGTGATTGCGAGTGCGTCGTCCTGTGGACCTATTGGGACGGTAAGCAAATTGGAGTGGGTCCAGGGTGTCTGGCAGGATGGAGGTGATATGATCATGACTAATCTCTCAAAGCACTTCATGATGACGGAAGTGAGTGCCACGGGGCGATAGTCATTTAGCTCAGTCACCTTAGCTTTCTTGGGAACAGGAACAATGGTGGCCCTCTTGAAGCATGTGGGAACAGCAGACTGGGATAGGGACTGATTGAATATGTCCGTAAACACACCAGCCAGCTGGTCTGCGCATGCTCTGAGGACACGCCAGGGATGCCATCTGGGCCGGGCAGCCTTGCGAGGGTTAACACATTTAAATGTTTTTCTACATTGGCTGCGGTGAAGGTGAGCCGCAGGTTTTGCAGTAGCGTGGCCGTGTCGGTGGCACTGTATTGTCCTCAAAGCGAGCAAAGAGTTGTTTAGTTTGTCTGGGAGCAGGGCGTCATGGTCCGTGACGGGGCTGGTTTTTCTTTTGTAGTCCGTGATTGACTGTAGACCCTGCCACATTCCTCTTGTGTCTGAGCCATTGAATTGTGACTCTACTTTGTCTCTATATTGGTGCTTAGCTTGTTTGATTGCCTTGCGGAGGGAGTAGCTGCACCGTTTGTATTCAGTCATGTTTCCGGTAGCCTTTACCTGGTTAAAAGCAGTGGTTCGCGCTTTCAGTTTTGCGCGAATGCCGCCATCAATCCATGGTTTCTGGTTGGGGAAGGTTTTGATATTTGCTATGGGTACAACATCACCAATGCATTTGCTAATAAACTCGCTCACGAATCAGCGTATACATCAATGTTGTTGTCAGATGCTATCCGGAACATATCCCAGTCCACGTGCTCAAGCAATCTTGCAGCATGGAATCAGATTGGTCGGACCAGCGTTGAACAGACCTGAGAACGGGCGTTTCCTCGTTTTAGTTTCTGTTTGTAGGCTGGGAGCAACAAAATGGAGTCATGGTCAGACTTGCCGAAAGGAGGGCTTGAGAATAGCCTTGTATGCATCACGGAAGTTGGAATAACAGTGGTCCAGGATTTTACCAGCCTGGCACATTCGATATGCTGGTAAAATTTCGGGAGCCTTGTTCTTAAATTAGCCTTATTAAAATCCCCAGCCACAATAAATGCAGCCTCAGGATATGTGGTTTCCAGTTTACATAGAGTCCGATGAATTTCTTTCAGTGCCGCGATGTATCAGCTTGAGGGGGATGTACACGGCTGTGATTATAATCAAGAGAAATTCTCTGGTAGATAATGCGGTCTGCATTTGATTGTAAGTGAATTCCTATGTCAGGTGAACAAAGGACTTGAGTTCCTGTATGTTGTTATGATCACACCACGCCTCGTTAATCATAAGACACACCCGCCCTTCTTCTTACCAGAGAGATGTTTGTTTCGTCGGCGCGATGCGTGGAGAAACCAGGTGGCTGTACCGACTCTGATAACGATGTCCTGAGTGAGCCATGTTTCCGTGGAAGCAAGAACGTTGCAGTCTCGAATGTCTCTCTGAAAGGCAACCCTCGATCGGATTTCGTCTACTTTGTTGTCAGAGACTGCACATTGGCGATTAAAATACCGAGGAGAGGTGCACGATGCGCCCGTCGACGTAGCTTGACCAAAAGACCGACGCGTTTCCCTCTCTCCGGCGCCGCCCGTTGTTTTGAGTAGCCACGCATATCCAGTCTGTTGTTGTGTTTGGGTTAACGAAAGGAGAATCCTCTTTGGGAAAGTCGTATTCTGGTCGTAATGTTGGTAAGTTGACGTTGCTCTTATATCCAATAGTTCCTCCCGGTTGTATGTAATAAAACTTAATATTTTCCGGGAGTAACAATGTAAGGTAATACATAAAACAAAATACTGCATGGTTTCCTGAGAACGCGTGAAGCAGGCTGCCATCTCTGTTTCCTGTCGGCGCCGGAAGTAGGTGTAGTAGTAATGGCTGTAACATTATAATGGGTGTAGCATGTAGCATAATAATGGGTGTAGCATTATAATGAGGGTGTCGCATGTAACATTATAATGGGTGTAGCATGTAGCATAATAATGGGTGTAGCATTATAATGGGTGTAGCATTATAATGGTGTAGCATGAAGCATTATAATGGTGTAGCATTATAATGGGTGTAGCATGTAGCATATTAATGGGTGTAGCATTATAATGGGTGTAGCACGTAGCATTATAATGGGTGTAGCATGTAGCATTATAATGGGTGTATCATTAAAATGGGTGTAGCATGTAACATTATAATGGGTGTAGCATGTAGCATTATAATGGGTGTAGCATTATAATGGTGTAGCATGAAGCATTATAATGGTGTAGTATTATAATGGGTGTAGCATAATAATGGGTGAATCATTATAATGGGTGTAGCATGTAACATTATAATTGGTGTAGCATGTAAAATTATAATGGGTGTATCATTATAATGGGTGTAGTATTATTATGGATGTAGCATAATAATGGGTGTATCATTATCATGGGTGTAGCATTAAAAAACTGGGTTATGTCCTGTCTGTTTGGTCCTGTCCGGGGGTATCGTCGGACGGGGCCACTGTGTCTCCTGACCGCAGTGGCCCCGGTCTCAGCCTCCAGTATTTATGCTGCAATAGTTTAATGTGTCAGGGGGCTAGGGTCAGTCTGTTATAATTGGAGTATTTCTCCTGTCTTATCCGGTGTCCTGTGTGAATTTAAGTATGCTCTCTCTCTCTCTTTCTCTACTTCATTCTCTCTCGGAGGACCTGAGCCCTAGGACCATGCCTCAGGACTACCTGGCCTGATGGCTCCTTGCTGATCCAAGTCCACCTGGTCGTGCTGCTGCGCCAGTTTCAAATGTCACAAACAAAGCAACCAGTAGTTATCCTGACAGTAACCTCCTACTGCGAGATTTTAGTCATTTTCTACAGTACTATATGGATGTTAAAAAATACTTTCCTACATTTTGCACAGCTGGCCAAGTACTTCTATGCATGCTTAGGCACGCGCTCCCTCAACATTATCAGGACAGAGAAACCAGACATGCTCATTGCTCACATGGAGCACTCCCAAAAATATATAATATAACAATGGACAAATCTTGTAAATGATGGTTCTGAAATAAACCAAAATGGGTTTCTTATAAGAGTAGCATGTTGTGAACTCTGCAGACAACGTTTGAACTCTGAGAATGACAACGGCAAAAGACTTTAATTAACACATGCATTAACAGAAATGAACGTAACCAAATGACAGGGATTAACGGTACATTTACAACTGGTGGCATTTGTAATGGGGGAATCTATCAAATAAAATACATCTATGGGCAAACAATTCAAACAATGAAGCACAAGAATTGGTGGAAGCCAGCGGAGCACATTCTGGAGACTCACCTATATCTTCACCACATAACCATCCCCTTCTTCTTGTCTCAACATTTTAAATAATACTCAAGATACATTATCTTCACACATATTTGAGCTGCTTTTCACTGACAGCCACAACTCAATAATCAGCTAGACCTATTGCCACGTGCACTGTCCAAATTGCGGCCTTCCCAAACACACTGGTGATCCCCGATTCCTCTGTGGCAACGTCATGCTTTCTGGTGAAATTTTTTATTTATTTCTGTATAGACAGGAGTAATTATATAATTTGGCAAATTTATTTTCATTTACTTCCGTATTGGACACACCGCTATGCCATTTCTCTCCTGTTTATTGGTTTTCATAGCAACTTTATTTCGTTGTCCAGAAGCCAAAAGCACAATCTTTCTAAGTTTCTAACAGAGAGTTTATTGGCTGCTTCATTACAGGAGTTCCATGTTATGTTCAGCTCCATTCCTCTCATCTAAATGTGATTTCTGTCATTCTGAGCACCGTGGCTGGACGACCCTAATGGGTTATGCACCCAAGATGCATCTGGTATAGACTTCCAAATAGACAGTAAATTAAAATCTTCCCGTCACGTTGTCATGGAAACCCTGGTAGCATTATAATGGGTGTAGCATTACTGAGTGAGATCAGTGACATCACCCAAACTGGCTGTAGATCTCAATGTGACGTGGACAGGAAGCTACTAAAATGTAGTAAATAAAACATCTAAATACCTCAAATTAATATTTTAAAGAACTCAAATGAGAGGAATATGTGTAGAGTGGACGACAAAGGAGAGGGAACCAACAGTAGTTGTCAGCAGACCATTCTCAAATATTTATGTTAAGTCACTTTTTGGAAACGGAACGGAGAGAAACAAGGGGTAGCTTGCTCTCTACGTCGTCTGATTCTAGACATATCAGTCATCGTCCTAGGGCCCTCCGTTGAAGAGGTATAGACCAACCAACTCCGAATATCCAAAGTGAAAACAAAATTAAGGTGGTACTTACTGGTGTTAATCAGATTTCCAATCTCCTCTTCATCTTCCAATGTGACAGTAATCTCCCCTTCGTTCTTCACCCGAAAAACTGCATCCTCCTCTTCTTTTACTGTGACATCCTATTTCACTCTGAACGAGTCTTCCTCTTTCACTGTAACTTATTTATCTTCTTTCCCTGTAACAGAATCACCCTCCACTTCTTTTACTTTGACATCCTCATCTTCCTTCTCCTCTTTCACTAAAATGTTCAGCCCCAGAGCTTCTTCTTTAGCAGGAGGGGATAGGCTTAGTGAGCTCATGGTTGGGATGCTACCTAGCTAGTTAGCATTAGCGACTAGGCCAGTGCTAACTTAACCAGACACTATAGCTGACTAATAAAAACGTTAAATTAAATTAGCCTGCTAGCCAACACAGTAGGTAATATAAGCTCTAAAGAGCTTTTTTTTTTTTTTTTTTATTGAACAGTAACATGCACAACATAAACATAACAGCCAGAGGGATTCCACAAAGGAATGAGATAAAAAAATAAACACAAATCCACATTATATCAATTAAAATACAGACATGCAGCAAATACATTTTTTGACATTTTGTTTTGTATACGTTTTAATGACTCTAAGGGGCTTTTTCTTCATAAATTGATTTGTGTATGAAATGTTTTCCTAATAAAATAAAGAGATTTATGACATACTCACGCTCAATTGTGGAATCAGTGTAGTAAAATAATATGTCAGACTTCAATGGTTGTATGCATTTTGAGGCCAAGATATATACATCAGTCCAGAACACTTCACTATATAAACAATGACAGAGTAAGTGTTCAATAGATTCAGTTTCTAGTTCACAAAAACTGCATTCACTGGAAACATCAGGTATATATTTAGATATCAAGTTATTACACGGATAGACTCTATGGATACTCTTAAAGGAGATCTCCTTTACTTTATTGGTCACCATAAATGTGTGTGGAGTGAGCCAAGCACGGTGCCAGTTTACATCAAAAGATGAGGCCCAATAGAATATCGCAGAGGGAATAGACTTCCTGTAGAAAATATCCCTTAATAAACAATTGTTGAATTTTGTATCTAGTAGACCTATGCCATTCACCTGGATATCGCTTACAATCGGGGATATTCCAAAATATGCATTATTCTGAAGTAATATTTTTATCCCACTAGGTATAGCTTTAATAACAGTGTCATATTCCTTGCTTGAAACCTCAAAGTTGTATCTTTCCATAAATTCTCACCTCGTAAATAGATTCCCACTAATATTAACTAATTGGCTGACAAGGACAATGTTTTTCGAGAACCATTTATGGCAAAATAACATCTTGTTTCTGTGTAATATCGACCCATTGTTCCATATAAAACATTTATGAGGTGAAAAGTTGTGTTTATACAACAAAGCCCAGCACATTAAAGCTTGCTTGTGAAAAGCTGCCAATTTCACAGGAAGTTTACCCACAATATATGGACATTGTAGTAAAAAATTAAGCCATCCGAACTTCTGAAAAACAAAATGAGGTATAATATTCCAGAAACTATGAGGATTTTTTATGTACCTTTTAACCCAGTTGACTTTGGATATCTGATTGAAGAGAGTGAAGTCTAAGACATTTAGACCGCCATCACAAACCCTGTTGGTGATAACATCTCTTTTTATCTTATGTGGCTTATTTTTCCATATGAAGCTGTACAATAGCCTAAGGTACAGCAAGTGGATTTGGGAATGTCAATAGATGAAAAAAGATAGGATGCACGAGATAGCCCCTCAGCTTTGGATAAAAGCACCCTTCCTTGAAGACTTAAATCCCTCCCTAACCATGAGGATAATTTCTTTTTGACAGATTCAGTTACAGGGCTCAAATTAAGATCACCAAAAATCTTAAGGTTGTGAATGATCTTTACACCGAGGTGGGTTACAGTATCTTTTCAGAGATGTTACAATCTGCCGGATTGACAGCTCCTTTCAGAACAAACATCTCACATTTGGAGAGATTTAATGCCAAACCTAAGATTTTGGAGAACTGCATCACGATATCCAATGCTAATCTAGCTTGTGACACATTTTTCAAAAAAAGTGAGGTGTCATCCGCCAGTTGGGATATCTTGATCTCTCTGGCCTGGAATGTAAATGGACTTCAAATGGACTTTTATGAACTAATGAGCATAAGATTTGGGATACTAACAAAAATAAAAAAGGTGAGATTGGACAACCTTGTTGTATTCTTTTGTAAATGATAAACCTTGAAGATGTTCCATGACAGAGTTTGATACAGCTATTGCAACCATTATACAGAGTTCTAATAGCATCAACAACAAAAAATGACCAAACTTCAAATGCTTAAGACAATCAAAGATACAGTAAATCACAATTTTATCAAATGCTTTCTGAAAATCCAAAAATAGGATAAACAGGGAAGTCATCCAATCGATCACAATACTCAACCAAGTCTAACACCAGCCTCAGATTATTAGATATATGGCGCCCTTTCATAAACCCTGATTGACATTCATCAACCAAATCATTCAAGCAAGACTTTAACCTTTTTGCAAAGATTAAGGCTATAATTTTGTAGTCGTTATTTAGAAGTGTGATTGGATGCCAATTATCAATAAATAAGAGATCCTTGTGTGGTTTAGGTATAAGAGTTATAACCCCTTGCTTCAGAGAGGCAGGTAGTTCTCCCTTCTTTATAACCTCATTAAAGGTTTCAAGTAAAAATGGTGCTATTTCTTCAGAGAAGGTTTTGTAAAATTCAGAGGTTAATCCATCACAACCTGGAGATTTGTTATTTTTTAACTGAGCAACCCCGTACTGGATGTCCATAATGGATAAATCTTGACAACAAGACAGATTGAATTCTTCACTAACCGAATTAACATTCTCTATAGAATCAAGGAGATCTTTAGAGTCACGCAAATTATTATCTAAGGAGTAAAGATTCTCATAAAACTTAGTGGTAAAGTCTGATACTAACTCTCTGTCCTCAGTGGTAACCCCATGAATCTTAAGTTTCCGAAGTGTGTTAAGTTCCCCTCTCCTCTTTTCCAAGTTAAAAAAGTATTTACTGTTCTTTTGGCCTTTTTCAAGCCATTGTTTTCTGGATCTTATGAAGGCTCCTCTAGCCTTTTCCTCATACAATGTATCTAGTTGATTCTGTAAATCATTCAATTTAGCTTTCTCATTTATGATCCGTCAGGACTGCAGGCAGTATTTTGACCTCTACAGTGTTGGGCTCAAGACTAGAGGTTAACATCCACAAGTCAATTCTTGATTGTAGTGAACGATCTCTATTACTCCATGTATATTGTTATTCTCCAGGGTTTTTAACTCTCCATATGTCAATTAAGTCCAGGCATTGGCAGAAATTCACCAACTTGTTCACACCAATGTTAGGCCTATGGGGCAATCAGCCTCATTAGAATAAACCATATTAAAATCTCTACCAACTATAATCTGACTGGATGGATATTTTATCAAAAGACTTAAGAATTTCCTGAATTTCCTCTTGAAGTAAGTTATTTGGAGGACTAGAACAGTATCCATATACATTACACAACACAAATAATCTGTCCATGTGGTTGATGACCGCTACTAGCCAATGTCCATTGGTGTCCATTTGAGTAAACAAAAAAAGTCCCTTTGAAATTGTGTGCTAAAATTGCAACCCCAGCTGAATGATTAGTCCCGTGGGCCAAAAAAATGTCACCGCCCCACTGATTTTTCCAATAATTATTGTCCTCTTTGCATGAATGTGTTTTTTGAACGAATACAAGATCTGCGTTGCAGTCCTTACAAAAATTTAAAAAGCTTCTCTTCAACAGGTTTCGTATCCCCCTGGCATTGATTGACAAACTTCAAGTCCATAACAGAATATAAATAAAAATCCTATGCAATCTCAACTTCACCCTCTCTAAAAAAGGTTGCTTCACAAAAGTATTAACAGAAGTCTTAACTTGTAAACAGTAACACCGTAATTCAAAACTAGAACGCTTAGTTTGCAGTGAGGAAGGTGCTACCTTGTAAACCTACCGACAGAACAAATCACCCCGGTCATATTTCTTTTATGTCGGCAAAAAATGCTCTGATTCCCCTGTAGTATCCACCCTTTCCTTGATTTCGGGCCTGTTGTACAAGAGGCCACAATTTTGCCTTTGCTGCCTTGTCTGCTGCAGTCAAGTCCTCACCGAATCTAATTTCTCTCTTTCAGAAAGGCGCTTTCCTTTGCTTTCTTACAAACGGCATCTCTCGCTGTGCGAAAAGAAAATTGGATGATGATCGAGCGGCTGACGATGGCATCTTGCCTCTTCCCAATACGATGAGCGACATCCACAGCCATATCCATAGGGGAAGTCCGGTGCCACACGGTTACAGATGTCTCTTACTATGCGCTTCACATTCTCACCCTGGTCCTCGGGGACACCGTAAAGCCGTAGCACCCACCTTCTCCGGTATCGCTCTGCTTCCGATAAGCGCTCCAGCAGTTCGACGCAGGTATTCTCCTGTGCAGTGCTTTTCTCAGAAGTAGCAGTGTTTGCAAGTTTAAGATCTTCGATACTCTTGTATGCATGATTAAGAGAGGTTTCGAGGTCAACGATGTTTGATGTGTTTCCGCGTATCATTTTCTCCAGACCATCGGCTCTTTCGTTAACTTTGCCGAGACAGCATCGATTATGTTGACCTGTAATTCGCGCAAAGACAATTATTTCTGTCTTTTTGGGTGCGGGACTATTGACTGGATTTTCAGAATCAACCAAATGACCAGATTCTTCCATGTCTTCTCCTGAGGAGTCAGGTGGCGGTTTTCTACAATGTATGAGTGGTCAGCTAGCAACTGCCTTCTCCTCCCATTGCTCTTTCGCACATTTTTTTGTCTTCCATTTCTCAAAGTTTCAGATCAAATTTGCGGCCAACAAGCGTTGTTATGTAATGTGTAATATAAGCCAAGTTCTGTTACATTTTAGAACATTTGAGAGGGATAAAGGTTCAGGCTACTCGGAGCAAACTTAAAAACTCGTCTGCACTCGCCGCCATCTTCAGCCGGAACTCGCTCTAAAGAGCTTGAATCCTCCGGCTGTTGGCTGTTTTTGAAGATTATACGTCACGCTTGCAGCATCGTTTGAAAGAATCACATCGCCGTCTGCAGACTGGAGTGTGTATTTTTTATTTTATTTAACCTTTATTTAACTAGGTAGGCCAGTTGAGAACAAGTTCCCATTTACAACTGCCACCTGGCCAAGATAAAGCAAAGCAGTGCGACACAAACAACAACACAGAGTTACACATGGGACAAACAACCGTATAGTCAATAACACAATAGCAAAATCTATCATCGCCGTCTGCTGACTGGAGTGGGTAACGCAGTTGAGAGAAATATTTTATTTAGACAAAGCTTATTTTAAACGGATTTAATTAAATATACCTATTATATTGAGACATACAAAGACAGGAATTAGAAGCATATTTTTTAGGAGTTTGAATAAAAAGTGTTTACTATGGCACATGTGCATTAAAGGCTGTTTCATTAAGTCAAAAACATAAATAAGTAGCTATCTACTGTAGGTCTATACTGCTCCTACATGGTGTAACAATACATCGTGTAGATGTATATAATGAACAGACTAGGTCTATACTGCTCTTACATGGTGTAACAATACATCATGTAGATGTATATAATGAACAGACTAGGTCTATACTGCTCTTACATGGTGTAACAATTTTTATTTATTTTACTATTATTTAACCAGGTAGGCTAGTTGAGAACAAGTTCTCATTTACAACTGCAACCTGGCCAAGATAAAGCACCGCAGTTTGATAAATACAACAAAGAGTTACACATGGAATAAACAAACATACAGGCAATAATACAGTAGGAAAAAAAAGTATATATACAGTGAGTGCAAATGAGGTAAGATAGGGGAGGTAGAGCAATAAATAGGCCATGGTGGCGAGGTAATTACAATATAGCAATTATACACTGGAATGGTAGATGTGCAGAAGATAAATGTGCAAGTTACTGGGGTGCAAAAGAGCAAGATAAATAAATACAGTATGGGGATGAGGTAGTAGGATGGGCTGTTTACAGATGGGCTATGTGCAGGTGCAGAGATATGTGGTGCTTAAAGCTAGTGAGGGAGATGAGTCTCCAGCTTCAGTGATTTTTGTAGTTCCTTCCAGTCATTGGCAGCAGAGAACTGGAAGGAAATGCGGCCATTGGCTTTGGGGGTGACCAGTGAGATATACTGCCGGGAGCACGTGCTACGGGTGGGTGCTGCTATGGTGACCAGTGAGCTAAGATAAGGCGGGGCTTTACCTAGCAAAGACTTGTAGATGACCTGGAGCCAGTGTGTATGGCGACGAGTATGAAGCGAGGGCCAGCCAACGAGAGCGTACAGGTCGCAGTGGTGGGTAGTATATGGGGATTTGGTAACAAAGCGGATGGCACTGTGATAGACTGCATCCAATTTGTTGAGTAGAGTGTTGGAGGCTATTTTATCAATTTAATTCTGGATTGGAGATGCTTAATGTGAGTCTGGAAGGAGAGTTTACAGTCTAGCCATGCATTTAGTTTTACTTGCATTTAAGAGCAGTTGGAGGCCACAGAAGAAGAGTTGTATGGCATTGAAGCTCATCTGGAGGTTAGTTAATATAGTGTCCAAAGAAGGGCCAGAGGTATACAGAATGGTGTCGTCTGCGTAGAGGTGGATCAGAGAATCACCAGCAGCAAGAGCGACATCATTGATGTATATAGAGAAGAGAGTCGGTCCGAGAATTGAACCCTGTGGCACCCCCATAGAGACTTTAAGCACCAGCTGTCAGAGCAGCTCACAGCTCACCGCACCTGTACATAACCCATCTGTAAATAGCCCATCCAACTACCTCATCCCCATACTGTATTTATGTATTTTTCTCCTTTGCACCCCAGTATCTATACTTGCACATTCATCTTCTGCACATCACTCCAATTTTAAGTGCTATATTGTAATTACCTTGCCACTATGGCCTATTTATTGCCATACCTCCCTTATCTTACCTCATTTGCACACACTGTATAGACTTTTCTACAGTATTATTGACTGTATGTTTGTTTATTCCATGTGTAACTCTGTGTTGTTGTATGTGTCGCACTGCTTTGCTTTATCTTGGCCAGGTCGCAGTTGTAAATGAGAAATTGTTCTCAACTAGCCTACCTGGTTAAATAAAGATGAAATAAAAATAAAAAAGTTTTGGGGGGAGTTCTTCAGCTCTGTCAGGTTGGATGGGGAGCTTTGCTACACAGCTATTTTCAGGTCTCTGCAGAGATGTTGGATCGAGTTCAAGTCCGGTATCTGGCTGGGCCACTCAAGGTTATTCAGAGACTTGTCCCGAAGCCACTCCTGCGTTGTCTTGGCTGTGTGCTTAGGGTCGTTGTCCTGTTGGAAGGTAAACCTAGCCCCAGTCGGAGGTCCTGAGCGTTCTGGAGCAGGTTTTCATCAAGGATCTCGTTGTACTTTCCTCCTTCCATCTTTCCCCTCGATCCTGACTATTATCCCAGTCCCTGCCGCTGAAAAACATCCCCACACCATGATGCTGCCACTACCATGCTTCACCGTAGGGAGGGTACCAGGTTTACGCCAGACGTGACGATAGGTCAGAACACAGCGTCTCTATTCTCTCAAGTGATTTCAGATCCTCTGACTGGGAAAATGTCCTTTCACACAGAGAGAAAGCAGTGGTAAGGCTTTTTTAGTGTGTCCTCATGTTCCTTAAGGCTCCCCAACCAGGTAAAACTCATTCCACACTGGGAGCATTGGAAAGGCTTTTCTCCTGTGTGTGTCCTCTCGTGAGATTTTAGGTCCGCCACTCGTGAAAATTTACTTTTACACTGGGAGCAGAAAATGCGTTTCTCCTGTGTGTATTCTCTCATGCCTTTTCAGGTTAGTTAACATGGTAAAACTCTTTTCACACTGGGAACATTGGTAAGGCTTTTCTCCTGTATGTATCCGCTCATGTGCTTTAAGGTGCCCTATCTGAGTAAAACTCTTTCCACACTGGGAACATTGGAAAGGCTTTTCTCCTGTGTGTATCCTCTCGTGAGCTTTTAGGTCCCATAACTGAATAAAACTCATTCCACAGTGGGAACAGTGATGAGGCTTTTCTCCTGTGTGTATTCTCTCATGCCTTTTCAGGTTAGCTAACACGGCAAAACTCTTTCCACACTGGGAACAATGGAAAGGCTTTTCTCCGGTGTGTAGTCTCGCATGCTTTTTTAGGTTTCCTATCCGAGTAAAACTCTTTCCACAATGGGAACATTGGAATGGCTTTTCTCCTTTGTGTATTCTCTCATGCTCTTTTAATTGCCCTATCTTAGTAAAACTCTTTCCACACTGGGAACATTGGAAAGGCTTTTCTCCTGTGTGTATCCTCTTATGAGCTTTTAGGTCCCCATCTTGATTAAAACTCATTCCACATTGGGAACAGTGATAAGGCTTTTCTCCTGTGTGTATTCTCTCGTGCCTTTTCAGGTTAGCTAACACGGCAAAACTCTTGCCACAATGGGAGCATTGGAAAGGCTTTTCTCCAGTGTGTGTCCTCTCATGCAGTTTTAGGTTCCCTAACCAGCGAAAACTCTTTTCACAGTGGGAGCAGTGGTGATGTCTCGCTGGTTTGGGCGTCTCTGGGTCTGGTTCCCCTGAAGGACTCTTCCCGCTGTCAGAGTGAGAGTCTGGTCTCTCTCCTGCCAAAGACAAACAGAGTATCTAGTCAAACAGAGACCTGAATGAAACCTCCACATGATAAAACTGTCTTCCTATGAGGTTTAATCTAGACTAGATCCCTCAATAAAAGAGCAGAACTGGTCATCACAGAGTGGCTGTAGTGCTTTGTAGGCTGGGTAAATCAATTTTGAAATCAATACATTTTTGACAGCATCCCCTTTTGATAAAAAAAAGAAGCATTCCTTACATGTTTGACTACGGAAGAAGTAAGAAAGTGACCTTTTGTAACTGAATGTAAAAACAGTCATGAGATATACAGTATCAGTTAAAAAGTTCACACACCTACTCATTCCAGGGTTTTTCTTTATTTTAACTATTTTCTACATTGTAGAATAATAGTGAAGACATGAAAACACATATGGAATCATGTAGTAACCAAAAAACTGGTAAACAAAATCTAAATATTTTTTTGATTCTTCAAAGTAGCCACCCTTTGCCTTGATGACAGCTTTGCACACTCTTGGCATTCTCTCAACCATCTTCACCTGGAATGCTTTTCCAACAGTCTTAAGCACTTGTTGGCTGCTTTTCCTTCACTCTGCGGTCCAACTCATCTCAATTGGGTTGAGATCGGGTGATTGTGGAGGCCAGGTCATCTGATGCAGCACTCAATCGCTCTCCTTTTTTTGGTCAAACAGCCCTTACACAGCCTGGAGGTGTGTTGGGTCATTGACCTGTTGAAAAACAAATGATAGTCCAACTAAGCGCAAACCAGATGGGATGGCGTATCGCTTCAGAATGCTGTGGTAGCCAGACAGGTGTGTGCCTTTCCAAATCATGTCCAGTCAAGTGAATTTACCACAAGTTATAGAAGCATCTCAACGATGATCAATGGAAACAGTATGCACACCTAAGCTCAAATTCGAGTCTCATAGCAAAGGGTCTGAATACTTAAGTGACATTTTTTCTACAAACCTATTTTTGCTTTGTCATTATGGGGTATTGTGTGTAGATTGACGAGGATTTGTATTTATTTAATCCATTGTAGAATAAGGCTGTAACGTAACAAAATGTGGAAAGACTGTTTAGTGACATAAATAAGGGGTTAAAGACTATTTTATTATATCTCTCAGATACAGGACAGACACTTCAGAACAAACTTCCTTTAGATGTTTGGGGGGAAACAATGTTACTATGGTTACGGTTGTTCCATGTTGTGAATGTTATGCAATGCATTAGTATGGGTTATAGCAGTATGGTCAACTCATTTGACATAAATTAACTTTGGAATATTTTGGGTTGATACTTCCATTGGTCTTACAATTCAAAATCATATAGCAACATTATCCTTGGTATAACCATCTTAAAACAGTACTATACTGGGGAAGCCCTTCCTGTTGGAGGGTGTTTCTATAGTACTATACTGGGGAAGCCCTTCCTGTTGGAGGGTGTTTCTACAGCACTACAGTGAGGGAAAAAAGTATTTGATCCCCTGCTGATTTTGTACGTTTGCCCACTGACAAAGAAATTATCAGTCTATAATTTTAATGGTAGGTTTATTTGTAAAGTGAGAGAGAATAACAACTAAAAAAATCCAGAAAAACACATGTGAAAAATGTTATAAATTGATTAGCATTTTAATGGAGGGAAATAAGTATTTGACCCCCTCTCAATCAGAAAGATTTCTGGCTCCCAGGTGTCTTTTATACAGGTAACGAGCTGAGATTAGGAGCACACTCTTAAAGGGAGTGCTCCTAATCTCAGTTTGTTACCTGTATAAAAAAGACACCTGTCCACAGAAGCAATCAATCAGATTCCAAACTGTCCACCATGGCCAAGACCAAAGAGCTCTCCAAGGATGTCAGGGACAAGATTGTAGACCTACACAAGGCTGGAATGGGCTACAAGACCATTGCCAAGCAGCTTGGTGAGAAGGTGACAACAGTTGGTGCGATAATATTCGCAAATGGAAGAAACACAAAAGAACTGTCAATCTCCCTCGGCCTGGGGGAGATTGACAAGATCTCACCTCGTGGAGTTGCAATGATCATGAGAACGGTGAGGAATCAGCCCAGAACTACACGGGAGGATCTTGTCAATGATCTCAAGGCAGCTGGGACCACAGTCACCAAGAAAACAATTGGTAACACACTACGCCGTGAAGGACTGAAATCCTGCAGCCCCCGCAAGGTCCCCCTGCTCAAGAAAGCACATATACATGCTCATCTGAAGTTTGCCAATGAACATCTGAATGATTCAGAGGACAACTGGGTGAAAGTGTTGTGGTCAGATGAGACCAAAATGGAGCTCTTTGGCATAAACTCAACTCGCCGTGTTTGGAGGAGGAGGAATGCTGCCTATGACCCCAAGAACACCATCCCCACCGTCAAACATGGAGGTGGAAACATTATGCTTTGGGGGTGTTTTTCTGCTAAGGGGACAGGACAACTTCACGGCATCAAAGGGACGATGGACGGGGCCATGTATCATCAAATCTTGGGTGAGAACCTCCTTCCATCAGCCAGGGCATTGAAAATGGGTCGTGGATGGGTATTCCAGCATGACAATGACCCAAAACACACGGCCAAGGCAACAAAGGAGTGGCTCAAGAAGAAGCACATTAAGGTCCTGGAGTGGCCTAGCCAGTCTCCAGGCCTTAATCCCACAGAAAATCTGTGGAGGGAGCGGAAGGTTCGAGTTGCCAAACAACAGCCTCGAAACCTTAATGACTTGGAGAAGATCTGCAAAGAGGAGTGGGACAAAATCCCTCCTGAGATGTGTGCAAACCTGGTGGTCAACTACAAGAAACATCTGACCGCTGTGATTGCCAACAAGGGTTTTGCCACCAAGTACTAAGTCATGCTTTGCAGAGGGGTCAAATACTTATTTCCCTCATTAAAATGCAAATCAATTCATAAAAATGTTCACATGCGTTTTTCTGGATCTTTTTGTTGTTATTCTGTCTCTCACTGTTCAAATAAACCTACCATTAAAATTATAGACTGATAATTTCTTTGTCAGTAGGCAAACGTACAAAATCAGCAGGGGATCAAATACTTTTTCCCTCACTGTATACTGGGGAAGCCCTTCAGGTTGGAGGCTGTTTCTACAGTACCTTACTGGGGAAGCCCTTCATGTTGGATGGTGATTCTACAGTATCTTACTGGGGAAGCCCTTCATGTTGGAGGGTGTTTCTACAGTACTATACTGGGGAAGCCCTTTATGTTGGATGGTGTTTCTACAGTACTATACTGGGGAAGCCCTTCATGTTGGAGGGTGTTTCTACAGTACTATACTGGGGAAGCCCTTCATGTTGGAGGGTGTTTCTACAGTACTATACTGGGAAGCCCTTCATGTTGGAGGGTGTTTCTACAGTACTATACTGGGGAAGCCCTTCATGTTGGAGGGTGTTTCTACAGTACTATACTGGGGAAGTCCTTCATGTTGGAGGGTGTTTTGCATTTGACACTTCAGCAACTGGTTACAGTGTGTTAGTACAAGGCTTGGAGATCAGTTGCATGGAAGTTTGTTTCTATAATGTGGAACTGGAATCTGATCTTAGTTCTCATTCCGTTGTCGTTGGAGTGAGGCCTAGCCTACCGGTGAAGGGCGTCTCATTCATATTGGGAAATTATTTGGCTAGAGGGAAGGTTGTGCCAAATCCTGTCATTTGTAAGGAACCCAGAATTGAGGAACCTGATGGGTTATCAGAAAAGTACCCTACAGTGTTCCCAGCATGTGCCGTTACACGTGCTATGTCTAAGTAAGTCGCCGGGAGCAAGTCCAGTGTTGAGGATGTCAGAGATCCCACCATGGTCAATCTGTCAGACGTTTATGGGTGATCCTGATTTCGGTAAACCTCCTGAGTTGACCTCTCCGTTGAAAACCCCAAAGGTGACAGTTTGTAGAACCTCTGAATGAAGAGAGGATCCCTACAGTTGACACTTGGATGTCTAGGAAGCAGCTGATTGATGAACAGAGTAAAGATGTTTCCAGGAAGCAGCTGATTGATGAACAGAGTAAAGATGTTTCTAGGAGGCAGCTGATTCATAAACAGAGTAAAGATGTTTCTAGGAGGCAGCTGATTGATAAACAGAGTAAAGATGTTTCCCTCTCCCCTCTTTTTGCTGAGATACATCCAGAGGAGGAGTTTAATGAAGTTCGTGTTGGTAATTTTGACAGAGATGGCGTTCTAATGAGGAAATGGCGCTTTAATGAGGAAATTGTGTTCTCTCGCCACTTTTCGGCTAGACGATTGGCCCAGTTTATCTCAAATTGTTGTTCCAGTTGCGCTTTGACAAGAGATACTGAGGTTGGCTCACGATGGTAGTATGACAGGCCATCTTGGGGTCAACAAGATGTCTGAAACAGGATGTTGTGGCTCACTGTAAATCCTGTGGCGTTTGCCAGCGGACAGGTAAACCGAACCAAGCTGTACCGGTTGCACCTTTGTAGCCTATTCCTGTTTTTGACAAACCTTTCAGCAGGGTTCTGGTGGACTGTGTTGATCCTTTGCCCAAAGCTAAGAGTGGTAAGATTTCAGTTAACTAGTGATAGACTATTTATAATGCAGACATGATATAGTAGTTCATATGTATTACTGGTTGAGAGTACTTTTCTGTTTGAGAGACATTTTTGGCTGTTTTGCCGGGGAACGTCACAATGGAAGTTTAAAAAAAACACTTTACTACATTTCCACTCAGCAGGCCAAGTAGTTCTATGCTCAGGTGGGCGCTCCCTCAACATTATCAGGACAGAGAAACCAGACATGCTCATTACTCTTCTACATTTGCACTCACTGTACATAGATTTTTCTATTTTTTATTTTCTTTTGTGTTATTGACTGTACGTTTGTTTATGTGTAACTCTGTGTTGTTGTTTTTGTCACTACTTTGCTTAATCTTGACTGGGTCGCAGATGTAAATGAGAACTTGTTCTCAACTGGCTTTCCTTGGTTAAATAAAGGTGAAATATTTTTTTTTTTAAATGACTAATTAATACATGCATTAACAGAAATGAATGTAACCAAATTACAGGAAATAACGGTACATTTACTACTGGTGACATTTGTAACGGGGAATTGATATAATAAACTCAATCTAAGGGCAATCAATTCACAAAATGAAACAATGAAGGAGCAAGAATTGGTGAAAGCCAGCGGAGCACATTCTGAAGAGAGACTCACCTATATCTTCACCACACAACCCTCCCCTTCTTCTTGTCTCAACATTTTAAATTATACTCAAGATACATTATCTTCACACATATTTGAGATGCTTTTCACTGACAGCCACAACTCAAGGAACCTGATGGCTCCTTACCCGTTACCCTGTATCCACAATAATAAGATGTATCCACCAGCTAGGCCTATTTCCACACGCACTGCCCAAATAGGCATAAGCCTACAAGCTTGTGATTTGAAACCATACACAGCAATTTTTTTTTTCAAGAAGCTAATGATCCCTGATTTCTCTGTGGCAACGTCATGCTTTCTGGTGAAGTATTTTATTTATTTCTGTATAGACAGGAGTAATTATATCATTTGGGCAAATTTCTTTCAATTTATTTACCTGTTGGACACACCGCTATGCCATTTCTCACCTGTTCTATTGGTTTTCATATCAACTTTATTTCTTTGTCCAGAAGCCAAAGGCACAATCCTAGTTGTTGCAGCTTTAGACTCCCCCTCTTTCTAAGTTTCTAACAGAGATTTTCATCTCTGTCAGATATGGACCTCTAGCAGGTGGACTGGTTAGAACGGTGTGTTCATCTCTGTCAGATATGAACCTCTATCAGGTGGACTGTTTAGAACGGTGTGTTCTAAAAAAAAAACACTATAGGAGTTGTCTCGAGATGGCTATGCATATTCATGACATGAGGCTAGTAGCTTAGCATTTTTCTCCATTGAATACAGGCAGTTGACAACAACAACCCTCATAGAATAAAAACAATAGATTACAATAATAAGATGTATCCACCAATCCAAAGAAAAGGGTAGGCGGGAGCTAGAGAACCCGCAGTGCCGCTTTGTGGACAACGACTCCCCTTGTTTGGGCAGAGAGACATCTTGTCTGTATAACCATAATGTTTGGTGTAGCCAACCCAACTCTCGCATGGCACTATTGGGGGGCACGGTGTGTAGTAAAACATCACTACACGAAAATCACAACATGCCGTGCCCCCCAGATAGACCCTTCTCAAATATATATGTTACGTCACTTTTTGGAAACGGAACGGAGAAAACAAGGGGTAGCTTGCTCTCTACGTCGTCTGATTCTAGACATATCAGTCATCATCCTAGGGCCCTCAGTTAGAGGTATTGACGAGAGAACTCCGAATATCCAAAGTGAAAAACCAATTTAAGGCTGTACTTACTGGTGTTAATCAGATCTCCTATCTCCTCATCTTCATCTTCCAACGTGACAGTAATCTCCCCTTCCTTCTTCACTCCAAAATCGGCATCCTCCTCTTCTTCCACAGTAACATCCTCCTCCTCTTTCACTCTGAACGCTTCTTCTTCTAATTTCACTGTAACTTCTTCCTCTTCTTCTTTCACGGTAACAGCCTCACCGTCTACTTCTTTTTTTACCGTGACATCCTCCTCTTCATTCTCCTCTTTCACTACGATGTTCAGCCCCAGAGCCTCTTTCTCAGTCCAGCAGACCTCCTCTTCTTTAGCAGGAGGGGAGTAGTTTAGGGAGCTCATGGTCGGGAATGTTAGCTAGCTAGCTATCATTAACGACTAGACTAGTGCTAATCTAACCAGCCAGATGACTAATAAAACAACGTAAATACGAAATTAAATAGGTTAACAAGTAGATACGACAGAAGTGTGTTTAAAACACAATAGCTAATATAGACCGAAAGCGTCTAAAAAGCTTGAATCTTTCGGCTATGTTGGCTAGCAAGCTAACGAGGTGGTTGACTAGCTGTTTTTGAAGAAACGTCCCGTCCACTAGATTATACGTCACGCTTGCAGCATCGCTTGAAAGACGCACATCGCCGTCTGCTGACTGGAGTGGGAAACGCAGTTGAGGAAATATTTTATTTTCAGATAAAGTTCATTTTAAATGTATTTAATTAACTTTTTTTTTTACTTTAGTTTACAGCACATTCGGAAAGTATTCAGACCCCTTGACCTTTCCCACATTTTGTTACGTTACGTTATTCTAAAATGGATTAAATAGAAAATGTTCCTCATCAATCTAATACCCCATAATGACATCACAATACCCCATAATGACATCACAATACCCCATAATGACAAAGTGAAAGCTGTTTTTTAGAAATTATCGGAAATGTATTACAAATAAAAACAGAAACACCTTATTCACATAAGTATTCAGATCCTTTGCTATGAGACATATTACGGACATATTCAAACTCTCTCTATCCCAGTCTATTGTCCCCACATGCTTCAAGATGTCCACCATTGTTCCTGTACCCATTTTTTATTTAACTAGGCAAGTCAGTTAAGAACAATTTTTTATTTACAATGATGTCCTACCCGGCCAAACCCGGACGACGCAGGGCCAAGTGGCAGAACGGTCTAAGGCAAGAGGCGTCACTACGTTCCCAGGTTCGAATCCAGGCTGAATCACATCTGGCTGTGATTGGGAGTCCCATAGAGTGGGTCCTGGACATCTGGCTGTGATTGGGACTCCCACTCTATGGGACTCACTCTATGGGACTCCCAATCACAGCCAGATGTGATTCACCCTGGATTCGAACCTGGGAACATAGTAACGCCTCTTGCCTTAGACCGTTGCGCCACTCGGGAGACCGTAAAGAAAAGGTAACTGAACTTAATGACTATCGCCCCGTAGCAATCACTTCTGTCATCATGAAGTGCTTTGAGAGACTAGTCAAGGATCATATCACCTCTACCTTACCCGTCACCCTAGACCCACTTCAATTTGATTACCACCCCAATAGATCCACAGACGATGCAATCGCCATCACACTGCCCTATCCCATCTGGACAAGAGGAATACCTATGTAAGAATACTGTTCATTGACTATCGCTCAGAATTCAACACCATAGTACCCTCCAAGCTCTTCATTAAGCTTGAAGCCCTGGGTCTGAACCCACCCCTGTGTAACTGGGTCCTGGACTTCCTGACAGGCCACCCCCAGGTGGTGAAGATAGGAAAAAACACCTCCACTTTGCTGATACCCACAAGGAAGGGTGCTCAGCCCCCTCCTGTACTCCCTATTCACCCATGACTGCGTGGCCAAGCACGGCTCAATCATCAAATTTGCAGACGACACAATACCAGCAATGATAAGTGAGGGCCCTGGGAGTGTGATGGCAGGAAAATAACCTCCCACCAAACATCAACAAAACAAAGGAGATGATCTCAGGAAACAGCAGAGGGAGCACTCCCCTATCCACATCGATGGGACCGCAGTGGAGAAGGTGGAAAAATTCAGGTTCCTCGGCGTACACATCACTGACAAACTGAAATGGTCCACCCACACAGACAGCGTGGTGTAGAAGGCGCAACAGCGACTCTTCAACCTCAGCAGGCTGAAGAAATTTGCATTGGCACCTAAAACCCTCACAAACTTTTACAGGTGTACAATTGAGAGCATCCTGTCAGCCTGTATCATAATGTCATGTTTATAGGCAGAGCAGAGCTCGATAACAATAGATAATGTCATGTTTTAGGCTGAGCAGAGCTCTATAATATATATTGTCATGTTTATAGGCTGAGGCCTTAAGTGTCCCAGGACCAGTGGAAGCCCAAAGATCCAGCACCATATTTGACAGTAGGTACGGGGTTCTGTTCTGCATTCTAATTTAGACTCTAAACCCACCAAGAAGCTCTGTGTTCATGTCATCAAACACATGTAAATGACTGGAGACAATAAAAGGCTAAGCAGCATTGGCTTGGTTTGAAAGCGGGGCTGTAGTCTGTTACTGGGAAATAGAGGTGTTGAGCCACGCCCACCAATGGTGGGTTTGGTGTCAGAATGGGAACGCAGGGCACTTCAACCCCATTTGAAAACCTGTGGTTTGAATTGAAGAGGGCAGTCCATAAGGACCTGGAAGGACTCTGTATGGGGAATGGTTCAAAACACAATGGCAAATAGACACAGAAATGGTCTGAAGGGCTTCAATGTTTCTGCGATGTTGGCTAGCATGCTAACAAGGTGGCTGACTAACTGTTGTTCTCGAAGAAGCGTCCCGTCCACTAGATTATACGTCACACTGGCAGCATAGACTGGGCTACGTACAGTACATACAAACGTAATACAACGTTCAATCTAAAAATTGAATGTGCGTGGGTGACGGGGAGAAATAAAATGGTGCAGTTTGAGGCCATGTGGCGGAGAGTGATGCGGGCCCTGGAGATGGGGGTGTGTTCTAGTGGGTCTGGGCAGGTGTGATGTAGTTAATGTTTGTATGATGTCATCGTTTGTATGTGTATGTTTTGTATTTTCTTCATTAAGTCCAAATTCTATTTTTGGAGTTATTACATGAAACCAATCAGAATTCCAAAGAATGCCAAAGTCAGGTGTGATGTAATATGGAGGACCAGCCTATACCCTATGATGTAAACTACAACAGAAATAACTTCAAATGTAGAACTTCAAATTAAACCAATAGTTTGTGCTCATGACTTGAGTGATTATATACATAACGCCATCTAACCAAATATATATATATATATTTAGCTATATGCAGTAATCTTGGCCAGCCAGCTAACATTAGCTATTTAGCCAACTAGCTATGGTCAGTCAGCTGGAGCCCAATTACCGGAGACCAGTTAGAACCCAAGTAACAAAACTAAAACATGACTGCAGATCAAAAGAGCAGAGACATACAGAATGACGCGCTAGCAGTAAGCCAAGGTTTCAAACGTTACAAAACAAGCAGGTATGATTCTACCTTTTGTTAGGTTTTGCGTAGATTCAACTGAGATAGGAACGATAATACACCTGAACTTGGTTAAAATAATTGTTTAATTCAAAAGTTAATAATTGGCAAATACAATTTCCGTATATACGGGTTCACTGTAACATCACGCAGGACGAAACAAAGAACTGCCTTTCTGCTGATAACATGGGTATATGTTCTGACAGAGTTAGTTCCTGCTTCGTAAACTGGCCTATCAGAACAGTGCCTGGGCGTGGTTTAGATTTGACTGGCCAATCGGTGTCACACAGGCTGGTCCCCCTTTTGGCGCTTTTTCTTGATTTATCTTCTTTCTTGACATCTCAGTATTTTTCCACCAGCCAGGGTCTTGTAGTAAATACCTCACCCCCCCCACTTAACCACAAGTCAGCAACTTTCTCAAGATGTCCGCACAGGGGTTACACATACACAAGTCCCTACTGACTAACCCCCAATATGATTATTAGCAATTAGCAATTGTCAATACTATCATGGTATAAAAATGTCAGAACCCCACACTTTCATTTTGAGCCTACGGTGCTAACCGGTTCCCACTAGATAACACAGTGCATGAAAAGCATGAGGTGTGGTCAACCTTTCAGCTAGATACCAAGCTAGCATACAAACTCCGTAGCACAGAGTACCCATTTGACGTTGGGAAATAGTGCATTGTGGGTGGTTATTCAGAAATAAGATATTCAGAAATAAGTTAAGAAATATGCAATAAAGCTAAAACATAACTGTTTGTACTTATAGGTAACCAGATCGTGACAACTGAGTTACTACGTCTTTAAGAACACTGTGTTGTTACACTGGTGAGTAAAAACGCATGCTTCCTACACTTAATCTTGTTGTCTGAATATAGAATATACGTTTTACTCAACTGCGTTACCCACTCCAGTCAGCAGATGGCGATGTGCGACTTTAAGGCGATGCTGCTATTGTGACGTCTCATCTAGTGGACGGGAAGCTTCTTTCAACAGCAGCAACAGTTAGTCAGCCACCTCCGTAGCTTGCTAGACAACATAGGCTAACCAATAAAGCTCTTTAGACGCTTTAGTGTACATTAGCCACTGTGTTTTCAACCCACTTCTGTCGTCTAGTTAATTAGACGATTTAATTTCCTATTTACGGTATTGTTGTTATTAGTCAACTAGCGGGCTGGTTAAGTTAGCATTAGCCTAGCTAGCTAACATCCCCGACCATGAGCTCACTAAGTTACTCTCTTCCTGCTAAAGAAGAGGAGGTCTGCTGGACGGAGAAAGAGGGTCTGTGGCTGAACGTTGTCGTGAAAGAGGAGGAGGAAGAGGAGGCTGTCACAATACAAAAACAAGTAGAGGGTGAGGGTGTTACAGTGAAAGAAGAGAAAGACGTTACAGTTAAAGAAGAAGACGCGTTCAGAGTGAAAGAGGAAGAGGATGTTACAGTAAAAGAAGAGGAGAAAGAGGAGGATGCATGTTTTGGAGTGAAAAAGGAGGAGGGGGAGATGACTGTCACATTGGATGAAGAGGAGGAAACTGGATATCTGGGCTCGGTTTCCCAAAGGCATGTTAAGGCGTCCAATGGTTCTAACGATGAACGGGCCCTGATTAACACTAGTAAGTACTGTCTTATGAAAAAGGGCACAAACTCTGCAGTTGTTGAACTGATGTGAGGTGTTAAAGGGGAAATATGCAATAGCTACATCCATATTTAACTTTTTAAATCGTTAATTTATAGCCATTTATTCTTGAAGCATATAACACATGCCTCATGAGCTTAGTTCAACTGTCATATCGCATCAGAACCCAGAATAAGCTTATTTTTTTTACTCCAATGTTTAGAAACAATGTAAACCAACACTGTATAGCCTCAACATGGTTAAAACTATCATGTTGATATAATGGATGGTCAGTCCTTGCATCCATAGGAATGTCTATGAATTTGAGAGTAGTTACATTTCTCTAGCCCCAACTGTAGCAATATTGATGTTACACATATTGATGTTACACAGGAAACGGAAACCAGTTGTGTCTTACGTTATTAATGTGCTGGTTGACATGCCTTGTAAAGTTTGCTTAACGTTATACCTTTGTCTGTCGTGACTACAACACAAAGCATATTGAAACACCATCCATCATCTTATTACCAAAACAGCGGTGGAATGACAGCTTTGTTATTGTTTTAACTGCAGATTGATTGATGTGTGGCATTTTAAAGGGACAACCTAGGATTTAAATAGCAACAAAATGTCAGCCCTGAGACTTGGTTTGGTTAACAGCTGAGGGATGGAGGCTGGAGAAATGTACAGTGAGGGGGAAAAAAGTATTTGATCCCCTGCTGATTTTGAGGTTTGCCCACTGACAAAGAAATGATCAGTATAATTTTAATGGTAGGTTTATTTGAACAGTGAGAGACAGAATAACAACAAAAAAATCCAGAAAAACGCATGTGAACATTTTTTATAAATTGATTTGCATTTTAATGAGGGAAATAAGTATTTGACCCCCTCTCAATCAGAAAGATTTCTGGCTCCCAGGTGTCTTTTATACAGGTAATGAGCTGAGATTAGGAGCACAATCTTAAAGGGAGTGCTCCTAATCTCAGTTTGTTACCTGTATAAAAGACACCTGTCCACAGAAGCAATCAATCAATCAGATTCCAAACTCTCCACCATGGCCAAGACCAAAGAGCTTTCCAAGGATGTCAGGGACAAGATTGTAGACCTACACAAGGCTGGAATGGGCTACAAGACCATCGCCAAGCAGCTTGGTGAGAAGGTGACAACAGTTGGTGCGATTATTCGCAAATGGAAGAAACACAAAAGAACTGTCAATCTCCCTCGGCCTGGGGGAGATTGACAAGATCTCACCTCGTGGAGTTGCAATGATCATGAGAACGGTGAGGAATCAGCCCAGAACTACACGGGAGGATCTTGTCAATGATCTCAAGGCAGCTGGGACCATAGTCACCAAGAAAACAATTGGTAACACACTACGCTGTGAAGGACTGAAATCCTGCAGCCCCCGCAAGGTCCCCCTGCTCAAGAAGGCACATATACATGCCTGTCTGAAGTTTGCCAATGAACATCTGAATGATTCAGAGGACAACTGGGTGAAGGTGTTGTGGTCAGATGAGACCAAAATGGAGCTCTTTAGCATCAACCCAACTCGCCGTGTTTGGAGGAGGAATGCTGCCTATGACCCCAAGAACACCGTCAAACATGGAGGTGGAAACATTATGCTTAGGGGAGTGTTTTTCTGCTAAGGGGACAGGACAACTTCACCGCATCAAAGGGACAATGGACGGGGCCATGTACCGTCAAATATTGGGTGAGAACCTCCTTCCCTCAGCCAGGGCATTGAAAATGGGTCGTGGATGGGTATTCCAGCATGACAATGACCCAAAACACACGGCCAAGGCAACAAAGGAGTGGCTCAAGAAGAAGCACATTAAGGTCCTGGAGTGGCCTAGCCAGTCTCCAGACCTTAATCCCATAGAAAATCTGTGGAGGGAGCTGAAGGTTCGAGTTGCCAAACGTCAGCCTCGAAACCTTAATGACTTGGAGAAGATCTGCAAAGAGGAGTGGGACAAAATCCCTCCTGAGATGTGTGCAAACCTGGTGGCCAACTACAAGAAACGTCTGACCTCTGTGATTGCCAACAAGGGTTTTGCCAGCAAGTACTAAGTCATGCTTTGCAGAGGGGTCAAATACTTATTTCCCTCATTAAAATGCAAATCAATTTATAACCTTTTTCACATGTGTTTTTCTGGATTTGTTTGTTATTCTGTCTCTCACTTTTCAAATAAACCTACCATTAAAATTAGACTGATCATTTCTTTGTCAGTGGGCAAACGTACAAAATCAGCAGGGGATCAAATACTTTTTTCCCTCACTGTAACCACTCTCAAATTCATAGAGAAAGCTTTTGTAGCAACCGTAACCCAAAACCTAGCAACCTCGTCAAGAAGTTCAGACATCTTGGCGTAATAGTTATAAGGTGTTGGCTTGACAATGGCTGAACCCAGGTTTTAGTTAAGCTCAGGGCTACCCCCTGAATTGACTACACTATAAATACATGGACTTGCCATCCACAAGGTCAAAATGAAAGTTTTAACCAGATTTCGAGGCTATGCAGTGCTTGTTTACAAACAGTGGTGTTATATGAGCTTATGTTTTGGTTTCTGGTGGGGTAATACAGTTGAAACATTTCAAGAATCATTGGTTAAATAGTATATGGGTCTTTCCATACCTGCCAGTGAAGATTTCCTGTGGGGGTCAAATTATTAGAGCTGTTGATGGGTCATTAGCTGTTTTCGAATACTCATACTAACCGTACTATTTGTGACGTGAATTGAGTATATAGTATGCTTATTGGTCATAGTATGATATAGTTAGTATGCCAAAAGTTCCCAGATGTCGTACTAAATTCTCCAAAATATGAAGTATACACGCAGAACTTTAGGGCCCATAATGCAATTCTTCAGGAAATGGGCGTGGCTTCACATCGTTTTCAGATTTTAAGAAAATGGTGGAAAATATGCAGCTTAAGTCCAACGAGAGCCGATACATATTCACTGCTTTAACGGATCTTAACAAATGTTAAGAAAATGTTGAGCAATGTAATAAAGTAATCAATTTTCAAATAAGTTACCTTGCACGTTATTTTGGCTGACAATTTGTTAGCCTGTTATTACAGCAGTATGTACCGGTATGATAACTAGCTACCTACCGTTAGTTGGCTACTTCTACATCGAACTTGCCAGTATATTAACTATATTCTATCTAACTAACTACCCAACGTTTATTGACTTGATTATACCCGTCATTCTTAGATTAGCTAAATGGTATAGTTGTGCGTTCTCAATGGACATTCGGGTGCTTTCATAAATTCGCTCTGGCCATCTACTCCGATTTCAGAGCACTGGGTGTACCAGAGAGCAGAATAATGAATTTACTAGCGCTTAACACCCCGTTGAATATGTCCAGGTGTCAGTAAACGTAGGCCAAAAAAAGCGTAATTTAAATTGTTTCAATATACTTTGTTGTAGTCACGACAGACAAAGATATAAAGTTAAGCAAACGTTACTAGGCATGTTGTCAACCAGCACATTAATAACGTAAGACACAACTGGTTTCCGTTTCCTCTGTAACATCAATATGAGTAACATCTATATTGCTACGTTTTTTTTTTTTTACAACAAAGGCAGACTCAAACTTAACTTTGGCTTGTAGTCCATGTCTGCAATAAACTGGAATGTGAACTGAAAGTTTGTTTACTGTCTCTGAATGTCAATTAATATATATTTTTTTACCTTCACACAAATTCTTTCAGGTTGATAACATCAGGAGGTGCTTGACCTGAGATGTTTGGATCTTCTTGTTGAGGTGCAGCGTTCACCTCTAGGTTGTGTTCAGCACCCTGCTTGTCGTCCGCTGGTGCTCTGTTTACTGGCTCTGTGCCAGGCTCCTCAACAGTGAGGAAATCCTCTATTTCTCTGCTCTTCCTCAGGTGTCTCCTGTTCCTCCTGAAGACTTGTCCCTGTTCTGTCTTCACCTCGTAGGACCTTTGCTCCACAGGTCTGACTACTGTGGCCCTCTGCCACCACTGAGTGGCTGAATTCTCACCCTGTCATCTCGTTGCAGCTCTGTGAGATCCTTAGCAGGACAGTGGTGGCAGTGGTGTCGTAGTACTTTGCTTGTTTCTGTTGTCTTTCTTTGAACTTCTCCAGCTGACAGTTTGCCATCCCCGGTCTCAGAAGATGTTCACTCATTATAAGTAGTGTCTTTGTACGTCTTCCCATGAGCACCATTGCAGGGCTGCTGTCTGTCCCTTGTGACGGGGTATTTCTGTGATCCAGCATGGCCAGGTATGGGTCAGCACCTGCTCTCTTTGCTTTTGCCATCAGTCTTTTGGCTGTTTTCACTGCCGATTCCACTTTCCCATTACTTTGCGGGTATCCTGGAGACGACATTTTGTGTGTGAAGTCCCAAGCCTTTCTGAACTCGTCTGAAGAGTACTGGGGACCATTGTCTGAGTAAAGGATGTCAGATATCCCATAGCGTGCAAAGTGTGTCTTCAGTTTTCCAATGACCGTTTAAGACTGTGTGTTCTCCAAATGGTCCACTTCCCAGAAGTTGGAGAGATAATCAACTGTGACCACGTAGTCTCTGTTGTTGAACTGGAACAGGTCAGTTCCTATTTTTTCCCAGGGACGCTTTGGTGCTTCGTGTGGCCTCAACGTTTCTTTCTGCTACTTCATACCCCATGCAGTTCAGGTGCTACATTGTGCCATGTATGTTCTCAGCTGTGCATTCATGCCTGGCCAGTAGACACACTCGCATGCTCTTCACAGACATCCCTCTGTTCCTATGTGTGAGCAATGGATTCTCTGCATTATCTCTGACCTGAGGGCAGTAGGCACAACCACTCGCTCACCTCTGAAGATAACTCCATTTTGCACACTCAGCTCATCTCTGTTGTGGAAATACATGGCTACTTCCAAGGGTACATGTCCTTTCACTTCAGGCCACCCCTGCAGGATCACATTTTTCAGTGCCTGGAGCTCCCGGTCCAGCTCAGTGGCTCTCTGGATGTGCTTTAGTCTCTCGCTTGACATAGGGAGGTAGTGTATCATATTGATTGATTCCACTTCGACCTCCACAGGGCCTCTGTTGTCTTGTTCTGTGAGGTACGCCCTGTTCAGGGTGTCGGCCAGCACCACGTTTTCCCGGAACGTATCAGAGACTGACCTCGTAGTTTTGGAGTCTCATGAGCATGCGTTGTAGTCTTTTTGGTGCGCTGAGGAGAGGCTTTGTCATAATGCTCTCTAGAGGCTTGTGATCTGACTGCACTTCCACAGGTCGTCCATATGTGAATTGGTGGAACCTGTCCATGCCAAACACCACTGCGAGCAGCTCTTTCTCTATCTGTGCATACCCTTTTTCAGTCTCTGTCAGGGCTCTGCTGGCGTATGCTATTGGTTGTCCTCCCTGCATCAAGGCTGCTCCTAACCCACTCTTTGAAGCATCACACTGTAGTACAAGCTGCTCTGTTGGGTTGTAGTATTTCAGCACCGGGGTCTGTGCAATGGTATCCCTGATTTTATTTAAAGCCTGCTCATGTCTCTCTGACCACTCCCACAGTGAGTCCTTGTGTGTTAGCTGTCGCAGTGGCTCGCAGAGCTCCGTGGTGTGGCTGCAGAACTTGCCTAGGTAGTTTACCTGCTAGGAAGCGCTGCACCCCCTGCACATCTGTAGGCCTAGGCTGGACTGATTCCCACTGGGCTGGACTGATTCCCATTGGGGCGGCAGGTAGCCTAGTGGTTAGAGCGTTGGACTTGTAACCCCTGAACAAGGCAGTTAACCCACTGTTCCCCGGGCGCCGAAGACGTGCATGTCGATTAAGGCAGCCCCCCGCACCTCTCTGATTCAGAAGGGTTGGGTTAAATGCGGAAGACACATTTCAGTTGAAGGCATTCGGTTGTACAACTGACTAATAATGGTGACTTTGACTTTGACATTGGCATGCGCAGCAACCTGTAGCTGAGAACGTGGTGAGAACGTGGTGAGATAGCTGTTCCACATGACAAAATCCGTTTTTTACATCACAAACAGAGAACACCCGTGCTCTGTACAGATCTGGCAGCACGTCTTCAATAGTGGGAAGTGTGTAATCTCTCCTCTTGAGCGCCTTGTTGAGAGGTCTCGGATCAATGCACACTCTTAGTTTTCCAGACGGTTTCTTCACTACAGTCAGGCTGCTAATCCAATCTGTGCTTTTGTCAACTGCTTTTATCATCTTTTCTCTAGACCACTGAGCTCCTCTGAGTGGTTTATAATATAGTGCTACTGGCACTCTTCTCTTTGGCAGCTGGACGGGCTCCACTCGCTCATCCACTTCCAGCTTCAGTTTGCCGGGTAAGCATCCATCTCCCTGGAATCCCTGGAGTACTCCTGTTTGATTTGCTCTTTAGTCCAGGATCCTGTTGTTTTCGCGATGGCCAGGATGTTGTGATGCTGCACAGTAATCAACTCCATTGCCTGGATAGCCTTACTGCCTAGAATGGGCCTGTGCACATCATTGTTGACTACGATGAATTCAACTCGGTTCTTATTTCGTGGATTGATCACTTTAAGTGTGCACTTCCCCAGTGGCGTCAGAGTTCTACTGTTATACATCACCAATACCTGACTGCAGGGCTCTAGGTGACTGGTTTTAATGAGGTTTGCAGGGATAACATTACAACTAGCACCACAATCTAGCTGAAATCTGACAGTTTTTGTTGACCAGCATGGTTGCAATGAGAGCTGCATTGGGGTCTGTGGTTTTCTCCTGCACCACGTTGATGCTCTTTGGCCCTAGTGTGATGCACAGAACATCCTCACCGCTCTCTGAGTCAGCTGACGCGTTTTCCATCGCCAGGACTCTGTTTCTCTTGCTGGCCCCTGCACGTTTGCAAACCGTAGAGAAGTGATTGTATTTTCCACAGGATTTACATTTTTGTCCATATGCAGGGCATTTTTCATTTTTTTCTCTCATGTGTCCATCTACAGTATCTGCATTGTATAATGCTCTGTCCCTCTGTAGGGCCACCTCTCCCTCTCGGTCTCTCTTTCTGTGTTACTGCATGCACTGCTACAGGGCCCTGCACATTTATGACTTTAGCTCTCTGTCTGGACAGTTCTGCAGCTCTTCTGTATGCATTTCAGACCAGTCTCTCTGAGTAAGCGCTCTCTTAAGTGTGGGTCACACGTGCCACACACAATCCTGTCCCTGATAAGAGAGTCAGGTGGCCACTAGAGTCCTCAATTCAGTGAGATATTTGTCTAAACTCTCATCTTGGCCCTGACTTCGCATTAAAAAATTCTCTATTGTTTCATTTTTCTTGGGATCACAAAATGCATCCAGTGCTGCAATTACTTCCCATACAGAGAGATTGTCTTTTGTACTGCCCACACAGAGGGTCTTACAAATCTCTCTGCCTTTCCCCCAATGAGAATACAGTAGCTTCACTTTGTAGTCATCAGGTTTTGCGCTCATTGTAAGAGCCATGTACAAATTGAATTCCTATTTCCATCTTTTCCAGGTCAGTGCTAAATTACAATCATCAAAGTCTATTTTCCCCGGAGGTTTCAGTGCATTTTCCATGGCGATTTAGTTGTAGAATGGAACGTTAGCTACTCGCGAATCTGCATATATCCAATAGCCAGCTAGCTTTTAGCATAGAGTCACTCACGATAGCCAGCTAACGTAGACGTTTGGCACGATGACTAGCCTGTAAACGCGGCACTTTTTCAAACAGCCGCCTGGGATGTATTCTTCATTTGAGATGAGATCCAGGTTCTTTTGAGTACCGCTTTGTGTTGTAGTCATGACAGACAAAGATATAAAGCAAACTTTACTAGGCACGTTGTCAACCAGCACATTAATAACGCAAGTAACAACTGGTTTCCGTTTCCTGTGTAACATCGATATGAGTAACATCAATATTGCTACATAAATGTTTTCCAGCAGCACAGTTAGTCTCCAACGCTCTGGATAACATGAAAACTGCCAAACCAGCTCTGCTAGGTCGTGTAAAACGGCCAGAGTGGTATCATTTGTGTCATTTCCTTGTATTTATGGCAGTGTAGTTCCTTTAAGGGTCAGTCAACTTTGGTACAACATACTATGGGGAGTCGTGACTTTGGTTGAAGGATTTAAAATCACACCTGAAAAGGCCAATGAAATCCGTGCCTGGCTGGAAGCCCCGCCTTCCACAGGTGATGAGCGTTAGGCTCGGATTAATTCCTTCAATTATTAAACTGACCCAACACAGAACCCAAACCGCGTGCGCCATCGTGCATAAATTTATTTTGGACCCCAACGCGATCACTACACGCAAGTTAAAATATCAAAACAAACTCTGAACCAATTACATTAATTTGGGGACAGGTCGAAAAGCTTTAAACATTTATGGAAATTTAGCTAGCACTTGCTGTTGCTAGCTAATTTGTCCTGGGATATAAACATTGAGTTCTTATTTTACCTGAAATGCACAAGGTCCTCTATTCCGACAATTAATCCACACATAAAACGGTCAACCTAATCGTTTCTAGTCATCTCCTCCTTCCAGGCTTTTTCTTCTCTGCACCATATATTGCGATTCACAACTTTCATAATTGAGGTGCATGGATATAACCAATGATGAGATGGCACGTGGGTACTTTCTTCTATAAACCAATGGGGAGATTTGCATATTCTCCAGAATGTCATGAGTGATCAGATGAATTGCAATTAATTGCAAAGTCCCTCTTTGCTATGCAAATGAACGGAATCCCCCAAAAACATTTCCACTGCATTTCAGCCCTGCCACAAAAGGACCAGCTGACATTATGTCAGTGATTCTCTCGTTAACACAGGTGTGAGTGTTGACGAGGACAAGGCTGGAGATCACTCTGTCATGCTGATTGAGTTCGAATAACAGACTGGAAGCTTCAAAAAGAGGGTGGTCCTTGGAATCATTGTTGTTCCTCTGTCAACTGTGGTTACCTGCTAGGAAACACGTGCAGTCATCATTGCTTTGCACAAAAAGGGCTTCACATGCAAGGATATTGCTGTCAGTAAGATTGCACCTAAATCAACCATTTATCGGATCATCAAGAACTTCACGGAGAGCAGTTCAATTGTTGTGAAGTAGGCTTCAGGGCGCCCAAGAAAGTCCAGCAAGCGCCAGGACCGTCTCCTAAAGTTGATTCAGCTGCGGGATCGGGTCACCACCAGTACAGAGCTTGCTCAGGAATGGCAGCAGGCATGTGTGAGTGCATCTGCACGCACAGTGAGGAGAAGACTTTTGGAGGATGGCCTGGTGTCAAGAAGGGCAGCAAAGAAGCCACTTCTCTCCAGAAAAAACATCAGGGACAGACTGATATTCTGAAAAGGGTACAGGGATTGGACTGCTGAGGACTGGGGTAAAGTCATTTTCTCTTATGAATCCCCTTTCCGATTGTTTGGGGCATCCGGAAAAAAGCTTGTCTGGAGAAGACAAGGTGAGCGCTACCATCAGTCCTGTGTCATGCCAACAGTAAAGCATCCTGAGACCATTCATGTGTGGGGTTGCTTCTCAGCCAAGGGAGTGGGCTCACTCACAATTTTGCCTAAGAACACAGACATGAATAAAGAATGGTACCAACTTCTCCCAACCATCCAGGAACAGTTTGGTGACGAACAATGCCTTTTCCAGCATGATGGACCACCTTGCCATAAGGCAAAAGTGATAACTAAGTGGCTTGGGGTACAAAACATAGATATTTTGGGTCCATGGCCAGGAAACTCCCCAGACCTTAATCCCATTGAGAACTTGTGGTCAATCCTCAAGAGGCGGGTGGACAAACAAAACCCCACAAATTCTGACAAACTCCAAACATTGATTATGCAAGAATGGGCTGCCATCAGTCAGGATGTGGCCCAGAAGTTAATTGACAGCATGCCAGGGTGGATTGCAGAGGTCTTGAAAAAGAAGGGTCAACACTGCAAATATTGACTCTTTGCATCAACTTCATGTAATTGTCAATAAAAGCCTTTGACACTAATGAAATGCTTGTAATTATACTTGAGTATTCCATAGTAACATCTGACAAAAATAATATAGTATTTTGAAGTTCGACTGCCTGTTACTCAGGCCCAGAAGCTAGTATATGCATATAATTAGTAGCTTTGGATAGAAATCACTCTGAAGTTTCTAAAACTGTTAAAATAATGTCTGTGAGTATAACAGAACTGATATGGCAGGCAGAAACCTGAGCAAAATCCATCCGGGATGTCTGAATCCGTCATTTCACACTGTTTTCAATAGGTCAGCTATTCAAAGCCTCATAGTTTAACCCCAAGCTATATGGATATAAAGAGGAACTTTATCGAACAAAAGGACCTTTTATTGTGTAACCTGGATGCTTTGATATGCCATCAGAGGAAGATCATCAAAGGTAAGCAATTTATTTTATGCTATTTTTGAGTTTTGTGACACCTCTGCTGGTTATGTTATTATGCTAATTGAGTTTGAGTGGGGTGCTGTCCTCAGACAATCAAATGTTGTTGTTGTCAAAATCGATCCCGTTCACGGGATTGGATCTGTAACAGGTTAATAGTATGTTGTACCTAGTTTCCCTCCATCAGGGAACAGTAGTTATAGTCATAATGTTGTGCTTGTCATATGATGAACTGCAACTTAAATACTGGATCTTGCTCACGGACAGTTTTTTTGTATTCAGATCTCTGAAATGCTCTCTAACTACGTAACATTTAGTGTCTCCATATATTACGCTTGGAAAACAGTTTGGAATATATTCCGCTTGGAAAATCATTTCAGAGTTTCAGAGTTTGCTAAATCCAATGGTTCTAACCGAGAGTCACCATAACTTTCTTGACAACACCCAAATCGATACTGTCATTAACGTGGTTTTTCAATAATTACACATAATTCTTAATAATGTAGCTGTTTAGTTACAGTCACATGTTAACTATCATTAGCTGATACAGGAAATAATTTTCTTAATGACAGTCAAATGACAAACATCACGACATGCAACAACAACCAAAGTGCTTCTTCATTCATTACACCGGTAAAGACAGTTATGCCGTGCTCCATGTTGGATCCAACATCCCTAACTAATTGATGTTTATAATGTGTTATTGTCTGCTTAATTTACAGTAGTGTCTCGTTAGTCTGTTTGGACACAGAGATACTTAGCTCATAATGTGTAGAGAACTGCTCCTTGATTGATAGGCTATTGTACAACACAGAGCTATTTCCCTTTATTCAGGACATTTAGAATGACAACACATTACAGAGTAGCCTAGTGGGATTATTCACAAAATGATCTGGTTATGAAATGTCATGACAAAGACATTTTACTTTCCACGTTTCACCTGAAATATTAAATGATTTAAAGTCCTAGGTCTATGTTGTTGTTAGGTGAAGTTATGGGTCCTACAGTAGGTCTGTTGTTGTTGTTGTTAGGTGAAGTTATGGGGCCTACAGTAGGTGTGTGTTACTGTTAGGATCTTCCAGTAGTTATCGATGTTACTACTAATGCGGAAAAAATACAAAATATGACTATTGTTGCTCACTTGACTGTCTTAAGAGAATTGTCAAATAATTTAACAGACGTCAATTGTTGTACAACTTCATGACTATGCTCTGGGCATCACCTTTTACCTCAAATAAACAGTGGATTTCAGCTGTTGTGGGACTTTAACTATCTGTCTGACTTTGTTGTTCACACAGGAGAGAGATGTGACTATCTTGGGTCCTCTGGGGAGTCTCAACAATATCATGATGCTGAAGAGGCAGAGAAGAGTCTCTCCAGATCAGAACACCTCAAGAAACACCAGCAGAGACCCACATTGAAGAATCCTTACTGCTGTTCTGACTGTGAGAAGAATTGCAAATCTTATTCAGAACTTAAAATCCACCAGAGAATCCACACAGGAGAAAAGCCGTACCACTGCTCTCATTGTGGAATGAGTTTCTCTAGATCATATTCATTGAAAACACACCTGCTAATTCACACAGGAGAGAAATCCTATAGCTGTACTCAATGTGGGAAGAGTTTTACTACATCTTCCAATCTGACAAAACATCAGAAAACACACACAACAGAGAAACCTTATAGCTGTGGTCAATGTGGGAAGAGTTATGTTACATCTAGCTATCTGTCTTTACACCAGAGAACACACACAGGAGAGAAACTTTATAGCTGTGATCAATGTGGGAAGAGTTATGTTACATCAAGCTCTCTGACAGTACACCAGAGAACACACACAGGAGAGAAACCATTTAGCTGTACTCAATGTGGGAAGAGTTTTACTACATCTAGCTCTCTGAAGGTACACAAGAGAACACACACAGGAGAGAAGCCATGTAGCTGTACTCAATGTGGGAAGAGTTTTACTCGGTCAAGCTCCCTGATAATGCACCAGAGAATACACACAGGAGAGAAACCATATAGCTGTAATCAATGTGGGAAGAGTTTTACTCAGCCAAATGGACTGATATTACACCAGCGGACACACACAGGAGAGAAACCGTATAGTTGTACTCAATGTGGGAAGAGTTTTATTCAGGCAAGCTGCCTGAAAGTACACCTGAGAACACACACAGAAGAGAAATCTTAACACTGCTCTGACTGGAAAAGAGTTTTGTTAGCTTAATAGATTTAAAATCGCACCAGAGAATATACACAGGAGAGAACCCTTATAGCTGTGATCAATGTGACGAGATACTTTGATAACAAACCTCTGATCAAACATCAGAAAATACATACATGAAGGATTTGTTTTAATAATGTCAGAATGTTTTAACATTGTAGTAGGAGTATTTTAATGAATATCACAATGTAGAACCTAAACGTTTGCCCCCTGTTCTATTGATTTCAGCATGATATGGATATTTGCCTCATGGGAAAAATCCATGCTCTGAATTGAAAGCGTACTATTTATGTGATTGAACAAAAAGTGACTAACAAAAATAGTTGTTACACTTACCACATTGGCAACCCACTTGAATCAAAATGCAACACTTCAAAATGTTGTCATCCAACAACATGCCTATCTATTGAACCCTGAAAAGAGAGAGAAGCTCCGCAGTGAGGTGGAAAGTTACTACGGATATTGCAGGAGTTTCCTCTTGAAATCAGACATGTCCGTGGTAAGGACAACTTGGTTGCTGATTGTCTCAAGGGTGGGCAGTCAAAAAGTTTTGCGTTTAGCCAGTGTGTTACCATGGATCACAATTTATTTTGAATGCACGTTTTCCCGTATTGGAGATGAGTTTTGTTTGGGCTCTTTCCAAGGGGAATAGAAGCTAGTGAGTTTTAGGAAGACGAGAGTTCTAGAAGCTAGTGTGTTTAAAAAAAAAATATATATATAATATATATACTTAGAATTTGTTTTTAATTGTTGACAGCCAGTAAACACCATGTTTATATTGGTGAAGGTTAAGCATTGTAGTTTATTGTAATGTGAAATGGAAGTTGTTTTCTGTTCGTGGTAAGCAAACTTGACCAACAAAAATATAGGATATATGTGTTGTTTTAAGAGGGGAAGGTGTTTTCCATTTATGTTTTGAGGTTGGACTTTAGCACATACAGTTCGTTAGCACGTACAGCTCGTTAGCACGTAGGGCGCACCTTTGTACGGCGTTAGTCAGTATGTGTTACACCTGTGCTGGCTTGTCCATCTCGTTAGTGGGAAGGTGTTTCACCTGAGTTGGCCCTGGTGCTATTTAAGAGTGCCTGGCCCAGTGCTCCAGGTTCTATTTAAGAGTGTCTGGCCCAGTGCTCCAGTTGTCTTGATAGATGTGGAGAGTCAACACCTTCAGTTGAGCTACTTTTTTTTGGTTTGCTTCCTGTCTTTAAGTTTGGTGTGGGTTTTTCTTTTGTTTACCTCTTCTTGGGCAGATTTAGTGGGTCTCTTTTAGGTCCCAGTTGTTGTTACTAGTTAACTTTCAGTGGACACCCCCATAGTGTCTTTAGGAACCCCTAAAAAACAAACTTATATTCTGGGTTGGATATTGCATCCAGTTAACATTTTAATCAATGGCATTTCCTTAGGGTGCTCATTAGTCTTTCAGGTTACTCTTCTGTTTGTGTACTAAATATTTCAGTTTATTTTCATTGTTTATTTAGTTTTTTTTCCTGTGACACCATTGTGTTGCATTCCATGTCTGAAATGTGCTGTATAAATAAAGCTTGATTTGAGTATATTGTAAGTCAAATGAACCCAATGACTGACTAATCAACAGACTCTTGGTCAATCTTAGTATGAAAAACAGTATCAATCCCACTTTTCCAGCCTGATGAAGGCGTGGTGGAGTGGTAAACACCACCCCCGGCTCTACCAGGGCCTTGAGGTGGTCTCCCACAGCTCTGCTTATGTCACGTTCTGTGGCCTTGCCATTCCATTTCTTGACTGCCACTGCAACACAGAAAGAAACACATTTAGTCATATTATATAAAACACTCAAAGTAATGGATATGGAGCATCTACGGCCTCAGTTACACCTGGCACCTAAATGTGACTTCTGTCATCCGATCACTCCAAACTGCATTAGGTTCAGATCTACCAGGATGGGCCTTTGACATAGTCTGGATGCAGTCAGGCCACCAAATATGCATAAGCAATGTCAAGAGGTGGGGGGAAAGTACATTATACACAAATGACCATAATGTAAAAGAACAAATGTGTGTGCCTGAGGGGAAATTAACTTAAATGCAGCCGAAGGGGGTGAGGAATTGCACCAATATCAGTGGACAATTTGCACTAATGTAAATAAACAGATGATGGAACATATTCCCTTTTGCTGACGTGATGAACCGCTAAGTGGACATAAATATTTACCATCTAAACAATCTGTGACCTCTCACCTCTCTGGCTGTAGAAGTGTTCTTCCTAACCAGTCCCTCAACAGCTCTCTGGCTGAGCTCCACCCTCACTGGGTCTTCAGAGGAGAGGAAGGCTGAGGAGGGATGGAAGGATGAATGGATCAGTCAGTCAATAAAGTGTAGAGCTGCTGTCTATGCTGTCTGACAAAATCACTATTTTAGTAGTTCATTAAAGTAAATAAGGCTTTATGACTGAATACCAACTATCAATCACTTAGATAATGTATTTTCAGGTAAAGATACATCCTTAGGATGTCCCTAGCCCATTGAAGTTTACATTTAAAATGGTTAAAGTAGGGGTTAAGGTTAGGGCTTAGGGTAGAGATGTCCCAAGGATCCCAGAAAGCATTGACCATCATGCATTCTTCTGTCTCTTTTACATAGCAGGTGTAAAATAAACACAAACAAGACAAGTAGGCATGCAATGGTTTATGGTCATTTTAGTTAATTATGTTGAATGCGCTAAACTATGCAGAATATTGTCCTGTTGGAAACTACAACTCTCTACTACATCACACAGCTCAGGCTGGATCTGATGTATCTCTAGAGAAACTACAACTCCCTACTACATCACACAGTTCAGTCTGGGTCTGATTTATCTCTATAGAAACTACAACTCCCTACTACATCACACAGTTCAGTCTGGGTCTGATTTATCTCTAGAAAATCTACAACTCTCTACTACATCACACAGTTCAGTCTGGGTCTGATTTATCTCTAGAGAAACTACAACTCCCTACTACATCACACAGTTCAGGCTGGGTCTGATTTATTTCTAGAGAAACTACAACTCTCTACTACATCACACAGTTCAGGCTGGGTCTGATTTATCTCTAGACTAGCTCTAGACACTCACTTGCTTGCCCCAATTCGGGGAACCGTTGATCTACTTCAGAGTGATTTCCGATTGTTTTTCCTTACTGGAAAACATGAATAACTAGCTGTTACTACAGTACGAGACGACCAAGTCTCGTTCTCCACACACATACACATACCAAGATCACGTGTTTTCTATATGCACAAGATAGTTTGACTATATAAGGCTTCTGTACTCCGTGTGCCATCGAGCTCTGGCCTTCCACCTCAGAGTGTAGGGCTGACCAGCTACATTATTGCAATTCTTATCAAATAAAGGTTGATTGTTTGAAGAAATGACAAAGTCTCTCCTGATTGGTTAAAATTACCACCACAATGTGCAGTATCAATGTTAGACCAGACTCATAGTACAGAATTAATGACTGACTGCCCAGTTCAACGTCAGTTCACCGTCTCACCTCATACTGTATTGGAGCAGCAGAAGCTGACTGCCCAGTTCAACGTCAGTTCACTGTCTCACCTCATACTGATTTGGAGCAGCAGCAGCTGACTCACTGTTGCCAACTCCTCAGTAAGGAAAGTAGCTATTGGCTGACCTAAAAGTCACTAAATGACGTCATCACCTAATTTGCAAAATTTGCCATGTGCATGTAATTGTGATAGGAGAGAGAAAGAAAGTTCATTTGTAGTTGTCATGGAAAAAATGATCTTCAAATTATGACACTCATACAAGAAACTTGTGAATTCAATAAGACCTTTAATTCAGAGTAATCAAAGGCCGAGCTGACCCCGGGTCACAGCTAACTCTGTATAGCAGAGCACAGCCTTTATAGTATTTTCCTTACATTAAATACATAGACCCCTCCCCAAGCTTACAGCTTCCCATATGTTCTTTTTCTATAGGTTCATTGTTACATTGTCTTCTGGCATCCTGTTTTTCCTCAGGTCTGTTAATCAGTTCAAGATGGCCTTCCTGCTGGCCTCCTGTTTTTCCTCAGATCTGTTAATCAGTCCCAGATAGCTTTCCTGCTGACATCCTGTTTCTTCATGTCCATTTGTTCAACTATTTAGCCTTAGCTATTTTCCTGAGCTCATCAGATATTCTGTTTTAATAAGTCTTGTTCATTATATATGTTTTTCTGTCTTACTACTTCAAAGTGATCAATCAGAATACTGGAAATGTAATAATTGTAGTGAGTTAATCTCCCACATAGTTCAAAACATATTTAGGGTGTTTTTTTACTCACCTTTTGTCTCTCCCGCTACGTTATTCCTCTCTCCTGGATCACATGCCAGCATGGAACACTGTTCAGCGATAGCTAATGCCATGGTGGCCTTTTTTTTAACCATAAATGGTAGCTTGTTTTGGGTGGAACTGTTATAAGGCTTTGCCTTTTGAATATGTTTTTGAGTTGTCATGTGTTTTTTTTTACATCAATAAGTTTGGCGTAGAAACCAGCCTTACAATTCAGGCAGTATGCCTGTGTATCATCTCCAATAAACGGCTTCAACCAGCCTTTGAATTCAGGGTTTGATTCCCACTCCTTTCTGTATTTTTGAGTGTACAGTTTAGACTGAGACATGATGAGCTAGCCAGCTAGATGTTTAGCTTATGTCACAGAGAGGCACACACACAGTGGACAAGGTGAGTAAGTGACTGAGGCTGTGTGAGTCAAATGCAGTGATTTATTTTTGTGCATTGATTTTAGACAAAGAACATTTTACATTTACATCCCGCCCTGAATGTAAGCCAGGGCGGGATCAGCCAGCGAAGTCTTCCCGCATGCGCGATTCATTTGCAGTCTGGACGCGGAGGGGAGAACATATCCTGCTCTGACTGCAGCTGGGAGGGACTGCTGCGCGAGGACTGGGCCGCCTGTGAGTGCTTTGGGACCGGGGCCCACGGCAGCACCCGCTGCTCGTTGAGAAGAGTAAGAACGATACGTGCTTTCACGTCAGGGTCTCCAAAAGTCTTCAATAACATCAGAAAAAAGTCGCTAGATTTGTCGCTATTCGCTTTTTTGAAAATGTGTCGCTAGAGGGGTCTGAATACTCGCTAAATATAGCGACAATGTCGCTAAGTTGGCAACACTGCTTCCGGGAACTTCGCAATTGCAACTGAAAACGCTGGTCCCAAGTTTGAATGCGACAACAGTTAAAAGGGTAAGTTGGGTTGATGTTTGGCTCTGAATATGTCTCGAAATGATTTATATAATAATTTAACATACTAATGAATAACGAAGACAATTATACGTTTCTGTGAATAGCTTCCATAACGTTACTATAGCTAATTAACGTAAATATTAGAAAGCCGGGTTTGACCGTTGGCGTTGTATGAGCTACAGTACAGTAACGTTAGCTAGCTAACGTTATGTCCTAACTAGGCAGAACTAGGTTTGTATTATTTCCTGAACTATAGTCTTTCTCATATTGTATATCGTTTCCATAAAGCCAACATGGTTTTACACTCATTAATGTACATTTCCAATCTAGAGCAGTTCTCACTTTTGTGAGAATGAACAAACTAACTAACTACATGTACTGTACAATTCTATCCCATTTTGGAAACGTTACATGTACAACCCTATCCCATTTTGGAAACGTTACATGTACAACCCTATCCCATTTTGGAAACGTTACATGTACAACCCTATCCCATTTTGGAAACGTTACATGTACGCCCCCTTGTGGAGGGAAATTAATAGCTTAGATGGTAGATGTAGATGGGATTCAAATTTATAATGGTATTAATATAGTGTCTAGACTACCTCTTTTGTATAAATGCCCTTCAGAATCCAAACACAGTATTGCCACGCAGCAAAATGTTGCGTATAATCTTTCAAGTCAGCCTGAGAAAATATTGAACAATTTGTGTACAAAGATATCTTGAAATGTGATATTAGGCCTGTATGGCAGTACTGTTACTGAATGGCAGTACTGTATTGGCTAGGGCTTTCTCCAATAGGTTCTTCTATTTTGCATTCAATTGTATGTCGATGCTATTTATCTTTCAATATTTATTTAATACATATTTTAATGCTTGTAAGACTATTCTTTGACACGTTTTCTCTTCCTTTGAAATTCTTATAGGACAGAACAAGGACACAATGCAATTGGGATCAAGAAGAAGGTACGGATATGTTGTAGGACAGCTGCATTTGAAGTGTTCATTTAACCTATATAGCAGTTAATACAAACTGAAATCTATTAGCATACAAATGTGTGCAAATTATCTTTTCAGATCTTCTCAGAAATGAATCTAGTCCATGGAATGGATATAGACAAAAATATAATTCAAGGACTAGCAGAGGTAGAGAGACGAGGCAGAGGTGATGACATCTTCCTGCTATTTGGACAGTCCCTGAAGGACAATACAGAAGAGGTATTTGCTCTTATTCCTTCCCTTTCTCTAATGTATTTTGTGATAAAATTAGCAAGTGTAGTAAGATCATTGCGTTACTTTACTAGGACTTGAGAGCACAGCAGCGATCCTGCTCTTGCCCTCCCTCTTCAATGAGGACCCGAGTGGCCTTTATGTCCGTGACAAGGTATGCCTGTGCACAAATCATGTTTCTTCATTAACATAGGTGTGCATGCTTATATAAAACTACAGCTGAGCATTTGTTATGTTCTTTGTTAATTGTATGTGTATTCATCTTTTCTTACTTTTGTTGACACAGATTTCACCGCTCTTCACTCCTTTACTGCACATCGGCGGAAATCCATTTCACCATGAGAGTGAAATCCCGCTGGCCTTTAATGGGGAGAACATCCACGCCCTCGAGGACGTCCCCATGGCACTTGGGGCTCTGCTAGGGCTGTATTTTTTATTTCCCCTTTAATTTCCCCAAAATGTCAGAAAAACATGTATGTTCTTAAGTTACTGTGTTCTGGGGATCAGAGAAGTTGGGGTGAAGTTACCAGGGCCGGTTATAAAGATGGAAAACTTCCTAACACACTAAAGCTGAAAAATCTGTATTGTTAGTTTAACTATGATTCGTTTTTTAATGTATGTTGTTTTTATTGTACATAATATATATATTTCATTTCAAAAAAACATAAAAACATATATATATATATATATATATATATATGTTTTTGAAATGTCATGAAAAGCACTATACAAATTAAATGTATTATTTATTATGGTCTGACATGTCTGCAGAAATGTTGCAATTTGATAGTGTTTTTTTCGGTAAATTGTTTTGTAAATATTAATTGCCACTAAATAAACAATTAATTATTTAAATCAACATTCGTTGGTTGGTTTTTAGGGGCAGTCGCTTTTTAGCTTTTTGTCTAAAAGTATTTTCTCAACTGCGATACCAACTCCAGTCAGCAGATGGCGATGTGCGTCTTTCAGGTGATTCTGCCACTGTGACGTATTATCTAGTGGACGGGACACGGTGACGTTTTATCTAGTGGACGGGACGCTTCTTAAACATCAACAGCTAGTTAGGCACCTTGGTAGCTTGCTAGCCAAAACATTCTTTGGACTGTGTCGGTGTATAGCCACTGTGTAATCAACACAATTATATCGTATCTACTTTTCATTTCACATTTAAGTTGTTAGTCAGCTAACTTAGCTGGCTTGATAAATTAGCCTAGCACTACGCTAATGCTAGCTAGCTATTATCCCCGACCATGAGCTCACTAAACTTCTCTCCTGTTAAAGAAGAGGAGGTCTGCTGGACGGAGAAAGAAGATCTGGGGCTGAACGTTGCCGTGAAAGAGGAGAAGGAAGAGGAGGATGTTACGGTGAAAAAAGAAGTAGAGGGTGATGCTGTTACAGTTAAAGAAGAGAAAGACGCGTTCAGAGTGAAAGAAGAAGAGAAAGACGTTACAGTGAAAGAAGAAGAGAAAGACGCGTTCAGAGTGAAGGAGGAAGAGGATGCTACTGTGAAAACAGAAGAAGAGAAAGAGGGGGACGCAGTTTTTGAAGTGCAAGAAGAGGAGGAGACAGAAGGTCAGATTAACACCAGTACATACTAATATGTAATAACGGGGGCACAAACTCTGTAGTTGTTGTACACATAAGTCGTTTTAAAGCAGCAATGGTTTTTGTTTTGCATACATTTTAAAGTGAAAAATCAGTCTTGTGGAATTGCCCAGCTCCTAACTATATTGAACAAAAATATAAACGCAATATGCAACAATTTCAAAGATGTTAGAGTTACAGTTCATAGAAGTCAATTGAAATAAATTCATTAGGCCCTAATCTATGGATTTCAAGACTGGGCTGGTGGCTGCCATAGGCCAGGCCCAGCCAATCGGAATGAGTTTTTCCCCACAAAAGGGCTTCATTACAGACAGAAATACTCCTCAGCACCCCCCTCCCTCAGACGATCCCGCATGAAACATGGGACCAACACCTTCCATGTTGCGTTAATATTTTTGTTCAGTATATAAATTTAGGAACGCATGTCAGCGTAGAGCCCTGAACTATAGTAATAAGTAAGCAGTTTATCTGGCAGGACAGTGTGGTGTGTAGTGATGGGTTGTGTAATGGAGGCACTTTGTTGATTCTAGATGTTCACTTGTGCAACTGTTCATCATTACTATTGTTTCTAAATGAATTATTTTAACACATTGGTTAAAAGACTCTTGTCACAAAAATGGAATTACATTGAGCAATATACCACATTACATTTCTCGTTTTACAAACATTGCCAAGCATGCTAATTCGTTTTCTTGTTGTTGTGATTTTTGGTATAATCATTCATGGCAAAAAAATATTTGGGCTGGTAAAAAATCAGTGTTCAGAGTGGCATGTATTTTCTTTCATTTGCCTGCTACAGTGGCTGGTATTCTTTCATCTTCCTGCTACAGTGGCTGGTATATTCTTTAATCTGCCTGCTACAGTGGCTGGTATATTCTTTAATCTGCCTGCTACAGTGGCTGGTATATTCTTTAATCTGCCTGCTACAGTAGATGGTATATTCTTTCATCTGCCTGCTACAGTGGCTGGTATCTTCTTTCATCTGCCTGCTACAGTGGCTGGTATATTCTTTAATCTTCCTGCTACAGTGGCTGGTATATTCTTTAATCTGCCTGCTACAGTAGATGGTATATTCTTTCATCTGCCTGCTACAGTGGCTGGTGGACCAAAATCAAACTAAAACAAGACTTAGAAGACATTTGTCAAAGTTTGTAAAAACATTTAAACATTCACTACATTGACTGTCTGACTTTGACGTTCACACAGGAGAGAGACGGGACTATCGTGGATCCTCTGGGGAGCCTCAACAACATCATGAAGCTGACGACGCAGAGAAGAGTCTCTCCACATCAGGACACCTCAAGAAACACCAGCGGAGACCTAAAGGAACGAAACCTCTCTGCTGCTCTGACTGTGGGAAATGTTGCAAATCTTCATCAGAACTTAAAAAACACCAGCGAGTACACACAGGAGAGAAGCCTTATAGCTGTAATCAATGTGGCAAGAGTTTTACTCATTCAAGTAATCTGAAAACACACCAGAGAACACACACAAGAGAGAAGCCATATAGCTGTAAACTGTGTGGCAAGAGTTTTACTCAGTCAAGCAACCTGGTATCACACCAGAGAACACACACAGGAGAGCAGCCATATAGCTGTAAACTGTGTGGCAAGAGTTTTACTCAGTCAAGCAACCTGGTATCACACCAGAGAATACACACAGGAGAGCAGCCATATAGCTGTGAGCAATGTGGGAAAAACTTTTCTCGGGGAGAACGCCTTAAAGAGCACCAGAGAACACACACAGGAGAGAAACCTTATAGCTGTGATCAGTGTGGCAAGAGGTTTACTCAGTCACGCAACCTGGTATCACACCAGAGAACACACACAGGAGAGCAGCCATATAGCTGTGAGCAATGTGGCAAGAGTTTTACTCAGTCAAGCAACCTGGTATCACACCAGAGAACACACACAGGAGAGCAGCCATATAGCTGTGATCAATGTGGAAAAAGCTTTTCTCGGATAGAACACCTTAAAGGACACCAGAGAACACACACAGGAGAGAAACCTTATAGCTGTAATCAGTGTGGGAAGAGTTTTACTCAGTCAAACAGCCTGAATAGACACCAGAGAACACACACAGGATAGAAACCTTATAGCTGTGATAAATGTGGGAAAAGCTTTGGTAGAACTTATTATCTGACTGAACATAAGCAAACACACCCAGGAGACAAACCTTACCACTGCTCTGACTGTGGGAAGAGCTTTGCTTCACTAAGAAGCCTGACACAACACCAGAGAACACACACAGGAGAGAAGCCTTATAGCTGTGATCAATGTGACAAGAGATACTCATATTCAAGTGGCCTGATTAAACATCAGAAAATACATGCAAGAGATCCAGAGTGTGGAATGATCTCCAACACCAGACCTCTATACATCAAATCACATTTTATTTGTCACATACACTTGTTTAGCAGATGTTATTGTGGGTGTAGCGAAATGCTTGTGTTTCTAGCTCCAACAGTCCAGTAATATCTAACAAGTAATATCTAACAATACACACAATCTAAAGGAATGGAATTAAGAATATTTAAATATTTGGACGAGCGATGCCAGAGCAGCATAGACTAAGATACAGTAGAATAGGATAGAATACAGTATATACATATGAGATGAGTAACGCATAGACTAAGGTACAGTAGAATAGGATAGAATACAGTATATACATATGAGATGAGTAATGCATAGACTAAGATACAGTAGAATAGGATAGAATACAGTATATACATATGTGATGAGTAATGCATAGACTAAGATGCAGTAGAAGAGGATAGAATACAGTATATACATATGTGATGAGTAATGCCAGATATGTAAACATGCAGGAGATCCACGAAGGAAAGATAGTGATGGTGCTCAGTGACGTTTTTGCAAATGGTGGGGAATAACCAATCCCGATGAGAGATCGCCAGCTGTGAACGCTTTAGCATGCTCAAGACAACCATGGAGATTGTGAATGTTTTTTTCATTTTTTGTCATTTTACCTCAGTTTTTTTCTCTCCAATTTCGATCTTGTCTTATCGCTGCAACTCCCCAATGTGCTGGGGAGGCGAAGTGCGAGTCATATGTCCTCCGAAACATGACCCCCCCAAACCGAGCTTCTTAACACCCGCCCGCTTAATCCGGAAGCCAGCCGCACCAATGTGTCGGAGGAAACACTGTTCACCTGACGACCGAGGTCAGCCTGCAGGCGCCACAAGGAGTCGCTAGAGCGCGATGAGTAAATTAAAACACTCCCCTAACCCGGGCGACGCTTGGCCAATTGTGTGCCGCCCTATGGGACTCCCGATCACGGCAGGTTGTGGTACAGCCCGGGATCAAACCCGGGTCTATAGTGACGCCTCTAGCACTGCGATGCAGTACCTTAGACAGCTGCGCAACTCGGGCATAACCTTTTTTAACCTATTCTGATGGTTGTTAAAAGTGGAATTTTGACATTATTACTGTTAAATCAACACACTCGACACTACCAAATATAAATCTCTTTGACACCGTAGACATCAAGTCAGTTGACAATAATGTTGCATACAGCATTCCATGTTTGAAAGGTCTATCATTTCCATTGAAGACAATCAAAGTTAACGTTCCATAAAACTTCCATTACAGGCTGAGTCACAAATAGTCGCCTGTCCCTTTTAATAGCCGGGCAATGGCACACATTATAGCAAATATATTTTGGGTCTAAATTTAAAGGAGCTACAATTATAATTTAATTACATGTTTTAAATAAAATATCCATAATATCTGCATTAATAGTGGAATGATAGTGTTTCACAATATTCCTTCACATTTTTATTTTATTTTGTGTCAAAATCTCTGTTTGACAACAAAGTCCCAGACTGGTTTCTGTTGTCAAGATGGGAAAACTGCACCCTCCCTCTGCCATCGTTGTCACTAAAAGTCGTTGGTCCTTCTTGAGCATAACCAACAATGGCACACTGGGGCAAGCAGTCAATGTAGAAATCTACACTCTTCAATCAATTTCAGTTTTTGTGAGATAACAAGTACTAAATAGTGTAGGGAATCATTGTACCATCTCATTAGATGTGAAATATCGTTTCAATAAAAAAAGGCGTTTTTACTGATGTTTGAAGTTGGTGGACGAAGCTGAAAGTAAAATAGTCTCCACCATGGTCTGTGCTATCCGGTATCCTTCAGACATCCCTACCCCCCACTGACCTCTCCACCATGTTACAGGGAAGTGTGATGGGGTGGAGTTTGGAATGCGGCCTAGTTGTTGCAGTTCATCATGTTACAGGGAAGTGTGATGGGGTGGAGTTTGGAATGCGGCCTAGTTGTTGCAGTTCATCATGTTACAGGGAAGTGTGATGGGGTGAAGTTTGGAATGCGGCCTAGTTGTTGCAGTCCACCATGTTACAGGGAAGTGTGGTGGGGGGGTGTTTGGAATGCGGCCTAGTTGTTGCAGTTCATCTAACTTCCACATGGGGCAAACATTCTACGTGTAGAATGGTGCTGAATGAAATAGAGTTTCCAGGTACATTTACCACATATTAAACATATACTAGTTGGCTGCTACTACAGGCCTCCTCGTGCTGATGGGAAATATCTTAAAGGAGTCTGTCAAATGTTGGATAAAGTATCTGATGAAAACAGGGAAATATATTTTTGGGGTGATTTGAATATTGACTGGTTAACCACCACCAACTGTCCACGAGGAAACATCTTCTGGCCAATGGTTGTAACATAACCCAAGTTGACACTATCAACCAGAATGTTCACTAAGTCTGATACCATATCATCAACCTGTATTGATCATATTTTTACCAACATGGTTGAACATTATTCTAAAGCTGTAGCAGTGGGGATCATAACTTGGTTACACTAAAACACAATTACCAAAGGCTGATCTTAAAGTAACCAACCCAAGGCCCTACAAGAGGTTCAGTCAGCACTCGTTTGTGGATGAGGTTAAGAATGTGCGATGGATGGAAGTGTGTAGTGAGGATGATCCTGAAATGGCCCTGAGTGTTTATGAAATTATTTATGAGTATTGTTGATAAGCAAGGCCCCATTAAGAAAACAGACTGAGGTCAAACGATGCCGCAGGGATTGATGAGCTGAGAAATGTAACGGTTCAACGTAATGATACCAAAAAGGTAGCGGACAGATCTGTCTGATGAGCAAAGTTATTGTAAATGAATACATCTAGTGACCAAGCTAGACCAGTTATTGGAAATTAATACTTCTAGTGACCAGTTATTGTAGATGAACACATCTACTGACCAAGCTAGACCAGTTATTGTAGATGAATACATCTAGTGACCAAGCTAGACCAGTTATTGTAAATGAATACATCTAGTGACCAAGCTAGACCAGTTATTGGAAATGAATACATCTAGTGACCAAGCTAGACCAGTTATTGGAAATGAATACATCTAGTGAACAAGCTAGACCAGTTATTGGAAATTAATACATCTGGTGACCAAGCTAGACCAGTTATTGGAGATGAATACATCTAGTGACCAAGCTATACCAGTTATTGTAAATTAATACATCTAGTGACCAAGCTAGACCTGTTATTGTAGATGAATACATCTAGTGACCAAGCTAAACCAGTTATTGTAGATGAATACATCTAGTGACCAAGCTAGACCTGTTATTGTAGATGAATACATCTAGTGACCAAGGTCAAAAGAAAGGATATTATCAGCACTAAATCAATGCATTCTACATAGAAAACATCTGTTTGTACTTAAAGGTAACCAGATCGTGACTACAACTAAGGTACTAAGTCTTTAACCACACTCAGGTCAAACGATGCCCCAGGGATTGATGAGCTGAGAAATGTAACGGTTCAACGTAATGATACCAAAAAGGTAGCGGACAGATCTGTCTGATGAGCAAAGTTATTGTAAATGAATACATCTAGTGACCAAGCTAGACCAGTTATTGGAAATTAATACTTCTAGTGACCAGTTATTGTAGATGAACACATCTAGTGACCAAGCTAGACCAGTTATTGTAGATGAATACATCTAGTGACCAAGCTAGACCAGTTATTGTAAATGAATACATCTAGTGACCAAGCTAGACCAGTTATTGTAAATGAATACATCTGGTGACCAAGCTAGACCAGTTATTGTAAATGAATACATCTAGTGACCAAGCTAGACCAGTTATTGGAAATGAATACATCTAGTGAACAAGCTAGACCAGTTATTGGAAATTAATACATCTGGTGACCAAGCTAGACCAGTTATTGGAGATGAATACATCTAGTGACCAAGCTATACCAGTTATTGTAAATTAATACATCTAGTGACCAAGCTAGACCTGTTATTGTAGATGAATACATCTAGTGACCAAGCTAAACCAGTTATTGTAGATGAATACATCTAGTGACCAAGCTAGACCTGTTATTGTAGATGAATACATCTAGTGACCAAGGTCAAAAGAAAGGATATTATCAGCACTAAATCAATGCATTCTACATAGAAAACATCTGTTTGTACTTAAAGGTAACCAGATCGTGACTACAACTAAGGTACTAAGTCTTTAACCACACTCTTGTCACACTGGTGAGTAAAAACTCATGCTTCCGACCCTTTAACCTTTTGTCTTAAAATTTTAAATATACATTTTACTCAACTGCGTTAACTTTTCAACTCTTTCAACAGCAGCAACAGTTAGTCATCCACCTCGGTAGCTTGCTAGCTAAAATAGCCGAACCAATAAAGCTCTTTAGACGCTTTAGTGTATATTAGCCACTGTGTTTTAAACCCACTTCTGTCGTCTAGTTAGTTATCCGATTTATTGTAATATTTACGATGTTGGTGTAATTATTGAGCTAGCGGGCTGGTTAAGTTAGCATTAGCCTAGCTAGCTAACATCACGACCATGAGGTCACTAAGCTACTCTCCTCCTGCTAAAGAAGAGGGGGTCAAAGAGGAGGAGGAAGAGGAAACTGTTACAATACAAAAACAAGTAGAGTGTGATGCTGTTACGGTGAAAGAATAAGAGAAAGAGGTTTCAGTGTAAGAAGAGTGAGACGAGTTCAGAGTGAAAGAGGGGGAGGAAGAAAATGAGGAAACTGGATATCTGGGCCCGGTTTCCCAAACGCATCTTAATGCATCCAATGGTTCTGACGATGAACGGGCACTGATTAACACTAGTAAGTACTGTCTTAAATACAGAGGCACAAGCTCTGCAGTTGTAAAACTGATGTGTGGTGTTAAAGGGGAAATCTGTAATTGCTTTCATCCATATTTGGACTTATTTTATTTATAGCCATTGATTCTTGAAGAATATAACATGCCTCGTGAGCTTAGTTCAACTGTTGTACCCCATCAGAACCCCAAATAAGCTTTTTTTTACTCCAATGTTTAGAAACAATGTAAATGTAAACCAACACTGTATATCCTCAAAACATGGTTAAAACTATAATGTTTATCATTGATGGTGAGTCCTTGCATCCATAGGTCTGTCTATGCATTTGAGACTAGTTACATTTCTCCAGCCCTATCCATAATCTTTTTACCAAAACAGTGTGGAATTACAGCTTTGTTAGTGTTTCAACTGCAGATTGGTTGATTGATTGTTGTGTGGCTTTTTTAAAGGGGGAACCTAGGTTTTAAACAGAAACAAAATGGCTGCCCAGAGACTTGGTTTGGCAAACAGCTGAGGGATGGGGGCCGGAGAAATGTAACCACTCTCAAATTCATAGAGTAAGCTATTGTAGCAACCTTAACCCAAAACCTAGTGACCTCGTCAAGAAGTTCAGACATCTAACAGTTATAAGGTGTTGGCTTGACAGTCACTGGACCCAGGTTTGAGTTCAGCTCAAACTATGAATACGACTGGCCATCAGTGAGGTCATAATGATAGTTTAACCATACTCTAACTACGTAACATCTAGTGTCTCCTTATGTTATGCTGGGAAAATAATTTTCATGGGCACAGAAATCCTAAATCATTTCAGAGTTTGCTAAATCCAATGGTTCAAACCGAGAGTCACCTTAACTTTATTGACAACACCTAAATGAATACTGTCATTAACGCGGTTCTTCAATAATTAGACATTCTTAATACTGTAGCTGTTTAGTTACAGTCACATGTTCAACTATCATCAGCTGATCCAGGAAATCATTTTCTGAATGCCAGTCAAATGTCAAACATCACAACATAGGTATATTTGTTGTTAGGTGAAGTAATGGGTCCTGTTCCTTGATGTATTGGCTATTGTACAACACACAGAGCTATTTTCCTTTATTCAGGACATTTAGAATGACAACCCTTTACAGTGTGATTATGCACAATTGTTTCTGGTGATCAGATTATGAAATGTTATGACAAGGATATTTTAGTTTCCATGTTTCACCTGAAATATTAATTGATTTATAGTCCTAGGTCTATGTTATTGTTAGGTGAAGTTATGGGTTCTATAGTAGGTCTATGTTGTTAGGTGAAGTTATGGGTCCTACAGGAGAACACACCACTACCTAATGACCTAAAGCCTACAGGTGAACACACCACTACCTAATGCCTACAGGAGAACACACCACTACCTAAATACCAAATGCCTACAGGATAACACACCACTACCTAAGCTTGCATTAAGACATGGGCCTATGCTATTGGTTGCATTAAGACATGGGCCTATGCTATTGGTTGCATTAAGACATGGGCTTATGCTATTGGTTACATTAAGACATGGGTCTATGCTATTGGTTACATTAAGACATGGGTCTATGCTATTGGTTGCATTAAACATGGTCCTATGCTATTGGTTGCATTAAGACATTGGTCATTCATTTTATTGATATCAGTGTCAAAGTATCTTGTCCTTTGTGTGGCATTCAAATATATTCTTGTAACGTCTCATGTAAAATGACGTAGAATTGCAGAAAAGTATTTTAGAAATGTTATGAAACTGGTGGCGTCCCTGCACGGCAAAAGAAAGAAGTCATATTAGCCACAGAATGGCACTTGATGGAGACAGATAAACTCCAGCTACTGCTCTGTTCAATCGTTGGGCATCTTTTCTTTTTTTTTTTTTCAATCAATGGATTTGACGTTTTTACCAGTCTAACTACAAAACAACATGATGGCAATAATTGATTTGAATGTTAAATCTCTATTGATAAACTGGGTAAGTCAAGATGTAGCCAAGGCCTATCCAATACAGGTGAATATACACTGCTCAAAAAAATTAAGGGAACACTAAAATAACACATCCTAGATCTGAATGAATGAAATAATCTTATTCAATACTTTCTTTACATAGTTGAATGTGCTGACAACAAAATTACACAAATTATCAATGGAAATCAAATGTATCAACCCATGGAGGTCTGGATTTGGAGTCACACTCAAAATTAAAGTGGAAAACCACACTACAGCCTGATCCAACTTTGATGTAATGTCCTTAAAACAAGTCAAAATGAGGCTCAGTAGTGTGTGTGGCCTCCACGTGCCTGTATGACCTCCCTACAACGCCTGGGCATGCTCCTGATGAGGTGGCGGATGGTCTCCTGAGGGATCTCCTCCCAGACCTGGACTAAAGCATCCGCCAACTCCTGGACAGTCTGTGGTGCAACGTGGCGTTGGTGGATGGAGCGAGACATGATGTCCCAGATGTGCTCAATTGGATTCAGGTCTGGGAAACGGGCGGGCCAGTCCATAGCATCAATGCCTTCCTCTTGCAGGAACTGCTGACACACTCCAGCCACATGAGGTCTAGCATTGTCTTGCATTAGGAGGAACCCAGGGCCAACCGCACCAGCATATGGTCTCACAAGGGGTCTGAGGATCTCCTCTCGGTACCTAATGGCAGTCAGGCTACCTCTGGCGAGCACATGGAGGGCTGTGCGGCCCCCCCAAAGAAATGCCACCCCACACCACACCATGACTGACCCACCGCCAAACCGGTCATGCTGGAGGATGTTGCAGGCAGCAGAACGTTCTCCACGGCGTCTCCAGACTCTGTCACGTCTGTCACATGTGCTCAGTGTGAACCTGCTTTCATCTGTGAAGAGCACAGGGCGCCAATGGCGAATTTGCCAATCTTGGTGTTCTCTGGCAAATGCCAAAACGTCCTGCACGGTGTTGGGCTGTAAGCACAACCCCCACCTGTGGACGTCGGGCCCTCATACCACTCTCATGGAGTCTGTTTCTGACCGTTTGAGCAGACACATGCACATTTGTGGCCTGCTGGAGGTCATTTTGCAGGGCTCTGGCAGTGCTCCTCCTTGCACAAAGGCGGAGGTAGCGGTCCTGCTGCTGGGTTGTTGCCCTCCTACGGCCTCCTCCACGTCTCCTGATGTACTGGCCTGTCTCCTGGTAGTGCCTCCATGCTCTGGACACTACGCTGACAGACACAGCAAACCTTCTTGCCACAGCTCGCATTGATGTGCCATCCTGGATGAGCTGCACTACCTGAGCCACTTGTGTGGGTTGTAGACTCCGTCTCATGCTACCACTAGAGTGAAAGCACCGCCAGCATTCAAAAGTGACCAAAACATCAGCCAGGAAGCATAGGAACTGAGAAGTGGTCTGTGGTCACCACCTGCAGAACCACTCCTTTATTGGGGGTGTCTTGCTAATTGCCTATAATTTACACCTGTTGTCTATTCCATTTGCACAACAGCATGTGAAATTTATTGTCAATTAGTGTTGCTTCCTAAGTGGACAGTTTGATTTCACAGAAGTGTGATTGACTTGGAGTTACATTGTGTTGTTTAAGTGTTCCCTTAATTTTTTTGAGCATTGTATATTCAATAGGAGTGCACTGACTTATTGAGCTGGTTTTGGCTGATTTCATGGGGCTACAGATGACAAACAGTCTGTTTCCCTTCGGGATGTATTTTATTGTACTGATCCACAACATTTGCATAGAAGTAGCTTATTTGATAAAAGAAGCTTGTTCAGAGCAATAACTTCCAGCCAGTAGGTCCAGCCTCTTTCTTTCCACTCTAAAAGTAGTAAGTAAGGTAAACCAATGAGGCCTGATAAAAACACATTTATTGTTTCAGCCAAAACATCAGAGCTAAAAATCATCCAGCTTCTTTGTATTTATTATGGATCCCCATTAGCTGGGCTCCTGAGTGGCGCACTGCATCTCACTGCAAGAGGTGTCACTACAGTACCTGGTTCGAATACAGGCTGTATCACATCCGGCCGTGATTGGGAGTCCCATAGGGCGGCGCAAGGCAGCAGCTACTCTTCCTGGGGTCCAGCAAAATTAAGGCAGTTTATACAATTTTAAAAACATTACAATACATTCACAGATTTCACAAAACACTGTGTGAGTACCAACCACTGACATATATAAACCCTGGATTGCACATGCTATGTATTGGCCAATGAGAGGCTTTGAAGCCACCGGTCGACCATATTGGCCCTCCCCAGAAACAGTCCTCTGTAGGAATTCTACAGTATTTCAATTAAAGGACGTAATTCCATAAAAAATGGTGGTAAAAGTAACAGTACTTTCTAAAAATGATAAACATTTTGAAATATGAAGAGAAAAAAAGTAAATGTTTGTTGTACACCCACCACAGCACACTCCCTTTCCCATTTTCTAAATGTCCAATATAGTATGCGCTGTGCATGTGCTATATAAAAACCTTATGCAATGACAAATACTGTGTTCTACTACCCAGGTCTGGTGTTGGAGATCATTCCACACACTGGATCTCCTGCATGTATTTTCTGATGTTTAATCAGACCACTTGAATGAGAGTATCTCTTGTCACATTGATCACAGCTATAAGGCTTCTCTCCTGTGTGTGTTCTCTGGTGTTGAGTCAGGTTTCTTAGCGAAGCAAAGCTCTTCCCACAGTCAGAGCAGTGGTAAGGTTTGTCTCCTGTGTGTGTTTGCTTATGTTCAGTCAGATAATAAGCTCTACCAAAGCTTTTCCCACACTGATCACAGCTATAAGGTTTCTCTCCTGTGTGTGTTATCTGGTGTCTATTCAGGCTGCTTGACTGAGTAAAACTCTTCCCACACTGATTACAGCTATAAGGTTTCTCTCCTGTGTGTACTCGCTTGTGTATAATCAGTTGATCAGCTTGACTAAAGCTTTTCCCACACAGATCACAGCTATAAGGATTCTCTCCTGTGTGGGTTCTCTGGTGCAGCTTCAAAGTCTGTGATGTTGAAAAGCTTTTCCCACAATCTGAACAGTGGTGAAGCTTCTCTCCTGTGTGTGTCCGCTGGTGTGTTTTCAGATTACTTGAATGAGTAAAACTCTTCCCACATTGATCACAGCAATATGGCTTCTCTCCCGTGTGTACTCGCTGATGTATTTTAAGTTCTGATGAAGATTTGCAACGTTTTCCACAGTCAGAGCAGCAATGAGATTTCTTTCCTGTGGGTCTCTGCTGCTGTTCCCTGAGGTGTTCTGATCTGGAGAGACTCTTCTCTGCCTTGTCAGCATCTTGTTGTTGTTGAGGCTCCCCAGAGGATCCAAGATAGTCACGTCTCTCTCCTGTGTGAACGACAAAGTCACACAGTCATTGTAGTGAATGTTTAAATGCTTTTACAAACGTTTTTGACAATTATCTTCTACCATTAATAAGTCAAGAGAGCAACAATAGTCATGATTTGGTCTCTGTGTCCAGAATGAAGAACGTTAGAGGTAGTTTCAACATTAGTCATTATTTGTCTTGTTTTTCACATTAGTAGTTGATGACTTTAGGCTTAATTAATTATGAATTATCACTAATTAATTTTAGGCTTACAATAAGTTATTACAGTTGCTGAAACCTTAAGCCAGACGACTTTAGGTCACCAATATTATTATTGGTATCATTTGATTGAGATTTAAAACAGTAAACCACAGCAAATAAAACCACAGTAAATATGGATCAATCAACTATATTATGCTATACTAATACAAGTCGCTCAGAGAAAGAGATTTAGTTTAACAAGTAATACAAAAATCTCAAATAGGAGTCAATTATTGGCACCCCTATTTTCAATACTCCAGCAGCACCCTCCCCTGTTTTCAATACTCCAGCAGCACCCTCCCCTGTTTTCAATACTCCAGCAGCACCCTCCCCTGTTTTCAATACTCCAGCAGCACCCTCCCCTGTTTTCAATACCCGCCCCTCCGCCAGGATAACGACAGCCTTTTCTGAAATGTTGGAGAACACATTGGGATCGTAGACCATTCCTCCACATAGAATCCTACCAGATCCTTGATATCCTTAATCTGCGCTTATGGACTGCCCTCTTCAATTCAACCCACAGGTTTTCATTGGGGTTCAAGTCCCCGGAGACTGAGATGGCCATTGGAACATTTACATGTTGAATGCTTAGCCGGACAGTAAAATGGTCCAATTCACACACTTATCAAGAGAACATCCCTGGTCATCCCTACTGCCTCTGATCTGGCAGACTCAATGAACACAAGTACTCAGTTAGTAAATTATGTTGGAGTGTGCCCCTGGCTATCCATAACTTTAGAAAAAGGTGCCTTCTGGTTTTCTAAATATATTTTGATATTTAAGTATATTGACTTTTAGACTTTTACTCAAGTAAAATTTGACTGGGTGACTTTCACTTGAGTAATTAAAAAGGTGCTCTCCAAAAGGAGCAGAGATCGCCCTCTCTAAAAGTAGCAGAGATCCCCCTCTCTAAAAGTAGCAGAGATCCCCCTCTCTAAAAGTAGCAGAGATTCCACTCTCTAAAAGTAGCAGAGATTCCACTCTCTAAAAGTAGCAGAGATCCCACTCTCTAAAAGTAGCAGAGATCCCACTCTCTAAAAGTAGCAGAGATCCCACTCTCTAAAAGTAGCAGAGATCCCACTCTCCAACTTCGATATGCCCGCAGAGTATTTTATGTTCAAAACAATTTTTTTATGTCACTAATCAAAACACAAAATATCAATATTCATGTTTAGATATTTCTGTATTCTACAGACGAAACATCATGGAAGCTTAGGTAAGGCCAAAACGTCGTAAATATGCCACCTTTGATTAATTATTTCTAAATTAAATTTGTCATAACAATCATTTCTCCAAAATACCCTTCTGTTGATTAAATCTCGTGAAAATCCCCCAAATCATGGTCTATTTTTGTCCTGGTTTCGTGAGGAATCACTCAGTACTTACTGGTGTTAATCAGATCGCTCTCCTCCTCTTTCAATGTGACAGTCATCTCTCCCTCCTCCTTCACTGCAAAAACTGCATCCTCCTCTTTCTCTTCGCCCTCTTCTTTCACAATAACATCCTCTTTCACTCTGAACGCGTTTTCCTCTTCTTTCACGGTAAAAGCTTCACCCTCTACTTCTTTTTTGACGGTAACAGACACTTCTTCCTCCTCCTCTTTCGCGACAATGTTCAGCCCCAGACCCTCTTTCTCCGTCCAGCAGACCTCCTCTTTCTCCTCCTCTTTGACCAGATCTTCTTTCTCCGTCCAGCAGACCTCCTCTTCTTTAGCAGGAGGAGAGTAGCTTAGTGACCTCATGGTCGGAGATGTCAGCTAGCTAGGCTAATGCTAACTTAACCAGCCCGCTAGCTGACAACAACATCGTAATATTAAATTAAATCGGATAACTAACTAGACGACAGGAGAGGGTTTAAAAAACAGTGGCTAATATACACGAAAGCGTCTAACGAGATGTATTGGTTCGGCTATTTTTTGCCTTTTCTCCCTCTTTCACGGCAACGTTCAACCCCAGAGCTTCTTTGGGGAGTAGCTTAGTGACCTCATGGTCGGAGATGTTAGTTGATTAGTTAGTACTAATCATTTTACCTGCCAGCTAGCTGAATAAATAACAACGTATACACGAAAGAGTTTTAATGTTTCGAATATATATATCTACTGAGGTGGCGGACTGGCTGTTACTGTAGAAGAAGCGTCCCGTCCACTAGATTATACGTCACACTCTGGCAGCATCGCCTGAAAAATGCCCATCGCCATCTGCTGACTGGAGTGGGTAACGCAGTTGAGGCAAACAGTTTCACTTTCAACCATGGTTTTTACTTTATGAATCTTATATAACATCATTTGAAACGTACATGGAGGGAAACATACATTGATGAATGCAACTTCAAAGTGATAGTTTGAAACATTTAAAGTTTACACACCAATTACAAGCACATGCACATACATACACCAGTCCACTATGTGTGCTGAGTAAAAGGATTTGACTAATGCAACATAATATAATCAATTTTAGAATAAGGCAGTAAGTAAATCAATTTGGAAAAATTCAAGGGGTCTGAATACTTTCCAAAGGCACTGTATCAACTGTTTTAACTATCTATTTATGAAATGTATTTATTTATTAACTGTATCCTCTGACCAGGGCATACCACCAACATGTAGCATCATCCAACCAGGGCATACTACCAACAAATAGCGACCATAGACCAATGCTCTGGGTACAGCCTACCTCTGAAAGTACAGTGCACAAACCTGGCCAAGCTTTATATATACACATTTTGCCATATGGGCAGTTGGCAGGCATGCTATAACATCTGGTAAAATATCTTAGTCTGGGGAGGATGGGTGGGATGTAATGTAATGGGTCTGTCTGCAAGAACACAAGGAGAGGGTGACCTTTCATTGAAAAACATTTGTTCTTCAGTCTTTTGTAGGCTTCAGATGATGATAGATGGTTCCAGGAACAAGACATTGTTAATATTACGAACAAACGTACTTTATACTTATGAAACTGAAAGTCTCAAAGCTACACATTAGCTTCTATATACAACGCTCTATAGGCAACAAACACAGGCGCAATCAAATTAGCACCCAGTGAAGCAGAGAAATCGAATCTATATTTCCAATAACAAAAAGAATAACGCCAACTAGGCTGCCACATTAATATGATCCCCACAGACAATGAACACATCTATGTGGTTCCATGCTGGTCTGGTTGAAAGAGGGCTGATGACTGCACGTGGGCGCATTTAAAGGGATAGCCCCGCCCCTTTCAGGTGGCGATCTGGTTGTATGGCGACCAATAAGGAGCAGGCTCCCCTCCAGGTTCTCTTTTGCTAGTCAACATGTTCAAGCACAACTGTTACAGTGGCTTGAACGAAGGAATGGAATCTATTAGATTCCAAATGGCAGTGTTGCAAACGTGTCACATCCTCAAGTCTTCCTCTTTGGAGTGAAGTGAGTTTGGAAAATAGGAAAGTATGCAGCATCAAAATAAACAAAAAATGATACAAATGTAATTGGTCTGAATCAAATAGGCTTCCCAAAAATTGTCACTGTGATAGAATGTGTATTTTGATTGCTGAATTTCCCAGTCTTATTAGTTACTCTGGTGATTCAGACATTTCCATGTAAACTGGATTTGGGGGCATAATAAATACAAACACACAGACAGGAAACCACCCACAATCAACCAGAATATCAGAATTCACCAACTCATCAAGACAGTTATATTTGTCATCAGAAGTTCTGAGAAACACGTCCATTCCTCTGTGACCAGGTATCTTACCAAATCCCTGAAGTGACAGAAATACACTAGGGAGTCTAAGTTGAGAGGATTCTGACATTCATTCCATGTGGTGAGGAAAAACTAAAGATTATAATAAAATAAAGATGACTTAAATCAGGAAAGATAATGAGTGTGAATATCAACCCCTCCAACACAAAACACACCTTTTCTAAATGTCCAATATAGAACGCTCTGCGCAAGTACTATATAAAAACCTCATGATGCAGTGTTCTACTACCCAGGTCTGGTGTTGGAGATCATTCCACAATCTGTGTTCTACTACCCAGGTCTGGTGTTGGAGATCATTCCACAATCTGGTTCTCCTGCATGTATGTTATTATGTTTATTCAGATCCCTTAAATCAGAGTATCTCTTCCCACACTGATCACAGCTATAAGGCTTCTCTCCTGTGTGGGTTCTCTGGTGTGATTTCAGGTGACCTGACTGAGTAAAGCTTTTCCCACACCGATCACAGCTATAGGGCTTCTGTCCTGTGTGTGTTCTCTGGTGTGATATCAGGTTGTTTGACTGAGTAAAACTCTTCCCACATTGATCACAGCTATAAGGCTGCTCTCCTGTGTGTGTTCTCTGGTGTAGGAGTAGTTCCCTTGAGGTGATAAAGCTCATTCTGCAGTCAGAGCAGTGGTACGGTTTTTCTCCTTTGTGTATTCTCTTGTGTGCAGTCAGGTTAGCTGAGGTAGCAAAACTTTTCCCACATTGATCACAGCCATATGGTTTCTCTCCTGTGTGAATTCTTAAGTGTGATTTCAATGAATATGATCGAGAGAAACTCATTCCACACTGAGAGCAGCTATATGGTTTCTCTCCTGTATGGATTCTCTGGTGCATTGTAAGTGCTGATGAAGAATAGCATCTCTTCCCACATTGATCACAGTTGTAAGATTTCTCTCCTGTGTGAATTCTCTGGTGTACTTTTAGTGAATCAGATCTTGAGTAACTCTTCCCACAGTCAGAGCAGCAATGACATTTCTTCCCTGTGGGTCTCTGTTGGTGTTTCTTGAGGTGTTCTGATGTGGAGAGACTCTTCTCTGCGTCGTCAGCATCATGATGTTGTTGAGGCTCCCCAGAGGATCCACGATAGTCACGTCTCTCTCCTGTGTGAACGTCAAAGTCAGATAGTCAATAGAGTGAATGTTTAAATGCTTTTACTCACTTTGGCAATTGTCTTCTAAGTCTGTTTTTGGGTCGTTTTTGGTCCACCAGCCACTGCGGTAGGTAGATGAAAAACACCACAGACGAATGAGCAGCTTTGTAATGTTTCTAAACCCAGAAATGTATTAGTAGTAAGAAGTAATGTGGGATATTGCTCCATGAAGGACTTTTTGACCCGTCTCTTTTAACCAATGTGTTAAAATAATTCATTTAGATACAATAGTAATGATGAACAGTTGTACAACTGAACATCAAGAATCAACAAAGTGCCAGTCCTGACAGATAAAATGCTGATTGATACAGATGGTTTATTATTATAGTTCATGGCTCTACGCTGACATTTATTACAAGGAGTACATGTGCTCCTAACTTTATATTTAGGAGCACATTAATATATTCATTACAAGGAGTACATGTGCTCCTAAGTTAAGAGCACACAAATACATTTAGGAGCACAAGTATTGGAGTGTTTTAGAAGGTTTTGTGAGTGTTCCATGTTCAATGAAAGTATTGGAGTCATTAGGGCCGTTACCGCGGTAACAGGGCGCTGGGTGGTGTCTGATGCGTTATTTTGATTTCCCACTTGTCTTCTGGGAAAAACACGCCCACTGAAGCTGAAGTGCTGCGATTGATTACTCACCGCTAGTCTCGGTAATCCTCCTGATTGGCTAGCTGAAGAGAGCACCAGGCACCATGATATAGCTTGCTAGGTGCATTAATGCCATAGAGAATGATAGAGGCCTCTAGTGGCCAAAAGAGCGTATTATCATGGGCAGCGCCATTGAGGGCTTCCACCATTTTAATGTAGTCAACTGGGTGGGACTTTCAACTTCATGGCTGATCCTTCCTGGTGGATCCTGCTGGAGTCATGTTCAACCAGGTCATCAGACGTGATCTTCCTGTCCGGGTTGCCCCCCATACTCGGCCTTGTCTCAGGATGGTAAGTTGGTCGTTGGAGATATCCCTCTAGTGGTGTGGGGGCTGTGCTTCGGCAGAGTGGGTGGGGTTATATCCTGCCTGTTTGGCCCTGTCCGGGGGTATCGTCGGACGGGGCCACAGTGTCTCCCGACCCCTCCTGTCTCAGCCCCCCCCAGTATTTATCCTGCAGTAGTTTATGTGTCGGGACTAGGGTCCGTCTGTTATATCTGGAGTATTTCTCCTCTCTTATCCGGTGTCCTGTGTGAATTTAAGTATGCTCTCTCTAATTATCTCTCTCTCTTTCTTTCTCTCTCTGTCTCTGAGGACCTGAGCATTAGGGCCATTCCTCAAGGCCTACCTGGCCTGATGACGCCTTGATGTCTCCAGGCCGTGCTGCTTCTCCAGTTTCAACTGTTCTGCCTGTTTTATGAAAATGTTTAAATCTTGTCCATGTTCTGTTATAATCTGCACCCGGCCCAGCCAGAAGAGGACTGGCCACCCCTCACAGCCTGGTTCCTCTCTAGGTTCTGGCCTTTCTAGGGAGTTTTTCCTAACCACCGTTCTTTTACACCTGCATTTCTTGCTGTTTGGGGTTAGGCTGGGTTTCTGTACAGCACTCTGTGACATCAGTTGATGTAAGAAGGGCTTTATAAATAAATTTGATACCACAGTGTGTCAGGTTGTCAAGGGCTTGACTCACTACCACAGTGTGCCAGGTTGTCAAGGGCTTGACTCACTACCACAGTGTGCCAGGTTGTCAAGGGCTTTACTCACTACCACAGTGTGCCAGGTTGTCAAGGGCTTTACTCACTACCACAGTGTGCCAGGTTGTCAAGGGCTTTACTCACTACCACAGTGTGCCAGGTTGTCAAGGGCTTTACTCACTACCACAGTGTGCCAGGTTGTCAAGGGCTTTACTCACTACCACAGTGTGCCAGGTTGTCAAGGGCTTTAGTCCGACTTTCTTCTGCTGTCTAAGATGTATATCTGGCCAGGTGAGGACCAGTTCTCCAGGTACATGTCTACTATGTAGATCTGGCCAGGTGAGGACCAATTCTCCAGGTACATGACTACTATGTAGATCAGGTGAGGACCAGTTCTCCAGGTACATGTCTTCTATGTAGATCTGGCCAGGTGAGGACCAGTTCTCCAGGTACAATTCTCCATCCTGGCTCTCCCACTGACCAACTGCAGCATCAGCCATCCTGGCCCTCCCACTGACCAACGACAGCATCAGCCATCCTGGCTCTCCCACTGATAGCATCAGCCATCCTGGCTCTCCCACTGACAGCATCAGCCATCCTGGCTCTCCCACTGACCAACAACAGCATCAGCCATCCTGGCTTCGTAGTAAACTGACAGACGAGTGGTAAGGAAGTCGAGACGTTATTATCCAGAAGCCTTTGTTCTATGCTGAATGTTGTCCTTCAAGATCCCCATGGCCGCTTCTGCAAAGTTGTTGGTGTTGTTTCCTCTCACTGGCATCCAGGTAGTTCTGCTGTCTGGGTAACACAGGGCCCAACAGTCTCTGGGCTGGAGAAGCTCTTCTCTAGGTAGTTCTGCTGTCTGGGTAACACAGGGCCCAACAGTCTCTGGGCTGGAGAAGCTCTTCTCTAGGTAGTTCTGCTGTCTGGGTAACACAGGGCTCAACAGTCTCTGGGGATTGGCGTTAAACTAGACTGATGCCGATGTTGGTATTTTTAGCTAATATCGTCCGATTCCGATATGCTTACCGATATATCGTGCATCCCTACCTCCAGGTGTACGGTCCTCCAGGTGACAGGTAATGATTTGATCCACTGCTAAACGTCCTCCAGCGTAGTCAGTTGCATGCGAAGCGTAGCCTCAAAATCAATGTGATTTGTGGTCTGTCTTCCCCTCACACTGTCCTCCCCTCACACTGCCCTCCTCTCATAACAGGGCATAACATCAGCTAAGCTTAACCTCAATAAAAACCGACAAACCTCAATGGTGGGTACTCTGAGATATTATTCTCAGGGTTGGCACAGTGAAATCTCTCCTTGTTGGTCATCTAGGGCATGAGGTTTCCTCTCCAGTTAGCCTCCTATCTGAGGACATCCTCCTCAACAACTACTTTCTAATGATTCTAGTGATACGAACTACTGGTGACAAATGTCAAAATAAGGCCCCTTAGTTTACAATTGCTGCTGACTTGATTAGCTAACATTAACGTTAACTTAGCTAGCTAGTGACTCATTAACTCTGTAACCTAGCATTGAATAACAAATACATAGCTAGCTAGTGACTCATTCACTCTGTAACCTAGCATTGAATAACAAATACCCAGCTAGCTAGCGACATTGTAGTTTTACCCTGTTTTTAGGATATAGGCTAGTGTTTGTTTCCATATTTTTGATAAACATTGGAGTAAAACAACCTATTTTGGATTTGATGGGGGTGCGACAGTTGAATTTAGAATTTATAAGTTACTTTGTTAAACAACACATGGCAATGGTATACATCAATGGATGTAGGAAGTGCATAATGCCGTTTTAAAATCACACATCAGTTGAACAAGAGTTTGTGCCCGTTATTGAGATTAGTACGCAATGGTGTTTATCTGACCTGTCTCCTCCTCTTCTTCCTCCTCCTCCTCTTTCACTATGGCAGTTATTTCTCCCTCCTCCTCACTCTCTACTTCTATTTTTACTGTGACATCCTCCTCTTCATTCTCCTCTTTCACAACAATGTTCAGCTCCAGAGCTTCTTTCTCCGTCCAGCAGACCTCCTCTTCTTTAACAGCGAGTGAGTAGTTTAGCGAGCTCATGGTTCGGGTTGTTAGCTAGCTAGCTATAATTAGCGGCTAGTGCTAAGTTAACGAGACAGCTGACTACCAACAACAACGTAAATATTAAACTAAATGGGGCAACTAGTAGATACGAAAGAAGTGGGTTTAAAACACAGTGACTAATATCAACCAAAACGGTCTAAAGAGCTTGAATCGTTCGGATATTGGTTCGCTAGCTACTGAGGTGGCGGACTAGCTATTATTGTCGAAATGTCCCGTCCACTATATTATACGTCACACACTGTCTGCGTCGCCTAAAAGACAAAAACAACTTTGTCATTTTTTTTTTTTTTATAAAGTGGCGATCTGCAGTGGCTACATCAGTTTTTTTCCACTCATAAATTCATTATACGTACCCATTGATTCTTGAAGAATATAACGTCTCATGAGTTTAGTTCAACTGTCGTACCCCATCAGAACTCAAACTATAAACTACTCGGCTGGGATGTAGGGTTTGATCCTGAAGGTAGGGAGGGGCAGTTCCCCTTGCTGCTCCGTAGGCAACACCTTGTAGGTCTTGTAGTGGGAGCGAGTTTCGAGTGTGCGGAGGAGCAGGGTGACATGAGAGAACTTGGGAAGGTTGAACACCAGGCGGGCTGCTGCGTTCTGGATAAATTGCAGGGGATTGATGGCACAAACGGGGAGCCCAGCAAACAATGTTATTCTAGTTAAACAGTGAGAGACTAGTTTATTATGGACTGACAGTCTAACAGTTTGAAGGGCACAACTCATGTTGTTCTGGTTAAATATTGAGAGACTAGTTGATTAAGGGGGGGTTGACAATTAGGAAATAATGTCATGTTTTACTCGTACCTCAGCCAGCATTGTGAATGGTTAGGAAATAATGTCATGTTTTACTCGTACCTGAGCCAGCATTGTGAATGATTAGGAAATAATATGTCATGTTTTACTCGTACCTCAGCCAGCATTGTGAATGGTTAGGAAATAATATGTCACTTTTACTCGTACCTCAGCCAGCATTGTGAATGGTTAGGAAATAATATGTCATGATTTACCCGTACCTCAGCCAGCATTGTGAATGGATAGGAAATAATATGTCATGTTTTACTCGTACCTCAGCCAGCATTGTGAATGGTGTCTGAGGCGGTGACATACTAGACCATGGCAGTAAATCTAATACTTAGGTGTTTTTAGTCATGTATGAAAGGGCTGGGGTGGTTCAGTACTTATAAGTTTCTGACCTTGGAATACATTTCTGGCCATGCTGGCAGGGTCTGAATCAAACCCAATGTCCACCTGGTAGGGTCTGAATCAAACCTGATTTTAATGAATTGTCAATGAAGCATTATTTGTGCCACGCTCAAGACAACTGTTAACTCGGTTTCAGTGAGTTCAAGACAACTGGGAACTCAGGAAAAAACAAGCTCCAACTGGGAAAATACGTTTTGAAAGGTCATCCAACTCGGAATTGTAAACCCGGAACTCGAGCCTCTTTCTAGAGCTACGACCTGAAGATCATCATGATTCAACCTTGTTTTTTTCCCCGAGTTCCCAGTTGTCTTGAAATCCCCATAAATCCAGAGAATGACAGACTTTGATGACAAAATTTGCCCACGAAGGACACCTTCCTGTTCAAGTGAGCACAGCACAACACAGTGAGTCCAAAAATATATTGTATGCTGCTGCATAAATTATGTAATATGCCAGGGAGATAGTATTACTTTCTTAGCTACAGTATACATAAGTGTATGTTATGTAGTAAGATGTTAGTAGCCCATGTGCCTCACCCTAATAATTTGGTCTATTTTACCCTCTTAATTTCACCTACTGTTCTGACTTGGTGGTGCACATGTAGCTTATAACCTGTTTTAGAGAAATGTAATTGTTGAATATTCTAAGTGATTTTATTGTCTGCTTATATGCCCCCTTTATTTATCCTACGGTTCTGACTTGGTGTACAGGGAGGACACTGTAAGAACGGCCCATGTTCTGAATTCTGTCACTGTACATTTCAAAAGTGCTAAACAAATAGTTATACTGACTACGTCCGTCCTAGCTCGCTCATTAATGTCTTCATCTAAATTACGGATTGCCTCTTATCCGCTTGTTGTCCCCTTATACGCTGGTCCGACCAATCTGATTCCACGCTTCGAGATCGTGGACTGGGGTATGTTCCGGATAGCATCTGACAACAACATTGATGTGTATGCTGATTCGGTGAGCGAGTTTATTAGCAAGTGCATCGATGATGTTGTACCCATAGCAACTATTAAAACCTTCCCCAACCAGAAACCGTGGATTGATGGCAGCATTCGCGCAAAACTGAAAGTGCGAACCACTGCTTTTAACCAGGGTAAGGCTACCGGAAACATGACTGAATACAAACAGTGTAGCTATTCCCTCCGCAAGGCAATCAAACAAGCTAAGCGTCAATATAGAGACAAAGTAGAGTCACAATTCAACGGCTCAGACACAAGAGGAATGTGGCAGGGTTTACAGTCAATCACAGACTACAAAAAGAAAACCAGCCCCATTGCGGACCATGACATCCTGCTCCCAGACAAACCAAACAACTTCCTTGCTCGCTTTGAGGACAATACAGTGCCACCGACACGGCCTGCTACCAAAACCTGCAGGCTCTCCTTCACCGCAGCCAATGTGAGAAAAACATTTAAATGTGTTAACCCTCGCAAGGCTGCCGGCCCAGATGGCATCCCTGGCCGTGTCCTCAGAGCATGCGCAGACCAGCTGGCTGGTGTGTTTACGGACATATTCAATCAGTCCCTATCCCAGTCTGCTGTTCCCACATGCTTCAAGAGGGCCACCATTGTTCCTGTTCCGAAGAAAGCTAAGGTAACTGAGCTAAATGACTATCGCCCCATAGCACTCACTTCCGTCATCATGAAGTGCTTTGAGAGATTAGTCAAGGATCATATCACCTCCATCCTGCCAGACACCCTGGACCCACTCCAATTTGCTTACCGTCCCAATAGGTCCACAGACGACGCAATCGCAATCACACTGCATACTGCATACTGCCCTAACCCATCTGGACAAGAGGAATACTTATGTAAGAATGCTGTTCATCGACTACAGCTCAGCATTTAATTAACACCATAGTTCCCTCCAAGCTCGTCATTAAGCTCGAGACCCTAGGTCTCGACCCAGCCCTGTACAACTGGGTCCTGGACTTCCTGACGGGCCGGCCCCAGGTGGTGAGGGTAGGAAACAACATCTCCACCCCGCTGATCCTCAACACTGGGGCCCCACAAGGGTGCGTTCTCAGCCCTCTCTTGTACTCCCTGTTTACCCATGACTGCATGGCCAAGCACGCATCCAACTCAATCATCAAGTTTGCTGACGACACTACAGTGGTAGGCTTGATTACCAACAACGACGAGACGGCCTACAGGGAGGAGGTGAGGGCCCTCGGAGTGTGGTGTCAGGAAAATAACCTCTCACTCAATGTCAACAAAACAAAGGAGATGATCGTGGACTTCAGGAAACAGGAGAGGGAGCACCCCCCTATCCACATTGAGGGGACAGTAGTGGAGAAAGTGGAAAGTTTTAAGTTCCTCGGCGTACACATCACGGACAAACTGAATTGGTCCACCCACACAGACAGCGTGGTGAAGAAGGCGCAACAGCGCCTCTTCAACCTCAGGAGGCTGAAGAAAGTCTGCTTGTCACCAAAATCACTCACAAACTTCTACAGATGCACAATCGAGAGCATCCTGTTGGGCTGTATCACCGCCTGGTACGGCAACTGCTCCGCCCACAACCGTAAGGCTCTCCAGAGGGTAGTGAGGACTGCACAACGATTCACCAGGGGTAAACTACCTGCCCTTCAGGACACCTACACCACCCGATGTCACAGGAAGGCCAAAAATATCATCAAGGACAACAACCACCCGAGCCACTGCCCTTTCACCCCGCTATCATCCAGAAGGCGAGGTCAGTACAGGTGCATCAAAGCTGGGACCGAGAGACTGAAAAACAGCTTCTACCTCAAGGCCATCAGACTGTTAAACAGCCATCACTAACATTGAGTGGCTGCTGCCAACATACTGACTTAAATCTCTAGCCACTTTAAACATAGGTATTGGATGTAACAAATGTATCACTAGCCACTTTAAACAATTTTGTATATAATGTTTACGTATCTGACATACTCATATCAAATGTATACACTGTACTCTAAACCATCTACTGTATCTTGCCTATGCCGTTTGGCCATCGACCCAAATCTCTAGCCATTTTAATAATTATAATTAGATGAAATAATGTATCACTAGCCACTTTAAACAATGCCATTTATATAATGTTTACATATCCTACATTACTCATCTCATATATATATATATATATATATATATATATATATATATATATATATATATATATATATATATATATATGTGTATATACTGTACTCCGTACCATCTACTGCATCTTGCCTATGCCGGTCAGCCATCGCTCATCCATATATTTATATGTACATACTCGTATTCATTCCTTTACTCTTGTGTGTATAAGGTAGTTGTTGTGAATTTGTTAGATTACTTGTTAGATACTACAGCATGGTCGGAACTAGAAGCACAAGCATTTCGCTACACTCGCATTAACATCTGCTAACCATGTGTATGTGACAAATAAAATTTGATTTATACCATAGTTTGTACATTTCAATTGTCATTAAAAAACACATTTGTTTAAGCAAGTCAGAAAGATCAGCTATGTTTTTTTAAAAGGCAGTAAATGAGGCTGAATGAACTGTTTCGCTGCCAGACAAGGCTCCGCTGATAGCCAGGTGTTGCAGTGGTAAGATGTTGGGACAGCTTTATGTAGGCCTCAACAGTCTGTGGGCACCATTTGTCACCGTTATAGTGCAATTAATATAGTGCTGTGTTATAGTGCTGTGTTTGCCCACCAAGATTTACATGCTAAAATCACCACTGCTCCTTCCTCTCCTCTGAAGACCCAGTGAGGTTGGAGCTGTCAGAGAGCTGTTGAGGGACTGGTTAGGAAGAACACTTCGTGTCAAATGCACTTTTCCCCCACTCATTCACCCCATCTCTTTACATTGCTTATGCATATTCGGAGGCCTGACTGCGTCCAGACTATGTCAAAGGCCCATCCTGGTAGATCTGAACCTAATGCAGCTTGGAGTGATCAGATGACAGAAGTCACATTTAGGTGCCAGGTGTAACTGAGGCCGTAGATGTTCCATATCATATAAAACGTACATACCATGCACTATTTTGACATAGTGGAAGATATACTGAATTTATACTGTTTTTTGTACTAAGATGGACAAAGATATGTTGCTTTTGCACAGATTTGTTCATTGGTTTTGCAAGAGTCTGTTGACTGGTTGGGTTAATTGGGTTAATTTGTTTTACAATATGTTCAAATCAAGCTTTATTTATACAGCACATTTCAGACATGGATGCAACACAATGGCTTCACAGAAAAAAAAGAAAAAAAACAATGAAAATGAACATTTACTACACAACAAACAGAGGATAAAAAAACAGAATAATAACTGAAAGACTAATGAGCATTCTAAGGAAATGCCATTGATAAAAAATTTAATTGGATGCAATATCTAACCCAAAATATAAGCTTGTTTTATTTACTTGTTGCTACGTTCCCCAGCAAGAAAACAAAAAAAATCCCTTAAATAGAAGAGGGAACTAACAGAGTCACTGACAACAACAATAACTAAACAGGTTGGGTTTTAGGAGGGGTTCTGAAAGACACTATGGGGGTGTCCACTGAAAGTTGACTAGTAACAACAACTGGGACCTAAAAGACACCCATGATGAGACCCACTAAATCTGCCCAAGAATAGGAAAACAAAAGAAAAACCCACACCAAACTTAAAGAGAGGAAGCAAACCAAAAAGGTGGAGCAGCTAAAAGGTGTTGACTCTTCACATCTATCAAGACAACTGGAGCAGCTGGGCCAGCTCAGGTAAAACACCTTCCGACTAACGACATGGACAAGCCAGCACAGGTTTAACACATACTTACTAAAGAAGTGACACCAATCGGTTCGCCCTACGTGCTAACGAGCTATACGTGCTAAAGTCCAACCTCAAAACATAAATGGAAAAACCAAAGTCTGTAACAGCTTCACCCTTAAGACAACAAATAAACTCAACAAAAAAAGAAACGTCCCTTTTTCAGGACCCTGTCTTTCAAAGAAGGCAGACTGTCACGAGAATCTTGCTATCTCAATGGTTGAAATCAACTACTACTCAAAGCTTTGTCTAATTCCTGAAGGTTGTAAGTCTTCAGTTTAAAATAATTAAACAAAGTCCCAATCTGCAATAGGTCAGGTTTTATTCATGAGAGCTCTGTTCTCAAAATGGGTACACAGTCTCTTATATTGTACATAAACAAACTCCACCCGCTTTAGGCAGCTGTATTTTTCCACAGTACACATACATTCATGGCTTATCACTTCTGCAACATAATTCAAGCTGGACAGTTTCTAACAGTTCCTCCCCTCCCGAGGGTGGGAAAACCTCTTTTCTGTAGTTTGGTTTTACAAGGATTCCTTTGTTCTCCCAAATACACCCTGCTTACATTGCAAGATAGTAACACCATGTTCTAGTCTCTAAAAAGTTCTAGACACACACATTATTGGATTATTATCTTATAACTCTAACACCATTACATACATTTTCAAGTTGGAATATTCTAGTCACTACATACAGTGGGGAAAAAAAGTATTTAGTCAGCCACCAATTGTGCAAGTTCTCTCACTTAAAAAGATGAGAGAGGCCTGTAATTTTCATCATAGGTACACTTCAACTATGACAGACAGAATGAGGAAAATAAATACAGAAAATCACATTGTAGGATTTTTTATGAATTTATTTGCAAATTATGGTGGAAAATAAGTATTTGGTCAATAACAAAAGTTTATCTCAATACTTTGTTATATACCCTTTGTTGGCAATGACAGAGGTCAAACGTTTTCTGTAAGTCTTCACAAGGTTTTCACACACTGTTGCTGGTATTTTGGCCCATTCCTCCATGCAGATCTCCTCTAGAGCAGTGATGTTTTGGGGCTGTCGCTGGGCAACACGGACATTCAAAGATTTTCTATGGGGTTGAGATCTGGAGAGCAGGGGGACACGTCTGGCACTGCAGGATTTGAGTCCCTGGCGGCGTAGTGTGTTACTGATGGTAGGCTTTGTTACTTTGGTCCCAGCTCTCTGCAGGTCATTCACTAGGTCCCCGTGTGGTTCTGGGATTTTTGCTCACCGTTCTTGTGATCATTTTGACCCCACGGGGTGAGATCTTGCGTGGAGCCCCAGATCGAGGAAGATTATCAGTGGTCTTGTATGTCTTCCATTTCCTAATAATTGCTCCCACAGTTGATTTCTTCAAACCAAGCTGCTTACCTATTGCAGATTCAGTCTTCCCAACCTGGTGCAGGTCTACAATTTTGTTTCTGGTGTCCTTTGACAGCTCTTTGGTCTTGGTCATAGTGGAGTTTGGAGTGTGACTGTTTGAGGATGTGGACAGGTGTCTTTTATACTGATAACAAGTTCAAACAGGTGCCATTAATACAGGTAATGAGTGGAGGACAGAGGAGCCTCTTAAAGAAGAAGTTACAGGTCTGTGAGAGCCAGAAATCTTGCTTGTTTGTATGTGACCAAATACTTATTTTCCACCATAATTTGCAAATAAATTCATAAAAAATCCTACAATGTGATTTTCTGGATTTGTTTTCCTTATTTTGTCTGTCATAGTTGAAGTGTACCTATGATGAAAATTACAGGCCTCTCTCATCTTTTTAAGTGAGAGAACTTGCACAATTGGTGGCTGACTAAATACTTTTTTCCCCCACTGTAAACATACAAATTTCCCTATCACAGACCACGTGTAACAAAACCTGCACAGGATCGGTATATCCGAACATCACACCTCCGGACAGGTACAGGATGGCAACAACTGACCGAGTTATACCAGGAACACACAATCCCTCTATCAGTGCTCAGACTGTCCGCAATAGGCTGAGAGAGGCTGGACTGAGGGCTTGTAGGCCTGTTGTAAGGCAGGTCCTCACCAGACATCACCGGCAATAATGTTGCCTATGGGCACAATCCCACCATCGCTGGACCAGACAGGACTGGCAAAAAGTGCTCTAAACTGACGAGTTGCAGTTTTGTCTCACCAGAGTTGATGGTTGGATTCGCGTTTATTGTCGAAGGGATGAGCGTTACACCGAGGCCTGTACTCTGGAGCGGGATCGATTTGGAGGTGGAGGGTCCGTCGTGGTCCGGGGCGGTTTGTCACAGCATCATCGGACTGAGCTTGTTGTCATTGCAGGCAATCTCACCGCTGTGCATTACAGGGAAGACATCCTCCTCCCTCATGTGGTACCCTTCCTGTAGGCTCATCCTGACATGACCCTCCAGCATGACAATGCCACCAGCCATACTGCTCGTTCTGTGCATGATTTCCTGCAAGACAAGAATGTCAGTGTTCTGCCATGGCCAGCGAAGAGCCCAGATTTCAATCCCATTTAGCACGTCTGGGACCTGTTGGATCGGAGGGTGAGGGCTAGGGCCATAACCCTCGGAAATGTCCGGGAACTTGCAGGGGCCTACTTGCAGGGTCCTTAGTGGAGGAGTGGGGTAACATCTCACAGCAAGAACTGCCAAATCTGGTGCAGTCCATGAGGAGGAGATGCACTGCAGTACTTAATGCAGCTGGTGGCCACACCAGATATTGACTGTTACTTTTGACCCCCTTTGTTCAGGGACACATTATTCAATTTCTGTTAGTCACATGTCTGTGGATCTTGTTCAGTTTGTCTCAGTTGTTGATTCTTATGTTCATACAAATATTTACACGTGTTAGGTTTTCTGAAAATAAACGCAGTTGACAGTCAGAGGGCGTTTCTTTTTTTTCCTGAGTTTATGTCCTATATTTTTGTTGGACAAGTTTGCTTACCACCAAAAGAAAACAACTTCCATTTCACAATATAATCAACTACAATGCTTTACCTTCTACAATATAAACATGATGTCTACTTGTTGTCAACAATTAAAAAACATTTTTTCCCACTAGCTTCTATAACTCTCGTCTTCCAAAAACTCACTAGCTTCTAGAACTCTCATCTTCCTAAATCTTACGAGCTTCTGGAACTCTAGTCCCCTTGGAAGGAGCCCAAACACAACTAATCTCCAATACAAAAAAAACATGCAGTCAAAATAAATTGTGATCCATGGCAATGCAATGGCCAAACGCAAAACCTTTTGACTGCCCACCCTTGAGACTCCTGCAATATCCGTAGTAACTTTCCACCTCACTGCGGAGCTTCTCTCTCTTTTCAGGGTTCACTCGATAGGCATGTTTTTGGATCGGGGCCCTGTCTCCAATGTCATGCTCCAGGACATTTGGGTTGGCACATTTGAGAATGAACCCTGATATTCTAAAAGCAGGGCAACAATGTCCATATAATTGTACCCAGAAATTGTCAGATGGTTGCATAAATAATTATGATTACGAAATATTACATGAATTGTAAATAGGAAATATCAAAACCAAATGTACACCTCTTTGTTAATATGTATTGGTAATAATTCACTTAATGGTGAGGCATGGAATAATAAAACATATATCTTTTGTCAGGCTGAATGTCTGAAATATGAGGTGATTTGAGTCATGCTTCTTCAGTAGTGGAATAAAGACAATTAGCATTAGAATGTTGTAAAGAAATGCTGGAGTGATGTAGCATTGTTAATAAATTGATTATAGACCTATTTATTATACTGCGTCCATGTGTATAGACTGCAAGTACGTTAAAATTAAGACATTTTCAAGCCATTGAAACAACAATGCGAAAATACATATTTTCAACTTTCAACTAAAAGCCGAATGTATACTGGACAAGTAGCAATAAATCAATGATAGCAATTAGTGGGGAAATCAGTTGAAACGTACACAACTAAAAAACACATGGAAGATGTCTTTTCCCTCACTGGTTAGAGGACAACCTGCAGAAGACAGTCAGCTACATTTGGGAGTGATGCATTTAAATGTAGGGGTCGCTAAACAAAGGAATGCAAACACCTATTTGTCATCACTCATCGATATCACATTGAAATCAATTTGTAGAAAACAGCTAGCTACATTTTGATTCAAGTGGGTCACCAATGTGGTAAGTGTAACCCAACCCTTTTTTTGTTTCTCACTTTCTGTTAAATCATAAATATTAGTCTTTCAATTCAGAGCCTGGATTTTTCCCCTGATGATACTTAAAACATTTCATTGACATCATGAAACAACTCCTTCATGTATGTATTTTCTGATGTTTGATCAGAGATCTTTTATCAGAGTATCTCTTGTCACATTGACCACAGCTATAAGATTTCTCTCCTGTGTGTGTTCTCTGGTGTGATACCAGGCTGTTTAGCCAACTAAAACTCCTCCCACATTGATCACAGCTATAAGATTTCTCTCCTGTGTGTGTTCTCTGGTGTACAGTCAGACTGCTAGAGGTAATAAAACTCTTCCCACATTGATCACAGCTATAAGATTTCTCTCCTGTGTGTGTTCTCTGGTGCAGCTTCAAAGCCTGTGATGTTGAAAAGCTTTTCCCACAATCTGAACAGTGGTTTAATTTCTCTCCTGTGTGTACTCGCTGGTGTGTAGTCAGATGGCTGGAAGTAGTAAAACTCTTCCCACATTGTTCACAGCCATAAGGTTTCTTTCCTGTGTGTGTCCACTGGTGTATAGTCAGATTGCTAGATGTAATAAAACTCTTCCCACATTGATCACAGCTATAAGGTTTCTCTCCTGAGTGTGTTCTCTGGTGCAGCTTCAAAGCCTGTGATGTTGAAAAGCTTTTCCCACAATCTGAACAGTGGTGAAGCTTCTCTCCTGTGTGTACTCGCTGGTGTGTAGTCAGATGGCTAGATGTAATAAAACTCTTCCTACATTGATCACAGCTATAAGGTTTCTCTCCTGTGTGTGTCCGCTGGTGTATAGTCAGAAAGCTAGATGTAATAAAACTCTTCCCACATTGATCACAGCTATAAGGCTTCTCTCCTGTGTGTGTTCTCTGGTGTATTGTCAGATCGCTAGATTGAACAAAACTCTTCCCACATTGATTACAACTAAATGATCTCTCTCCTGTGTGTGTTCTCTGATGTACAGTCAGATTGCTTGACGTAGTAAAACTCTTCCCACATTGACCACAGCTATAAGGTTTCTCTCCTGTGTGTAGTTTCCGGTGTGATTCCAAGGAGCCTGACTGAGTAAAACTCTTCCCACATTGATCACAGCTATGAGGTTTCTCTCCTGTGTGTGTTCTCTGGTGCAGCTTCAATATCTGTGATGTTGAAAAGCTTTTCCCACAATCTGAACACTGGTGAGGCCTCTCTCCTGTGTGTATTCGCTGGTGTATTTTAAGGTCTGATGAATATTTGCAAAGTTTCCCACAATCAGAGCAGCAATGAGATTTCTTCCCTGTGGGTCTCTGATGGTGTTTCTTGAGGTGTTCTGATGAGGAGAGACTCTTCTCTGCCTCGTCAGCATCATGATGTTGTTGAGGCTCCCCAGAAGATCTACGATAGTCCCATCTCTTTCCTGTGTGAATGACAAAGTCAAACAGATGGTTAAAGGCCCACAACAGCAGAAATCCACTGTTTATTTGGAGGTAAAAGATGATGCCCAGAACATAGTCATAAAGTTGTACAACAATTGACATCTGTTAAATTATTTGACAATTGTCTTAATACAGTCAAGTGAGCAACAATGATATTTTGTCTTGTTTTCACATTAGTAGTAACATCGATGACTGTAGGCTAGAAATAAGTTATTAAAAAGTTGTTGAAACTCTAAGCAGTGTGCCAGACGACTTTTGGTCTCCAATATAGGCCCCTTTCTGTGTTCGCTAAAATTGCAGCACAAGGGCAATGCGCACACAATTTGATTGCAGAAACTCCTCCCTGCTAATGAGGAAACCGCTAGTTATGGATGTAGTATATCTGCCTGGAGAAAAAATGGTGAGCAAAGATTTTAGTTTTTCACAATGTATTCTGAATGTTACAGCTCACTATCAGCGCAAGATCAGGAGTGCTACTCAAGGAAACTCACATTAAGCTCTGTGTCGCTATTTACTAATTCACCACCATGGGGATCTCATAGCTGACAGCAAAAATAGCCTCCATTTCCTGGTTGTTTATGAGTGCATTTCACACAACTTTTGGATTATAATTGTAAGGCTTGTTTGAACATCCTGTGTGTTATTGTTGCAAATCAACTGCTTTATACTTTAAAAACACTTCAACCAGTAAAATTCTCTTTGGCTAGCTTTAACATCAGCCTGACAATGAGGGCTTGTACACTAAATGTTTGCCAAATTGGCCCATAACAATAACATAGACCTACTGTAGGACCCATAACTTCACCTAACAATAACATAGACCTACTGTAGGACCCATAACTTCACCTAACAACATCATCATCTAGCAATCTGACTACACACACCAGAGAACACACACAGGAGAAACCTTTACGTCGCAATCCTGAGTGCGTAAGATACGTCATCAGAGTGCGCAGCTGAACACTTGGTTTGTTGTTTTTGATTACACCAAAACCGCTATTCATTAAATATGAATACAGAACTTGTTTTTGCGTGGATTCCGCGATGCGGTTAGCTTTGTTTTTTTCTGGACAAACTGGATCACTCCGAGTTCCAATGCGGCAAGTGTTTACTTGAAGAGGATTATAGGCTTGAAGTGGCTTCCTTGATCACGCAGGTCACCAGCCTACGTGAGAAACCGGGGAAAACGGAGAGTGGAACGTTTACATTTTCTACGCTGGTGGCTGAACGGCATTCGCACTAGTTTGTCGTTATCCGACTGGCCGTTGTTGACCGGAGTTCTCCCATCTGATAGAAGAGAGGAGAAAAGGCAATTAACGATGGTGGCATGTCACGAGCCGTGGAAGCCGAAGACAGCGATCTCCCGCAAAGCAGTCTACACTCCCAACGAGATGCCCGGAGCGGATACAAACAACTAATCGTTTCGCCGTTCTTGAGCCTTCCTGCACCTTCGTCGCTGGGGGTGCAGTGCCTACTACTACGATTTCGAAGTCAACGTCGGCAACCTTCCGTCCTTGCTCTGGATCGAGCAGGCCTTCTCCATCTGTCGGAGGCCTGCGCCGGGAGCAACGGCCTCAAGTTATCCTGCCTCTTGCCCGTCCATAAAGGGTTCTCCGAATCCTGTGAAGCGTGAGAGTGGGCGGATTTCCTCGTCCTTCTCGCCAGCCGTGATTTTGGGCAGCTCCGTGGTAAGAAATGTGACCGTTGCTGGTGCAAAAACAACGTCCCATCTAGGAGCTCGAGTAAATGACATTACTAAGCTGCTCCTGAATGTACTACGTCAAGACATGGACATCGATTCTATCATAGTCTATGTGGGTTTTAATGCCATTATGAAGGGCAGCTCTGAACAGTTGAAACTGGATTTTAAATAACTGATTGACTCTCTGTTAGACACTAACAAAATAACCATTATACCTGGCCCTGTGCCCTCTCTGAATCGTGGCATTGAATGCTTTAGCAGGATTCTCTCTCTTCACAACTGGCTACGTGATATTGCAGCTCAATGGGCGTAACTCCTGTTGACAATTATAAGGATGCGTTGAGACAATGACTTATCAATGACCCAAGTCCAGCTCATTTAAGTAGTCAGAATTCTTCCGCAAATGTACATTATACCAGGGGCCTCGGTGGACACAATGTAAGTAACTTAATGTATGTCCCTCTAACTGCCCTGAATGCCTCTGCTGATCATACAGCTGTTGTATACAGTAATGATGTGCCTATGAACCAGAGTTATACTGTTAGCACTGAGACGGTGTGCCCTGGCAGGTAGTCCACTGTGTGCAGCTCACCCTGCACTAACATAAACAACATGAGCATGTCTACTGCTGTAAAGCAATGAAAACAAGCATCCCAGAAGAAAAGTGCTAAAAATAGCCCACGTTAACATATGTAGCTTAAGAAACAAGGTTCATGAAATCAATAATTTGCTAGTAACAGATGACATTCATATTCTGACAATCTCTGGATCTCCCTTAGATAATACCTTTCATAATACAGTGGTAGCAAACATGGTTATACATGGTTATAACATCTACCGAAAGGACAGAAATGTTAAATACTGTTGAAGTAATATGGCTGCAGGTTCATCTGCCTCACCTAAAGCCCGTTCTGGTGGGAAGCTGCTACAGACCATCAAGTCTGCAACCCGGTTCAGGTTATCAGCCAACCTACCAGGGTAGTTACAAACCGCACAGAAACGAAATCTTCAACATGTATTGATCATATCTTTACTAATTCTGCAGAAATTTGTTTGAAAGCAGTATCCAAATCCATTGGATATAGTGATCACAAAATAGTAGCCATATCTAGAAAAAAACAAAGTTCCAAAGGCTGGGCCTAATATAGTGTATAAGAGGTCATACAATAAGTTTTGTAGTGATTCCTATGTTGTTAATGTAAAGAATATTTGCAGGTCAGTGGTGTGTAATGAGGAGAAACCGGACGCTGCACTTCACACATGAATGAAATTGCTTATTCCAGTTACTAATGAGCATGCACCCATTAATAAAATGACTGTAAAAACTGTTAAATCCCCTTGGATTGATGAGGAATTGAAAAATGTTATGGTTGAGAGGGATGAGGCAAAACGAATGGCAAATAAGTCTGGCTGCACAACCGATTGGCAAACGTATTGCAAACTGATAAATCATGTGACAAAGATTGATAGTAAAAAGCTTTGGAGCACCTTAAATGACATTTTTGGAAAAAAGGCAAACTCAGCGCCATCATTCATTGAACCAGATGGCTCATTCATCACAAAACCAACTGATATTGCCAAGTACTTTAATGATTTTATCTATGGCATGATTAGCAAACTTAGCAATAACATGCCAGCAACAAACGCTGACACTACACATCCAAGTATATCTGGCCAAATTATGAAAGACAAGCATTGTAATTTTGCATTCTGTAAAGTGAGTGTGGAAGAGGTGAAAAGATTATTGTCAATCAACAATGACAAGCCGCCTGGGTCTGACAACTTGGTTGCAAAATGACTGAGAATAATAGTGGACGATATTGCTACTCCTATTTGCCACATCTTCAATTTAAGCCCACTAGAAAGCGTGTGCCCTCGGGCCTGGAGGGAAGTGTTGGGGTTCGTTCTTTGTTTGGCTCATTGGTGAAATTAGCATTATGACACTATCTTTAAAAATGCATTCATTTATTCATGCAATTGCAGACAGAAGTTGACAATCAGGAACATAGCACGCATGTTTCCGAGTAAGTTCTGCGAAATAGAAAAAGTCTCAAGTTGTTTTACTAAACTCCAAGTCTGCCTCAGTGATGCCACTGCCTACGTTATTACCATCTACTTATCAGACCAAGCCCAGCTACACAAACATAGTGGTTCAGTGTTTATCTAAAAGCTAGGCACTAAATGTTCACTCCCCAAAGTTGATTTCTTGTGGAATGTCTGACTAGTCTCTTATCTCTCCCCACTCCCCTGCAGAGCTCCTTCTTCACAGTCACACATTTCTCAGAGGGCCTCTTTATAAGAAACAGAGGGAGAGAACTAAAAAACAATTGTGGAACAATACTAAACCTCTACAATGAATATATATTGTTAATCTATAGTCTAAGACCCTATAAATGTAGGCAGGAGGGGTCTTATAGCCCCTGCCCTTCTATTAATACAACATGAGCATAACCCCTTATTATAATACATCAAACATTTAGTACAGCCTTATCATGACCCCTAGGTGAACCTCTAACAGAAGCTAAAGTCATTCCGCTATCTAAGAATAGTAAAGCCCCCTCTACTGACTCAAACAGCCAACCAATCAGCCTGTTACCAACCCTTAGTAAACTTTGGGAAAAAAATGGTTTGACCAGGTACAACGCAATTTTAAAGTAAACAAATTGACAACAAACGTTCAGCATGCTTATAGTGAAGGACATTCAACAAGCACAGCCCGTACACAAATGACTGATGATTGGCTGAGATAAATTAATGATACAAGCATTGTGTGGGGGGGTGTTTTGTTAGACTTCATTGCAGCTACTATAGGACCCATAACTTCACCTAACAGACCTACTATAGGACCCATAACTTCACCTAACAACATAGACCTACTGAAGGACCCATAACTTCACCTAACAACAACATAGACCTACTGAAGGACCCATAACTTCACCTAACAACAACATAGACCAACTGTAGGATCCATAACTTCCCCTAACAACAACATAGACCTAATGTAGGACCCATAACTTCACCTAACAATAATCTAGACCTAGGACTATATTTCAGGTAAAACATGGTAACTAAAATGTCTTTGTCATGACATTTCATAACCTGATCACCAGATCATTTTGTGAATAATCCCACTAGGCTACTCTGTAATGTGTTGTCATTCTAAATGTCCTGAATAAAGGAAAATAGCTCTGTGTGTTGTACAATAGCCTATCCATCAAGGAACAGTCCTCTACACATAATGAGCTAAGTATCTCTGTGAGCAAACAGACTAACGAGACCCTACTGTAAATCAAGCAGACAATAACACATTATAAACATACATTTGTTAGGGATGTTGGATCCAATGTGGAGCACGGCATAATTAATGAAGAAGCACTTTGGTTGTTGTTGCATGTCGTGATGTTTGTCATTTGACTGGAATTCAGAAAATTATTTCCTGGATCAGCTGATGATAGTTGAACATGTGACTGTAACTAAACAACTACAGTACTAAGTACTATGTGTAATTATTGAAGAACCGCGTTAATGACAGTATCCATTTGGGTGTCGTCAATAAAGTAAAGGTGACTCTCTTGGATTTTGCAAACTCTGAAATGATTTATAATTGATGTGCCCATAAACTGTTTTCCCAGCGTAATATAAGGAGACACTAAATGTTACGTAGTTAGAGTGCATTTCAGAGAAAACTGTCCCACAGCAAGATCCAGTATTTAAGTTGAAGTTCATCATATGACAAGCTTAACGTTATGACTAACTACTGTTCCCTGAAGGAAGGAAACTAGGTAAAACATACTATTAAATCCACGACTCGCTGGAAGCCCCGCCTTCCAGCGGTGATGAACGTGAGGCTCGGATTTATTCCTTCAATTTAATACCGCTTTTCACCAACCCAAGAATGGGCGGGCCCAAACAGGTGTTGTATCTCATTTCCCTCCTTCAGGGAACTGTAATTATAGTCATAAAGTTACGCGCCCTTTCAGTCGGTCAACTTCGGTACAACATACTATGGGGAAATAGAATCGTTCCCCATGCCGACCCAAACGGATACTAAATGAAACGGCATATGGTAGACCACCCAAACCTGACCCCGCAAGATACGTCAGTTGTCAATTTATTCATTGTCTTTTGTTTGAAACACTCCTGTCAATGTTGAGTAAGCACGCACACCTGATTACGCATATAGAAGTAGGATTAGTCTACCTGGTCAGCGTGCAAATGTAGGCCTATAAATGTGCCCATTTGGGGATGTCTGTATTTCTGATTGTCTTAACGCACCACCACTAATGAATTGTGGAGCATCTCAAAGTAATTTTTTCTTCACCTCAAACAGCAAGTAAACAAAGTCTTAATGAAATCAATTGTGAATGACAATAGTTCCTCAAAGTATTTGGGAAAAAATGGCCAGCTCTCACCCTTCCAATAACCACTCGGCACGAGAGTGGTTACATTTCTCCAGCCCCCATCCCTCAACTGTTTACCAAACCAAGTCTCAGGGCAGCCATTTTGTTGCTGTTTAAACCCTAGGTTGTCCCTTTAAACAAGCCACATCAATCAATCAACCAACTTGCAGTTCTACCAATCACAAAGCTGTCATTCCGCCACTGTTTTGGTTATAAGATTTTGGATGGGGATTGAGAAATAGAACTACTCTCATAGACAGACCTACGTATAGAAGGACTGACCATCCATGATATCAACATTATAGTTTTAACCATGTTTAGGCATACAGTGTTGATTTACAGTTGAAGTCAGAAGTTTACATACACTTAGGTTGGAGTCATTAAAACTCGTTTTTCAACCACTCCACAAGTTTCTTATTAACAAACTATAGTTTTGGCAAGTCGGTTAGGACATCTACTTTGTGCATGACAAGTAATTTTTCCAACAATTGTTTACAGACAGATTATTTTACTTAACTTGTATCATAATTCCAGTGGGTCAGAAGTTTACATACACTAAGTTGACTGTGCCTTTAAACAGCTTGGAAAATTCCAGAAAATGATGTCATGGCTTTAGAAGCTTCTGATAGGCTAATTTACATAATTTGCATCAATTGGAGGTGTACCTGTGGATGTATTTCAAGGCCTACCTTCAAACTCTGTGCCTCTTTGCTTGAAATCAAAAGAAATCAGCCAAGACCTCAGAAAAAAAGTATAGACCTCCACAAGTATGGTTCATCCTTGGGAGCAATTTCCAAACGCCTGAAGGTACCACGTTCATCTGTACAAACAATAGTACGCAAGTATAAACACCATGGGACCACGCAGCCATCATACCGCTCAGGAAGGAGACGCGTTCTGTCTCCTAGAGATGAACATACTTTAGTGCAAAAAGTACAAATCATTCCCAGAACAACAGGAAAGGACCTTGTGAAGATGCTGGAGGAAACGGGAACAAAAGTATCTATATCCACAGTGAAACGAGTCCTATATCGACATAACCTGAAAGGCCGCTCAGCAAGGAAGCCACTGCTCCAAAACCTCCATAAAAAAGCCAGACTACTCATACTTTTTGGAGAAATGTCCTCCGGTCTGATGAAACAAATATAGAACTGTTTGGCCATAATGACCATCGTTATGTTTGGAGGAAAAGGGGGAGGCCTGCAAGCCTTAGAACACCATCCCAACCGTGAAGGACAGGGATGGCAGCATCATGTTGTGGGGGTGCTTTGCTGCAGGAGGGACTGGTGCACTTCACAAATATATATTGAAGCAACATCTCAAGACATCAGTCAGGAAGTTAAAGCTTGGTCGCAAATGGGTCTTCCAAATGGACAATGACCCCAAGCATACTTCCAAAGTTGTTGCAAAATGGCTTAAGGACAGCAAAGTCAAGGTATTGGAGTGGCCATCACAAAGCCCTGACCTCAATCTTATAGAAAATATATGGGCAGAACTGAAAATGCGTGCGCGAGCAAGGAGGCCTACAAACCTGACTCAGTTACACCAGCTCTACCAGGAGGAATGGGCTAAAATACTTGTGGAAGGCTACCTGAAATATTTGACCTAAACAATTTAAAGGCAATACTACCAAATACTAATTGAGTGTATGTAAACTTGGGAATCACTGGGAATGTGATTAAAGAAATAAAAGCTGAAATAAATCACTCTACTATTATTCTGACATTTCACATTCTTAAAATAAAGTGACCTAACTGACCTAAAACAGGGAATTTTCACTAGGATTAAATGTCAGGAATTGTTTAAAACTGAGTTTAAATGTATTTGGCTAAGGTGTACGTAAACTTCCGACTTCTTCAACTGTACATTGTTTCTAAACATTGGAGTAAAAAAACCGTATTTGGGGTTCTGATGGGGTACAACAGTTGAACTAAGCTCATGAGGCACGTGTTATATTCTTCAAGAATCAATGGCTATAAATAATTTAAAAGTCAAAATATGGATGTAGCATTTGCAGATTTCCAGCTTTAACACCAAACATCAGTTCAACAACTGTGCCTGTTTTTAAGACAGTACTTACTAGTGTTAATCGTGGCCCGGTTTCGCAAAAGCATCTTATGGCTAAATTCATCATTAGAACCATTGGATGCCTTAAGATGCGTTTGGGAAACCGGGCTCAGATATCCAGTTCCCTCCTCTTCTTCCTCCTCCTTTTTGGATGTGACAGTCATCTCCCCCTCCTCCTCTTTCACCCCAAAAACTGCATCCTCCTCTTCTTTAACATCCTCCTCCACTTTACCTCTGAACGAGTCTTCCTCTTCTTTCACTGAAACGTCTTTCTCTTCTTCTTTCACGGTAACAGCGTCATCCTCTACTTGTTTTTGTATCGTAACAGCCTCACATTCCTCCTCCTCTTTCACGAGAGCTTCTTTCTCCGTCCAGCAGACCTCCTCTTCTTTAGAAGGAGAGTAATTTTGTGAGCTCATGGTCGGGAATGTTAGCTAGCTAGGCTAATGCTAACTTAACCAGCCCGCTAGCTGACTAATAACTACAACACCGTAAATAGGAAATGAAATCGGATAACTAACTAGACGACAGAAGTGGGTTTAAAACACAGTGGCTATACGAAAGCGTCTAAATAGCTTTATTGTTTCGGCTATTTAGGCTAGCAAGCTACCGAGGTGGCTGACTAACTGTTGCTGCTGTTGAAAGAAGCGTTCCGTCCACTAGATTATACGTCACACTAGCAGCATTGCCTTAAAGCCCGACATCGCCATCTGCTGATTGGAGTGGGTAACGTAGAGTAAAATGTATATAAAACATTTCAGACAAAAAGTTAAAGGGTACGAAGCATGAGTTTTTACTCACCAGTGTAACAACACAGTGTGGTTAAAGCCTTAGTAACCGAGTTGTACTCACGATCTGGTTACCTATAAGTACAAACAGTTATGGCTTCTAAACTATCCACAATGCACTATTTCTCAACGTCATGGAGGATCTACTCTGTGCTACCGAGTTTGCTCGCTTGCTATCTAGCTCAAGCTTGCTTACGTTAGCCACACCTCATGCTTTCATGCACTGTGTTGTTGTGTTATCTAGAGGGAACCCGTGAGCACGGTAGACTCTGGTGACATCTTGCTGTGGGCTCCGAACAAAAGAGAAAATCATACCTGCTTGCTCCTTTTTGTTTTGTCAACTTTTCGGTAGGGATGTTATGTTTGATACCATAGCTACATCACCAACAAACTATCATGGTCCAAACACACCCAGACAGTTGTGAAGAAGGCACGACAACACCTTTTCACCCCTCAGGAGACTGAAAAGATTTAGGATGGGTCCCCAGATCCTCAAAAGGTTCTACAGCTGCACCATCGAAAGCATCTTGATTGGTTGCATCACCGCCTGGTATGGCAACAGCTCGGCATCTGACCGTAAGGCGCTACAGAGGGTAGTGCGAACGACCCAGTACATCACTGGGGCCAAGCTTCCTGCCATCCAGGACCTATATACTAGGCGGTGTCAGAGGAAGGGACAAAAAAATAGTTAAATACTCCAGTCACCCAAGTCATAGACTGTTCTCTCTGCTACCGCACTACATGCGATACCGGAGCGCCAAGTCTAGGTCCAAAAGGCTCCTTAACAGCTTCTCCCCCAAGCTATAGACTCTTGAACAAGTAATCAAATGGAAATCCGGACTATATAGATTAACCACCTCACCCCCTTTTTTCTTCTCGCTTATGCTACTCGCTGTTTGTTATCTATGCAGAGTCAACTCTATTTCTTGAACTGCAGGGTTGGTTAAGGGCTTGTAAGTAAGCATTTCACTGTAATATCTGTGACAAATAACATTTGATTTGATTGGTTTGGTATTGGGCTTGTTCAACATTGCAGCCGACAGTGCAGGCGACTGACTGATCTTTAAATCACCTTGCATCATAAATAACTACTCACTATTATTTATAAATCAATCAGCCAGTCACCATTTACCCACAATGCAGCATGGATTTGATGCTCTCGAACATGGCCAGTGGTTTAGTAGAAGACATAAAGGCTACGCTGCGCACGCGCTAGGGCGTGTTGGACGTCATCTATAATAATTTGGCGGTTCTAAATTGTGTTGCTCAAAGCCTTGAGTAATGAACCTATTTCTGACACAATTGGCTGGAAAGCCTCAATGCTTCAGGAAGCTTTGTTTCCCCATCACTATTCAGCACATTCTCTGTGGAGTAGACTACGGGAGTTTTGTAACTTTTTCCACCTTGTCTTACTGCTAGCGCACTAGCTGACTGACATCTGGAATCTATTTTGGATGTTGGGGATTGTCCCTGCCATCATTCTGTATGTCTCTGCTCTTTTGATCTGCAGTTATGTTTTAGTTGGGTTTTGTTAGTTGGGTTCTAACTAGTCTCCGGTAGCTATGCTGGTTAGGCTAATAGCTAGTTGCCTAAATAGCTATTGTTAGCTGGCTGGCTAAGATAACTGCATATAGCTAATATTCTTTGATTAGATGGTGTTATGTATTTCCAAAACGTTGGTTTACTTTAATCACTCAAGTCATGAGTGCAAACAATTGGTTTAATTTGAAGTTATACATTTGAAGTTATTTCTGTTGTAGTTTACATCGTAGGGAATAGGCTGGTCCTCCATATTACTTCACACCTGACTTTGGCATTCTTCTGAATTCTGATTGGTTTTTTTTTTATATTTTATTTGTATATAAACAATACAAAACATGCACATACAAACGACAACATCATACAAACATGAACTACATTAACTACATCACACCTGCCCAGACCCACTACCACACACCCCCATCGCCAGCGCCCGCATCACTCTCCGCCACATGGCCTCAAACTGTACCATTTTATTTCTCTGTCTCCCAGCACTTTACATTTTTAGATAATAAAGCATTTGACCTTTCCACTGCGTTAACAATGGAGGATTGGTTGATTTCCAGTTTCCCTCTACACATGTACTGCACAGGAATTACCCCTCTACACCCTTTACACATGTACTGCACTGGAATTATCCCTCTACACCCTTTACACATGTACTGCACTGGAATTATCCCTCTACACCCTTTACACCTTTTACACGTCTTACTGGAATTATCCCTCTACACATGTACTGCGCTGGAATTATCCCTCTACACTCTTTACACATTTACTGCATTGGAATTATCCTTCTCCACATGTACTGTACTGGAATTGGCCCTCCACACATGTACTGCACTGGAATTATCCCATTGACTGTCAGAAACCTTCTGTTTTTTGTGATTATTTCAGTCGCGTTTGGATAAGGGAGAGGGGGTTTCTAATGTCTGCAGGTCAATGTAACTGAGAAATATGATCCTTGCAATTTTTCTGAGAGCAACATGATAATTAATGATTTTCACTTGGTGATGTTTCATTATAGAGAGCATAACATGACAACACATGACATCTAGCTGAATATGATTATGGACTAACAGTCTAACAGTTTGAAGGACACAACTCACAACTTGAGACAGCCTATAGGGAGGTCAGAGACCTGGCAGTGTGGTACCAGTACAACAACCTCTCCCTCAATGTGAGCAAGACAAAGGAGCTGATCGTGGCCTACAGGAAAAGGAGGGCCAAACAGGCCCCCATTAACATCGACGGGGCTGTAGTGGAGCGGGTCAAGAGCTTCAAGTTCTTTTGTGTCCACATCACCAACAAACTATCATGGTCCAAACAAACCAAGAAAGCCGTGAAGAGGGCACGACAAAGCCTTTTCCCCCTCAGGAGACTGAAAAGATTTGGCATTGATCCTTAGATCCTCAAAAGGTTCTACAGCTGCACCACCGAGAGCATCCTGACCGGTTGCCTCACCGCCTGGTATGGCAACCGCTCGGCATCTGACTGTAAGGCACTACAGAGGGTAGTGCAAACTGCCCAGTACATCACTGGGGTCAAGCTTCCTGCCATCCAGGACAGGCGGTGTCAGAGGAAAGCCCATAAAATCGTTAGACTCCAGTCACCCAAGTTATAGACTGTTTTCTCTGCTACCGCACGGCAAGTGGTACCGGAGCGCCAAGTCTAGGACCAAAAGGCTCCTTAACAGCTTCTACCCCCAAGCCATTCGACTGCAGAACAATTAATAAAATCGCTGCAGGACAATTTACATTGACACCCCCTCCCTCCCTTTTGTACACTGCTGCTACTTGCTGTTTATTATCTATGCATAATCACTTCACCCCCACCTATATGTACAAATTACCTCAACTAACCTGTACTCTCAAACACTGACTCGTTACAGGTACCGGTACCCCCTGTATATAGCCTCGTTATTATTATTCTCATTGTGTTACTTTTCTTCTTTTTTGTCTATTTGGTAAATATTTCCTTAACTCTTCTTGAACTGCATTGTTGGTTAAGGGCTTGTAAGTAAGCATTTCAACGTAAGGTCTACACTTGTATTCAGCGCATGTGACAAATAAAGTTTGATTTGATTTAGTTGACAGTTGAATTCCTCCTTCCTCGATTCCTCTCCTCGTGTCCTAAAAACGAATTGGAGAAGGTCAGAGGGGAAAGACTTTGTACCTTCTCCTCCAATACAGTTTTGATACAATACAGATGAGGAAATGTGAATAATCAAGGAAACGCAAAGTGAGTAAGCCCAGGTTGCCATCGTGTAGGGATTTCACCCACCCTGAGACCTACACTACTGTTATCCTAGCCCCACCAAGATCATGGTATTGGTAGGATAATGGCTGCTGCTTTGTGGGTATGAAGTGCTGTTGTGAACAGAGGCTGCATCACAGGTCAGCCAGACAGAGATTGTTACACCCACACCAATGGCCAAGGACATCAGCTGCAAATCTGTGCAATATCATCAGACTAAATTAGAGTAATAACCAAATAAAACAAATAGGGAATGTTCAATGACCCAAAAATACACTATACTTCATTCAAAGAAATCAACACTTTATTTCATATCATAAAGAACACCTGTGGAAATGGGAAGTAGGTTTACACATCCATCTTACTCCAAAACAAGACATGATTGAATAGTTGAATAGTGTCTAATCCAAATAAATCAGCACAATGTCAAGTGTTATAGTGCAGGGCTGGAACAGAAACCTGCACACCCAGTAGCTAGATCTCTAGCAGCAAGGTTGGCCATGCATTTTCTAGGTCTATGCATTGTTGCTTTAACAGTATTGGTGTAGTCATACAACCAATTCTAACAGTAAACCAATAGTATATTCAGAGCATTCATAAAGTATTCAGACCCCTTGACCTTTTCCACATTTTGTTACCTTACAGCCTTATTCTCAAATGTATTAAATAATATTGTTTGTCTACAAACAATACCCCACAATGACAACGTTTAGGGTTGTACATTGTGACGTCATTAAAATACCCCTACTACAATGTTAAAACATTCTACATTGTGACATCATTAAAATACTCCTACTACAATGTTAAAACATTCTACATTGTGACATTTCATTGATATCACGAAACAACTCGTTCATGTATGTATTTTCTGATGTTTTTTTAGAGATCTTTTATCATAGAATTTCTTCCCACATTGATCACAGCTATAAGATTTCTCTCCTGTGTGTGTTCTCTGGTGTGATACCAGATTGCTTGACCGAGTACAACTCTTCCCACATTGATTACAGTTAAAAGGTTTCTCTCCTGTATGTGTTCTCTGGTGTAAAATCAGATGGCTAGATGTAACAAAACTCTTCCCACATTGATCACAGCTATAAGGTTTCTCTCCTGTGTGTGTTCTCTTGTGTAAAATCAGATGGCTAGATGTAACAAAACTCTTCCCACATTGATCACAGCTATAAGGTTTCTCTCCTGTGTGTGTTCTCCGGTGTGACACCAGGCTGCTTGACTGAGTAAAACTCTTCCCACATTGATCACAGCTATGAGGTTTCTCTCCTGTGTGTGTTCTCTGGTGTGATACCAGGTTGCTTGATTGAGTAAAACTCTTCCCACATTGATCACAGCCATAAGGTTTCTCTCCTGTGTGTGCTCTCAGATGTACCATCAGGCCATTTGCACGAGTAAAACTCTTCCCACATTGATCACAGCTAAAAGGTTTCTCTCCAGTGTGAATTCTCATGTGTACTTTTAGTGAATTTGATCTTAAGTAACTCTTCCCACAATCAAAACAGTGGTGAGATTTCTCTCCTGTGTGTACTCGCTGGTGTATTTTAAGTTCTGATGAAGATTTGCAACATTTCCCACACTCAGAGCAGCGATGAGGTTTCTTCCCTGTGGGTCTCTGCTGGTGTTTCTTGAGGTGTTCTGATGTGGAGAGACTCTTCTCTGCCTCGTCAGCTTCATGATGTTGTAGAGACTCCCCAGAGGATCCACGATAGTCACCTCTCTCTCCTGTGTGAACAACAAAGTCAGACAGATGGTTAAAGGGCCACAACAGCAGAAATCCACTGTAAAAGGTGATGCCAACAGCCTAGCCATGATGTTGGACAACAATTGACATCTGTAATGAATGTTGCAATTATCTTAAGACAGTTAAGTGAGCAACAATAGTCATACTTTGTCTTGTTTTCACATTAGTAGTAACATTGATGATTGTAAGCTAGAAGAAAGTTGTTAAAGTTGTTGAAATCCTAAGCAGTGTGCCAGACGACTTTTGGTCTCCAATATAGGCCCCTTTCTGTGATTGCTATAATTGGCGCACGAGGGTGATGCACACGCAATTTGTTTGCAGAAACACCTCCATACGGAAACCACTAGTTATAGTTATACCAATACCTACTGTAGGACCCATAATTTCAACTAACAACATAGACCGAGGACAGTATATCATTTAATATTTCAGGTGAAACATGGAAACTAAAATGTCTTTGTCGTGACATTTGATCACCAGATAATTTTGTGAATAATCCCACTAGGCTACTCTGTAATGTGTTGTCATTCTAAATGTCCTGAATTAATAAAAATAGCTCTGTGTGTTGTACAATAGCCTATCCATCAAGGAACAGTTCTCTACACATTTGAGCTAATTATATATGTGTCCAAACAGACTAATGAGACCCTACAGTAAATCAAGCAGACAATAACACATTATAAACATCAATTTGTTAGGGATGTTGGATCCAACGTGGAGCACGGCATAATTGTCTTTACCAGTGTAATGAATGAAGAAGCACTTTGCTTGTTGTTGCATGTTGTGATGTTAGTCATTTAGAAAATGATTTCCTAGATCAGCTGATGATAGTTGAACATGTGACTGTAACTAAACAGCTACAGTATTAAGTATTATGTGTAATTGTTGAAGAACCACGTTAATGACAGTATCCATTTGGGTGTTGTCAATAAAGTTAAGGTGACTCAGATCCATTGGATTTAGCAAACAAATTATTTAGGATTGCTGTGCCCATGAAAACAGTTTTCCCAGCTTAACATAAGGAGACACTAAATGTTACGTAGATAGAGTGCATTTCAGAGATCTGAATACAAAAAACTGTCCCACAGCAAGATCCAGTACTAAGTTGAAGTTCATCATATGACAAGCTTAACGTTATGACTATAACTACTGTTCCCTGAAGGAGGGAAACCAGGTACAACATACTATAGGGAAATAGAATAATTCCCCATACCGACCCAAACGGATACTAAATGAAACGGCCCATGGCAGACCACCCAGACCTGATCCAGCAAGATGAGTCAGTTTTGTAAATTCATTAATTGTCTTTTGTTTGAAACACTCCTGTCAATGAGTTGAGTAAGGACGCGCACCTGATTACGCATATAGAAGTAGGATTAGTCTACCTGGCCTGCACACAAACATAGGCCTATAAACATGCCCATTTGGGGATGTCTGATAGCATTTCTGATTGTCTTAACGCACCACCACTAATGAGCTGAGGAGCTTTCCCAAATAGCAAGTAAACAAAGTCTTATAAAATCAATTGCAAATGACAATAGTTCCTCAAAGTATTTGAAAAATATTTCCAGCTCTCGCCCTTTTAATAACCACTCGGCACAAAAGGGAAAAAGGTAATGCTCTGATCCAGTGGAAATGTCATAAAATATCTGATTACTTCATATCCCTCGCTGTGTCTGTCCCGAACTGGCGCAGGAAACTGAGGGCCCAGAATATGTTGCAAGCTTGCCATCTCGAGTTTCGGGCCGACCCAGAAGGTAGCTGATACAATGTTTCAAGTTCGTTGTAGGCCATGCTTAGCTAATGTGATTTATTTTCAATTAGGATATTTTCTACCTGCAGGCTTTAATGTTTTTATGTGTTGGCTTTATGTAGGCTATTTTTACATAGTTGGCAATGGCAATAAAAGTTACTTTTATATTTGTATAATTGTCATTTAGATTTAGATAGAATGTAGATTAATCACAGAATGATTTTATAAATTAAATTAAACTGTTCCAGTAAAATGTGTATATGAAAATCATAACTGGCACGCAGATTGGTAGAAATGGTCAGATACATTTGCACTCCAAATGGAAAAGGTCACAGACTGCTGGTGTAGCCTATTACCAAAAACTTCAAGAGCAAAACGGCAGAATTTACGAAGTCCAGCAGCGTCGGGAAGAGGTTTTCTGGATGACCGGCTCCCTCAAATAATTTGTGTCTTAATTATTTAATCAAACAGCGTGCTTAAAGCATCAGACAAGTTCAGTACTTATAGTTGATTTTATTAAAACACATGGGGGTGTGTCTATATTTGAAAAAAATACACGTTATAAAATGTCAGCCATTCGCTTGGTAGAAAGAAAAGACGACTCTAGGTTGACCCAAGATTTTGTTTTAGTCGGGGACAGCCCAAGAACATACAGTGCATTCAGAAAGTTCAGACCGCTTCCCCTTTTCCACATTTTGTTAAGTTACTTATTCTAAAATGGATTTTAAAAAAAGAATCCTCATGAAAAAGTGAAATGTTCTAGAAAATGTTTGAGACTCAATTAATTCAATTGATTGGACATGATTTGTAAAGGCACACAGCTATCTACAGTTGTCAATGCATGTCAGAGCAAAAACCAAGCTTTGAGGTCGAAGGAATTGTCTGTAGAGCTCCATGACAGGATTGTGTCGAGGCACAGATCTGGGGAAGGGTACCAAAAAATGTCTGCAGCATTGAAGGTCCCCAAGAACACAGTGGCCTCCATCATTCTTTAATGGAAGAAGTTTAGAACAACTAAGAGCTCCAGAGTTCCTCTGTGGAGATAGGAGAACCTTCCAGAAGGACAAACATCTCTGCAGCACTCCACCAATCAGGCCTTTATGGTAGAGTGGCCAGAGAAAAGCCACTAATCAGTATAAGGCACATGACAGCCTGCTTGGAGTTGGCCAAAAGGCACCCAAAGGACTCTCAGACCAAGAGAAACAAGATTCTCTGGTTTCATGAAACCAAGATTGAACTCTTTGCCCTGAATGCCAAGCATCACGTCTGGAGGAAACCTGGCACCGTCCTTACGGTGAAGCATGGTGGTAGCAGAATCATGCTGTGGGGATGTTTTTCAGTGGCAGGGACTGGGAGACTAGTTAGGATCGAGGGAAATGTTAACGGAGCAAAGATCAGAGAGATCATTGATGAAAACCTGGTCTAGAGCGCTCAGGACCTCAGACTGCGACGAAGGTTCACCTTCCAACAGGACATCGACCCTAAGGACACAGCCAAGACAACGCAGGAATGGCTTCGGGACAAGTCTCAATGTCCTTGAGTGGCCAAGCCAGAGCCCGGACTTGAACCCAATCGAGCTAGACAGAAGCCACTCCTCAGTATAAGGCATATGACAGCCTGCTTTGAGTTCGCCAAAAAGGCACCTAAAGGACTAAGACCATGAGAAACAAGATTCTCTGGTGTAATGAAACCAAGATTGAACTCCTTGGCCTGAATGCCAAGCATCACGTCTGTAGGAAACCTGGCACCATTTCTACGGTGAAGCATGGTTGTGGTAGCATGATGCTGTGGGGATGTTTTTCAGCAGCAGGGACTGGGAGACTAGTCAGGATCGAGGGAAAGATGAACGGTGCAAAGTCCAGAGAGATCCTTGATGAAAACCTGCTCCAGAGCGCTCAGACTAGGGCGAAGGTTCACCTTCCAACAGGACAACGACCCTAAGCACACAGCCAAGACAACGCAAGGGTGGATTCAGGACAAGTCTCTGAATAACCTTGAGTTGCCCAGCCAGAGCCCTGACTTGAAAACAATCAAACATCTCTGAAAATAGCCATGCAGTGACACTCCCCATCCAACCTGACAGAGCTTGAAAGGATCTGCTGAGAAGAATGGGAGATAATCCCCAAATTCAGGTGTGCCAAGCTTGTTACGTCATACCCAAGAAGACTCAAGGCGGTAACCGTTACGAAAAGTGCTTCAACAAAGTACTGAGTAAAAGGTCTGAATACTTAGGAATACTATGAATAATTAGCAACATTTTCTAAAATCCTGTTTTTGCTTTCTCATTATGGGATATTGTGATGTCATTATGGGGTATTGTGTATATTGAGGAAAAACAACAATTTAATCAATTTTAGAATAAGGCTTTATTAACGTAACAAAATGTGGAAAATGTCAAGGAGTCTAAATACTTTCCGAATGCACTGTATACAGCAACACCTCCCCCATAGGTATTCCTGTACTTTCTGTAGATGTTATATCCCTGTCTTGCACCTGCTGTATCAAAGGAATTATCTAAGTGAGTTTCAGACATGACCTGTACAGTTTATTCCAAATTCAATAGGCAGGCTAGTAAAAAAACAAAAAATAAAAACTTCCAGAAAATGTCAAATCGTATAACGCCCATCCAAGAGACAGTCGAACAATGGCGTTCACGTTGTCATGCGGTTCCTAAGCTAATTGTCACCAAATCCCCTTTAAAAAGTCAGTGTATGAGTCAAGAAAACATGGCACAGGGGGCTCTGGCAACGGCTGATTTAGTACCCCATTTGCCGTAACAAAACTAAATGTCATCACAGTAATGTTTTTGCGGAGCGGCTCACTGGTCGCTCAGACCCGTGCTAAGACCCCTCGCCAGATGCTTAGGGGTTTGCTTCCTCATCTGAGGAGGACAGAAGCCCCGCTTCTCTCTCCAACTCCATGAATATAAAATGTGGTGTTAGGGTTGCCCTAACACCGGGGGAACACAAGTAAGATTCATTCACCGGAAGTTATGCATGCTAGCCAACGTTAGTCAATGTTGGGCTCCCGAGTAGCGCAGCGGTCTAAGGCACTGCATCTCAGTGCTTGAGGCGTCACTACTGACCCTGGTTCAATTCCAGGCTGTGATTGGGAGTCCAATAGGGCGTCGCACAATTGGCCCAGCATCGTCCGGGTTTGGCTGGGGTAGGCCGTCATTGTAAATAAGAATTTGTTCTTAACCGACTTGCCTAGTTAAATATCATTCTGACCTCACGGATTGCCAGTCCTCGTATTCATAGTGTAGTGAATTCAAGGGGTAGCCCTGAGCTGAACTCAAACCTGGGTCAGCGACTGTCAAGCCAACACTATAACTGTTATGCCAAGATGTCTGAACTTCTTGACGAGGTCACTAGGTTTTGGGTTAAAGTTGTTACAATAGCTTTCTCTATGAATTTGAGAGTAGTAACATTTCTCCAGCCCCCATCCCTCAGCTGTTTACCAAACCAAGTATCTGGGCAGCCATTTTGTTGCTGTTTAAACCCTAGGTTGTCCCTTTAAAAAAGCCACATCAATCAATCTGCAGTTCAAACAATAACAAATCTGTCATTCCGCCACTGTTTTGGTAATAAGATGATGGATGGGTCTGGAGCAATGTAACTAGTCTCAAATTCATAAACAGACCTATGGATGCAAGGACTGACCAACCATGATATCAACATGATTGTTTTAACCATGTTGAGGCTATACAGTGTTTATTTACATTTAGATTGTTTCTAAACATTGGAGTAAAAAAAGCTTATTGAGGTACAACAGTTGAACTAAGCTCACGAGGCATGTGTTATATTCTTCAAGAATCAATGGCTATACATAAACTATTTAAAAGTCCAAATATGGATGTAGCAATTGCAAATTTCCCTTTTAACACCACACATCAGTTCAACAACTGCAGAGTTTGTGCCTCTGTATTTAAGACAGTACTTACTAGTGTTAATCAGGGCCCGGTTTCCCAAAAGCATCTTATGGCTAAGTTCATCGTTAGAACCATTGAATATCGTAAGATGCGTTTGGGAAACGGGGTCCAGATATCCAGTTTCCTCCTCCTCCTTTTTTGATGTGCCAGTCAGCACCCCCTCCTCCTCTTTCACTCCAAAAGCTGCATCAGCCTCTTTCTCTTCCTCCACTGTAACATCCTCCTCCTCTTTCACTCTGAACGTGTCTTCCTCGTCCTTCACTGAAACGTATTTCTCTTCTTCTTTCACTGTAACAGCCTCACCCTCTACTTGTTTTTGTATTGTGACAGCCTCCTCTTCCTTCTCCTCTTTCACGAGATCTTCTTTCTCCGTCCAGCAGACCTCCTCTTCTTTAGCAGGAGGAGAGTAGCTTAGTGACCTCATGGTCGGAGATGGTAGCTAGCTAGGCTAATGTTAACTTACCCAGCCCGCTAGCTGACTAATAACAACACCATGAATATGAAATTAAATCGAACAACTAACTAGACAACAGAAGTGTGTTTAAAACAGTGGCTAATATACTCGAAAGCGTCTAAAGATCTTTATTGGTTCGGCTTTTTTGTCTAGCAAGCTACCAAGATGGCTGGCTAACTGTTGCTGCTGTTGAAAGAAGCGTTCCGTCCACTAGATTATACGTCACACTATCAGCATTGCCTTCGTCGAACATCGCCATCTGCTGACTGGAGTGGATAACGCAGTTGAGTAAAATGTATATTTAATTTTCAGACAAAAAGTTAAAGGGTAGGAAGCATGAGTTTTTACTCACCAGTGTAACAACACAGTGTGGTTAAATACTTAGTAATTTAGTTGTAGTCACGATCTGGTTACCAATATGTACAAACAGTTATGTTTTTGAATTATTACATATTTCTTAATTTATTTCTGGGTATCTTCTAAACTATCCACAATGCACTATTTCTCAACGTCATATGGAGGATCTACTCTGTGCTACCAAGTTTGTATGCTAGCTCAGTAGCTTGCTCAAGCTTGCAAACGTTAGCCACACCTCATGCTTTTCCTGCACTGTGTGGTTGTGTTACCTAGTGAGAACCCGTTAGCACGATAGGCTCTGGTGCCTTCTTGCCGTAGGCTCAAAACAAAAGAGGAAATCAACCAGCTTGCTCCTTTTTGTTTTGTCAACTTTTCGGTAGGGATGTTACGTTTGATACCGGAGCTACGAGGTATGCGTCTAAATCGCTAAACGGTATACTTCAAAGCAGTGTACTGTTGCCTGAGCAGCACGTGATCAATGACATCTGAAGATTAATTTCGTCGAACAACCACCTGATTGGTTTTGTATTGGGCTTGTTCGACATTGCAGCCGACAATGCAGGCGACTGCCGACTGACTGATCTACAAATCACCTTGCATCATAAATAACTACTCAAAATTATTAATAAATCAGTCAGCCAGTCACCATTTACCCACAATGCAGCATGGATTTGATTCTCTCGAACACGGCCAGTGGTTTAGTAGAAGGCATAAAGGCTACGCTGCGCACGCTCTATGGTGTAAGGGATGTCATCTATTATAATTGGGATGTTCTAAGTTCTGTGTTGCTCAAAGCCTTGAGTATTGGGCCTATTTTTGACACAATAGGCTGGAAAGTGTCAATACTTTAGGAAGCTTGGTTACCCCATCACTACTTTTTAGCATGTTCTTTGTGAAGTAGACTACGGGAGGTTTGTAAGTTTTTCCACCTTGGCTTACTGCTAGCGTGCTAGCTGACTGACATCTGGAATCTATCTATTTTGGATGTAGGGTATTTTCCCTGACATCATTCTGCATGTCTCTGTTCTTTTGATCTGCAGTCATGTTTTTAGTTTGTTACTTGGGTTCTAAACTGGTCTCCGGTAGTTGGGCTCCAGCTCGCTGACCATAGCTAGTTGGCTAAATAGCTAATGTTCGCTGGCTGGCTAAGATAACTGCATATAGCTAAACTTCTTTGACATTTGGTTAGATGGCGTTATGTATTTCCAAAACGTTGGTTTTGGAAATAATCACTCAAGTCATGAGCACAAACGATTGGTTTAATTTGAAGTTCTACATTTGAAGTTATTTCTGTTGTATTTTATATCATAGGGAATAGAGCCTCCATATTACTTCAAACTTGACTTTGGCATTCTTTGGAATTCTGATCGGTTTTATGTAATAAGGTGTAACTTTGCATAACCTGTTAGGGCTCCGGGGCAGTGTTCGGAGAGTCTGGCGTGCCCAAAGTAAAATACCTGTTACTCAGGCCAGATATGCACATAATTAGTAGTATTGTATAGAAAACACTCTGAAGTTTCTTAAACTGTTAAAAAAATGTCTGTGAGTATAACAGAACTGATTTGGCAGGTGAAAACCAGAGAAAAATCCATCTGGAAAATTTGATTTTGTGATGTGACAGTTTTCCCCTTGACAAGCTATTCAATTAGCTCCCAGATTGCAGTTTCTATGGCTTCCACTAGATGTCAACAGTCTTTAGACAAGGTTTCAGGCTTGTTTTTTGAAAAACCAATGAGTAATAGCTGTTTTTCCCAGTGGACTGGACTGTTTGGCGTGCGTGATTGAGTGCGCAAGCTTTGTTTTTTTCCTTTTCTATTGAGCAGGTTATTTTCTGTCTGAAATATTATCGTTTATTTACATGTTAGGGTACATAAGGATTGATTGAAACATTGTTTGAGTTGTTTGGACAAAGTTTATAGGTATCTTTTTCTGTTTCATTTGTATGTATGTTGACTGGAGTGGAACGGTGGATTACTGAACAAAACGCGCCAACCAAACGGAGCTTTTGGGATATAAAGAGGGACTTTATCGAACAAAAGGACCATTTATTGTGTAGCTGGGACCCTTTGGATTGCCATCAGAGGAAGATCTTCAAAGGTAAGCAATTTATTGTATCGCTATTTTTGAGTTTTGTGACACCTGTGCTGGTTATGATATTATGCTAATGGTGGAAGTATGCGGGGCGCTGTCCTCAGACAATTAAATGCTATGCTTTCGCCGTAAAACCTTTTTGAAATCTGACAACGCTGTGAGATTACCAAGATTCTAAGCTTTTGAATGGTGCGCAACACTTGTATTTTCATGAATGTTTAGTATGGCTATTTTTGTAATTTGAATTTGGCGCTCTGCATTTCACCGGATGTTGTCGCAGGTGGGGCGTCTGCGCCCCAAGGATCCCTAAGAAGTTTTTTTAAGACTTAAAAATATGTTTTATAAACAATACAAAACATACACATTCAAACAACGTCATCATACAAACATTAACTACATCACACATGCCCAAACCCATTAGCACACACCCCCATCTCCATTAACAACATCACACTGGCCCAGACCCACTAGAACACACCCCCATCTCCAGCATCGCTCTCCACCACATGGTGGCCCGCTAGCTGTCCAGAGCACATCAGACTGTTAGCTTAAGAGGCCAATCTGACAAATTCTTTGGCCACTATACCTATCCATTAGCTTAAATTCATAAACCATTGCGGTTCACACAAAACACATTTCACAGCGAAAACAAATCCCTTACCTCTTGAAGAACTTCTGCTGAGGGCTTCCCAAGTGTCCAACGAAGACAATCCATGGTTCTTTTGTTAGAAAAAGTAATTTATTATATCCATAAATCTCAGTTTGGTTGGTGCGTTATGATGAGAAAATACAGCGTCCACTCGCCCATTGAACCGTGAAGAGAACTCGTTCAACCTATACCTATACACTTGTCCAAGAACAATCAAACATCATTGATAATGTATCCTTAGGAACACTTTTATGTATATTTAGTATAATATTTCAACCGGGAATATAAACTGGGCGATAGGAAAGGAAAAAACCACAGCGCGCGCAAGCCTGTGAACGCGCATCCTCTTCTGTTTACTTCTTGTGACCACTTCCCAATTCTTCTTCTATTACCATCCAGAACAACTAAACAGAATCAAAACACTGTCTAGACTGTTGACATCCAGTGGAAGCAATAGGTACTGAAGGGAGGCATTTTACTTTGGGCACGCCAGACTCTCCAAAACCGTCACCTCGGGAGCTGCTCCCCTAAGAAGTTAAATTATATTTCTAATGACAATATCTCTTTCATCGTCACTCTATGCACAGGTTTACCCCCACTGTATTCACATCCTACCATACCTTTGCCTGTACATTATGCCTTGAATCTATTCTACCGTACCCAGAAATCTGCTCCTTTTACTCTCTGTTCTGAACGTACTAGACGACCAGTCCTTTTAGCCTTTAGCCATACCCTTATCCTCCTCCTCCTCCGGTGATGTGGAGGTTAATCCAGGCCCTGCAGTGCCTAGCTCCACTCCCATTCCCCAGGCGTTATCATTTGACTTCTGTAATCGTAAAAGCCTTGGTTTCATGCATGTTAACATTAGAAGCCTCTTCCCTAAGTTTGTTTTATTCACTTCCCTAACACACTCTGCCAACCCGGATGTCCAAGCCGTGTCTGAATCCTGGCTTAGGAAGACCACCAAAACCCCTGAAATTTCTATCCCTAACTATAAAATTTTCCGACAACATAGAACTGCCAAAGGGGGCGGCGTTGCAATTTACTGCAGAGAGAGCCTGCAGAGTTCTGTCTTACTATCCAGGTCTGTACCCAAACAATTAGAACTTTTACTTTAAAAAATCCACCTTTCTAGAAACAAGTCTCTCACTGTTGCTGCTTGCTATAGACCACCCTCTGCACCCAGCTGTGCTCTGGACACCATATGTGAACTGATTGCCCCCATCTATCTTCAGAGCTCGTTCTGCTAGGTGACCTAAACTGGGAAATGCTTAACACCCCGGCCATCCTACAATCCAATCTTGATGCCCTCAATCTCACACACATTATCAATGAACCCACCAGGTACAACCCCAAATCCGTAAACACGGGCACCCTCATAGATATCATCTTAACCAATTTGCCCTCCAAATACACCTCTGCTGTTTTCAACCAAGATCTCAGCGATCACTGCCTCATTGCCTGCATCTGTAATGGGTCAGCGGTCAAACGACCACCCCTCATCACTGTCAAACGCTCCCTAAAAACACTTCAGCGAGCAGGCCTTTCTAGTCAACCTGGCCCGGGTATCCTGGAAGGATATTGACCTCATCCCATCAGTAGAGGATGCCTGGTCATTCTTTAAAAGTGCCTTCCTCACCATCTTAAATAAACATGCCCCTTTCAATTTTTTTTAAACCAGGAATAGATATAGTCCTTGGTTCTCTCCAGACCTGACTGCCCTTGACCAGCACACAAACATCCTGTGGCGTTCTGCATTAGCATCGAATAGCCCCCGCGATATGCAACTTTTCAGGGAAGTTAGGAACCAATACACAGGCAGTTAGGAAAGCTAAGGCTAGCTTTTTCAAGCAGAAATTTGCATCCTGTAGCACATACTCAAAAATGTTCTGGGACACTGTAAAGTCCATGGAGAACAAGAGCACCTCCTCCCAGCTGCCCACTGCACTGAGGCTAGAAAACACTGTCACCATCGACAAATCCACTATAATTGTGAACTTCAATAAGCATTTTTCTACGGCTGGCCCTGCTTTCCACCTGGCTACCCCTACCCCGGTCAACGGCCCTGCACTCCCCACAGCAACTCACCCAAGCCTCCCTCATTTCTCCTTCACCCAAATCCAGATAGCTGATGTTCTGAAAGAGCTGCAAAATCTGGACCCCTACAAATCAGCCGAGCTAGACAATCTGGAGCCTCTCTTTCTAAAATTATCTGCCGAAATTGTTGCAACCCCTATTACTAGCCTGTTCAACCTCTCTTTCGTATCGTCTGAGTTTCCCAAAGATTGGAAAGCTGCCGCGGTCATCCCCTCTTCAAAGGGGGTGACACTCTAGACCCAAACTGCTACAGACCTATATCTATCCTACCCTGCCTTTCTAAGGTCTTCGAAAGCCAAGTTAACAGATTACCGACCATTTCGAATCTCACCGTACCTTCTCCGCTATGCAATCTGGTTTCAGAGCTGGTCATGGGTGCACCTCAGCCACGCTCAAGGTCCTAAATGATATCATAACCGCCATCGATAAGAGACATTACTGTGCAGCCGTATTCATCGACCTGGCCAAGGCTTTCGACTCTGTCAATCACCACATTCTTATTGGCAGACTCAACAGCCTTGGTTTCTTAAATGATTGCCTTGCCTGGTTCACCAACTACTTCTCTGATAGAGTTCAGTGTGCCAAATCGGAGGGCCTGTTGTCCGGACCTCTGGCAGTCTCTATGGGGGTGCCACAGAGTTCAATTCTCTGGCCGACTCTCTTCTCTGTATACATCAATGATGTCGCTCTTGCTGCTGGTGATTCTCTGATCCACCTCTACGCAGACGACACCATTCTGTATACTTCTGGCCCTTCTTTGGACACTGTGTTAACTCATCTCCAGACGAGCTTCAATGCCATACAACTCTCCTTCCGTGGCCTCCAATTGCTCTCAAATGCAAGTAAAACTAAATGCATGCTATTCCACCGATCGCTGCCCGCCCGTCCAGCATCACTACTCTGGACGGTTCTGACTTAGAATATGTAGACAACTACAAATAACTAGGTGTCTGGTTAGACTGTAAACTCTCTTTCCAGACTCACATTAAACATCTCCAATCCAAAATTAAATCTAGAATCGTCTTCCTATTCCGCAACAAAGCATCCTTCACTCATGCTGCCAAACATACCCTCGTAAAACTGACCATCCTACCGATCCTTGACTTCGGCGATGTCATTTACAAAATAGCCTCCAACACTCTACTCAGCAAATTGGATGCAGTCTATCACAGTGCCATCCGTTTTGTCACCAAAGCCCCATATACTATCCACCACTGCGACCTGTACGCTCTCGTTGGCTGGCCCTCGCGTCATACTCGTCGCCAAACCCACTGGCTCCAGGTCATCTACAAGTCTTTGCTTGGTAAAGCCCCGCCTTATCTCAGCTCACTGGTCACCATAGCAGCACCCACCCGTAGCACGCACTCCAGCCGGTATATCTCACTGGTCACTCCCAAAGCCAATTCCTCCTTTGGCCACCTTTCCTTCCAGTTCTCTGCTGCCAATGACTGGAACGAACTACAAAAATCACTGAAGCTGTTGACTCATATCTCCCTCACTAGCTTTAAGCACCAGCTGTCAGTACAGATCTCTGCACCTACACATAGCCCATCTGTAAACAGCCCACCCTACTACCTCATCCCCATACTGTATTTATGTATCTTGCTCCTTTGCACCCCAGTATCTCTACTTGCACATTCATCTACTGCACATCTACCATTCCAGTGTTTAATTTCTATATTGTAATTAACTCACCACCATGGCCTATTTATTGCCCTACCTCATCTTACCTCATTTGCACTCACTGTATATAGACTTCTTTTTTTCTATTGTATTATTGACTGTGTTTGTTCATTCCATGTGTAACTCTTTGTTGTTGTATGTGTTGAACTGCTGTGCTTTATCTTGGCCAGGTTGCAGTTGTAAATGAGAACTTGTTCTCAACTAGCCTACCTGACGTTGTCCCTCAAGATTCCTCAAAAAAGAAGACGCTCTGGATTGATCACTGGAGTCAGATGTGAAGGAGGAGGTTGATCGCCACATCAGTGAACCTCTAGGATTGTGGCTGGGCTGGCATTAACACTTCCAGCTTGGTTCTATCTTTTGATACATTGAATGTTGATATTGTGAACCTGTTATATATTTGTACCTCCTGTTTCAGGAAGTGATGTCACTGAGTACTGCCCCTATATGTATACACACACAGTGCATTCGGAAAGTATTCAGACCTCTTATCTTTTTCCACATTTTGTTACAGCCTTATTCTTTTTTTCAATTTAAAGTTTTATTACGTTTTCTTGTTTTTCAATCAACCAACAAAACACATTCCACATTCACAATTTTTTTTTAAATAATAATGAAAATAACTGACAATAATAATAGTAATAAAAATAATATATAGTAAACTAATAAAATGATAAAATAAATACACAACCTTGCAGCAGGACTATCAAGATTCTTATTAGCTATTTCCAGCTTTAACTGAGACAACGAACAAAATGTTAGTTTTTACAGTACCTTACACAACATGGGTCTGCTCATTTCCCTAATCAGCCCATTCACTCTGTCCAATTTGAAATATAGTTCAGTAGTGGGGACCAGTCTATCAAACTTTGGCTGTCTCTTGTGGCGGTCATAAGTGAGCTTTTCAAGAGGAAGAAAGTCAACAATCTGGTCAATCCACATTTTAAATGTAGGAGAAGAATTAGAAGCCCACAATAAAAGAATACATTTCTTAGCAAAGTATGTGATAGTCATAAACAAATGTTCTCTGTCCGGATCAAGAACAAAGTCCTGCTGGGCATTAAGAAGATCATATCAAACTGTACATCAAACTGTACATCTAGTATTTCCTGTGCAGCAGTATGTATAGATTGCCAAAATCTGGTAATCTCTCTACAACTCCAAAATACATGCATATAAATTCCCCTTTCAGAGGTACATATTTTACAGTTAGGAGAAATGTCTGTTTTCATTCTTTGGAGTCTCATTGGGGTGTAATAAAATTTGTACAAAAATGTGTAATTAGATTCTTTCATTTTTACATTAGTGGAGGAGCAGTATACCCTGTCGCAAACCTCCGCCCATAGCTCATCACTGATAGTCAGACAAAGGTCCTTTTCCCAGATTATTTTCATTGGAGTAAAGGGGGAGCCCCCTTTCTCAGAAAGGAGTCTATAGATATAGGAGATTTTGCCTTTAATAGATTGTGCTGTAGCAAGAAGGGTCTCAACTTCATTCAGCTGAGCTCTAAACCTCCTCTTGGAAGTAAATGAGGAAATGACGTGTCTAATTTGGAGATATTTTTTAAAAATGGATCTTGGCACATTGAATTCACTGCAGAGCTCTTGAAAGGATTTCAGTGTAGTGGTTTTCTGATTAAATAAGTCTGAAAGGGTCCTGATTCCTAGAGTATGCCAAAGATTAAAGTTGGCATCGCTCAGGGCTTTTGGTAAGTCTGGGTTGCATACTATAGGCGAGTGAGAACATATTTGGGAGGAGATGCCCAGGTATTTCTTACAGTCCCTCCACGCTAGTAGGGTGCTATATGTCACAAAGGTTTTGGCTATGTTACCCACTTCACTAAAGTTATTAATGAATATAATTGAGCTTAGGGGCAATGAACCACAGGATTGGGCTTCTATCTGAATCCACATTGAGTCTTGTCTGTTTGTGATCCATGTTAGCATGTTACGGATTTGGGCAGACCAGTAGTACAATTGAAGGGAGGGAAGGGCAAGACCACCCTTTGATTCAGGTTTCAATAGAGTGGAGAACTTGATCCTAGGTTTTTTTTTATTGCACCATATAAATTTGGTGATTCTTTGGTTGGTTGTTTTGAAAAAGGAAACTGGGAGATAGCATGGGAGCATCTGAAATAAATAGTTCAATCTAGGGAGGATGTTCATACGGATGACATTGATTCTTCCAACTAAGCTAATTGGGAGGGAGATCCAGGTTTGGAGATCGTTCTTGATTCGATCCAGGAGTGGGAGATGATCATTCTCCTTGAAAAGGCAATTCAGATCTGGTGTTACGAAGATCCCAAGGTATTGAAATCCCTATGTCTTCCATTGGAACGGGCAGAGTGTCGTCATAGAGCTGGTGAGTGTAAGACTGAGAGGGCAAACTGGATTTGTTAAGATTTATCTTATATCCTGAAAACTTGCCATACTGAGCAATTGTGTCTAAAATGGGAGGGAGGGATTTCTCAGGGTTGGATATGTAGAGTAAGACATCATCTGCATAGAGCGAAATCTTGTGCTGTTGCCACCTGCAGAAACACCCATAATACTTGGTTTGCTCCTTATCAGCTCTGCCAGAGGCTCCGCCCCCAACAAGTAGAGCGGGGGGACAGAGGACACCCCTGTCTTGTGCCCCGTCCCAAAGGGAATCTGCCAGAGTTCAGACCGTTAGTTGCCACCATGGCATTTGGATGAACGTATAGGGACTTAATCCATTTAATAAAGAATAAAGTTTGAGCCCATATTGAACTTTTCTAAGACTGAGAACAAAAAGCTCCACTCCATCCTGTCAAACGCCTTCTCAGCATCCAGTGAAGCCAGCAAGACAGGGGTCTTCTGTGAGTTTACTTGATCAATAATATCAAAAAGACGGCGAATGTTATCAGAAGAGTACCTGTCTCTAATAAATCCAGTTTGGTCCGCCTTTATTATTTTGGGGAGAAGAGTGTTAAGTCTTTTAGCGAGCAATTTGGTAATTATTTTGTAGTCGAAATCCAACAAGCGTATGGGCCGGAAGGACGAGCAGGATAAAGGGTCCTTGTCTTTTTTGACCAACACTGTAATGCGAGCTGTGTACATAGAGTCTGGAAGAGCTCAGTTTTTTGCAAAAATCATCCAGCATTGGCATGAGAATAGGGCTAAGCTGGGGCCAAAAGGCTTTGTAGAACTCTCTGGGGAATCCATCTGGGCCTGGGGACTTATTAGGTGGCATGGAAGTAATTGCCTCCAGGACCTCCTCAGGAGTGAAGGGGGAGTTGAGATCTTCTTGGTCGGTTTCTGATAGTTTAGGTAGCAAAATTCCCTCTAGAAAGGAATGAAGTTCTGCATCCGTATGTTTTCTCTCAGAAGTATATAGTTTGCAGTAAAAATCATGAAAAGTTAAATTTATATTTTTTGGGTCATATGTGACCTCGTCCTCTGCTGTGCGGATGGCCATGATTGTACGCTCTGACTGCTCTTTTTTTAATTGGTAAGCAAGCAATCTACTAGGCCTATTGCTATACTCATGGTATTTCTGTTTAGTAAAGGAAACTTTTTTTTTTTAATCTCCCGAGTATAGTCAAAGTTCAGTTTTTGATTTAATTACATCAAGCGTTCCAATGGTAAAACGTTTGATTTAATTACATCAAGCGTTCCAATGGTAAAACGTTTGAGGTAATTTTGTCCTGACACGGTCACTTTGCCACGTTGGGATGCAACCTTTTTTTAATATAATTTTGTAATCATTTATCTCATCGCTGCAACTCCCCAACGGGCTCAGGAGGTGAAGGTCGAGTCATGCGTCCTCCGAAACATGACCCGCCAAACCGCGATTCTTAACACCTGCCCGCTTAACCCGGAAGCCAGCTGCACCAATGTGTCGGAGGAAACACCGTTCACATGACAACCGAGGTCAGCCTGCAGGCGCCACAAGGAGTCGCTAGAGCGCGATGAGCCAATTAAACCCCTCCCCTAACCCGGGCGACGCTTGGCCAATTGTGTGCCGCCCAATGGGACTCCCGATCATGGCAGGTTGTAGTACAGCCCGGGATCTGCGATGCAGTACCGTAAACAGCTGTGCCACTTTGGTCTATAGTGACGCCTCTAGCACTGCGATGCAGTACCTTAGACAGCTGCGCCACTTGGGCATAACCTTTTTTTTTAACCAATTCTGATGGTTGTTAAAAGTGGAATTTTGACATTATTACCGTTAAATCAACACACTCGACACTCCCAACTATAAATCTCTTTGGCACCGTAGACATCAAGTCAGTTGACAATACTGTTGCATACAGCATTCCATGTTTGAAAGGTCTATCATTTCCATTGAAGACAATCAAAGTTAACATTCCATCAAACTTCAATTAAAGGCTGAGTGTCAAATAGTCGCCTGTCCCTTTTAATAGCTGGGCAATGGCACATATAGCAAATACATGTTGGGTCCAAAATACAGGAGCAACATTTATAATTTAATTACATGTTTTAAATAAAATGACTATAATATCTGCATTAATAGTGGAATGATAGTGTTTCACAATATTCCTTCACATGTTTATTTTATTTTGTGTCAAAATCTCTGTTTGACAACAAATCCCAGACTGGTTTCTGTTGTCAAGATGGTAAAACTGTACCCTCCCTCTGCCATCGGTGGGACTAAAAGCTGTGGTCATCTCCTTCTCGAGCACAACCAACAATGGCAGACTGGGGCAAGCCGTCAATGTAGAAATCTACACTCTTCAATCAATTCATTTTTTGTGAGATAACAAGTACTGAATAGTGTAGGGAATCATTGTACCATCTAAATCGGTGTGAAATATCGTTTCAATAAAAAAAGGCGTTTTTACTGATGTTTGAAGTTGGTGGACGAAGCTGAAAGTAAAATAGTCTCCACCATGGTCTGTACTATCCGGTATCCTTCAGACATCCCTACCCCCCACTGACCTCTCCACCATGTTACAGGGAAGTGTGATGGGGTGGAGTTTGGAATGCAGCCTAGTTGTTGCAGTTCACCATGTTACAGTGAAGTGTGATGGGGGGAGTTTGGAATGCGGCCTAGTTGTTGCAGTTCACCATGTTACAGTGATGTGTGATGGGGGGAGTTTGGAATGCGGCCTAGTTGTTGCAGTTCACCATGTTACAAGGAAGAGTGATGGGGGGAGTTTGGAATGCGGCCTAGTTGTTGCAGTTCACCATGTTACAAGGAAGAGTGATGGGGGGAGTTTGGAATGCGGCCTAGTTGTTGCAGTTCACCATGTTACAGAGATGTGTGGTGGGGGGGAGTTTGGAATGCAGCCTAGTTGTTGCAGTTCACCATGTTACAAGGAAGAGTGATGGGGGGAGTTTGGAATGCGGCCTAGTTGTTGCAGTTCACCATGTTACAAGGAAGAGTGATGGGGGGAGTTTGGAATGCGGCCTAGTTGTTGCAGTTCACCATGTTACAGAGATGTGTGGTGGGGAGTTTGGAATGCAGCCTAGTTGTTGCAGTTCACCATGTTACAAGGAAGAGTGATGGGGAGTTTGGAATGCGGCCTAGTTGTTGCAGTTCACCATGTTACATGGAAGTGTGATGGGGGGAGTTTGGAATGCAGCCTAGTTGTTGCAGTTCACCATGTTACAAGGAAGAGTGATGGGGGGAGTTTGGAATGCGGCCTAGTTGTTGCAGTTCACCATGTTACAGTGAAGTGTGATGGGGGGAGTTTGGAATGCGGCCTAGTTGTTGCAGTTCACCATGTTACAAGGAAGAGTGATGGGGGGAGTTTGGAATGCGGCCTAGTTGTTGCAGTTCACCATGTTACAAGGAAGAGTGATGGGGGGAGTTTGGAATGCGGCCTAGTTGTTGCAGTTCACCATGTTACAGGGAAGTGTGATGGGGGGAGTTTGGAATGCAGCCTAGTTGTTGCAGTTCACCATGTTACAGAGAAGTGTGGCGGGGGGGCGTTGGAATGCGGCCTAGTTGTTGCAGTTCACCATGTTACAGGGAAGTGTGATGGGGGGAGTTTGGAATGCGGCCTAGTTGTTGCAGTTCACCATGTTACAGAGAAGTGTGATTGGGTGGAGTTTGGAATGCGGCCTAGTTGTTGCAGTTCACCATGTTACAGTGAAGTGTGATGGGGGGAGTTTGGAATGCAGCCTAGTTGTTGCAGTTCACCATGTTACAAGGAAGAGTGATGGGGGAGTTTGGAATGCGGCCTAGTTGTTGCAGTTCACCATGTTACAAGGAAGAGTGATGGGGGGAGTTTGGAATGCGGCCTAGTTGTTGCAGTTCACCATGTTACAGAGATGTGTGGTGGGGGGGAGTTTGGAATGCAGCCTAGTTGTTGCAGTTCACCATGTTACAAGGAAGAGTGATGGGGAGTTTGGAATGCGGCCTAGTTGTTTGCAGTTCACCATGTTACAGGGAAGTGTGATGGGGGGAGTTTGGAATGCAGCCTAGTTGTTGCAGTTCACCATGTTACAAGGAAGAGTGATGGGGGGAGTTTGGAATGCGGCCTAGTTGTTGCAGTTCACCATGTTACAGTGAAGTGTGATGGGGGGAGTTTGGAATGCGGCCTAGTTGTTGCAGTTCACCATGTTACAAGGAAGAGTGATGGGGGGAGTTTGGAATGCGGCCTAGTTGTTGCAGTTCACCATGTTACAGTGAAGTGTGATGGGGGGAGTTTGGAATGCGGCCTAGTTGTTGCAGTTCACCATGTTACAGTGAAGTGTGATGGGGGGAGTTTGGAATGCGGCCTAGTTGTTGCAGTTCACCATGTTACAGGGAAGTGTGATTGGGTGGAGTTTGGAATGCGGCCTAGTTGTTGCAGTTCACCATGTTACAGTGAAGTGTGATGGGGGGAGTTTGGAATGCGGCCTAGTTGTTGCAGTTCACCATGTTACAGTGAAGAGTGATGGGTGGAGTTTGGAATGCGACCTAGTTGTTGCAGTTCACCATGTTACAGAGAAGTGTGATGGGGTGGAGTTTGGAATGCGGCCTAGTTGTTGCAGTTCACCATGTTACAGAGAAGTGTGGTGGGGTGGAGTTTGGAATGTAGTCTAGTTGTTGCAATTCATATAAGTTCCACATGGGGGAAACATTCTACATGTAGCACCTTCAGTGCTGAATGAAATAGAGGCTCCAGGTACATTTACCACATATGAAACATATACTCGTTGGCTGCTGCTACAGGCCTCCTTGTGCTGATGGGAAATATACTGATGGTGATTTGAATATTGACTGGTTTACCACCAACAACTGTCCACCGAGGAAAAAGCTTCTTTCTGTTCCCAATGGTTGTAACATAACCCAAGTTGACACTACCAGCTAGAATGTTCACTAAGTCTGATACCATATCATCAACCTGTATTGATCATATTTTTACCAACATGGTTGAACATTATTCTAAAGCTGTAGCAGTGAGGATCATAACTTGGTTACACTAAAACACAATTACCAAAGGCTGATCCTAAAGTAACATCTAGTGACCAAGCTAAACCAGTTATAGTAGATGAATACATCTAGTGACCAAGCTAGACCAGTTATTGTAAATGAGTACATCTAGTGACCAAGCTAGACCAGTTATTGTAAATGAATACATCTAGTGACCAAGCTAGACCAGTTATTGGAGATGAATACATCTAGTGACCAAGCTAGACCAGTTATTGGAGATGAATACATCTAGTGACCAAGCTAAACCAGTTATTGTAAATGAATACATCTAGTGACCAAGCTAGACCAGTTATTGTAAATGATTACATCTAGTGACCAAGCTAGACCAGTTATTGTAAATGAATACATCTAGTGACCAAGCTAGACCAGTTATTGGAGATGAATACATCTAGTGACCAAGCTAAACCAGTTATTGTAGATGAATACATCTAGTGACCAAGGTCAAAAGAAAGGATATTATCAGCACTAAATCAAGGCTGATGGAAAACATCTATGGACAACTTTGATTCAACACAAGTGGCAGACATGTTTGAATTCCTACCCATTATAACATTCATTACCAAAATCACCTGACATTGCAACTGACTTTAATTACTATTTGACGGGTCAGGTGGACACATTGAGAAATGAGTCCAACTGACGGCTCCCTGAATCGGACCGCAGAGTGAAGGAAAAGCAGCCAACAAGTGCTCAGCATATGTGGGAACTCCTTCAAGACTGTTGGAAAAGCATTTCAGGTAAAGCTGGTTAAGAGAATGCCAAGAGTGTGCAATCTGTCAATAAGGTAAAGCGTGGCTATTTGAAGAATCTCAAATATAAAATATATTTTGAATTGCTTAACACTTTTTTGGTTACTACATGATTCCATATGTTTTATTTCATAGTTTTGATGTCTTCACTATTATTCAACAATGTAGAAAATAGTAAAAAATAAAGAAAAACCCTTGAATGAGTAAGTGTTCTAAAACTTTTGACCGGTAGTGTACGTAATAACGCAAAAACATAACTGTTTGTACTTAGGTAACCAGATCGTGAATACAACTAGGTTACTAAGTCTTTAACCACACTGTGTTGTTACTCTGGTGAGTAAAAACCCACATTTCCTACACTTTTTGTCTGAACATTATAATATACATTTTACTCAACTGCGTTACCCACTCCAGTCAGCAGATGACGATGTGGGACTTTAAGGCAATGCTGCTAGTGTGACGTATAATCTAGTGGACGGAACGCTTCTTTCAACAGCAGCAACAGTTAGTCAGTCACCTCGGTAGCTTGCTAGCCAATACATCTCTTTAGACGCTTTCTTGTATATCAACACTGTTTTAAACACACTTCTGTCGTCTCGTTAGATATCCGATTTAATTTCATATTTACGGTATTGTTATTAGTGAGCTAGCGGGCTGGTTAAGTTAGCATTAACCTAGCTAGCTAACGTCTCCGACCATGAGGTCACTAAGCTACTCTCCTGCTAAAGAAGAGGAGGTCTGCTGGACGGAGAAAGAAGCTCTCGTGAAAGAGGAGGACGAAGAGGAGGCTGTTACAATAAAAAAAGAAGTAGAGGGTGAGGCTGTTACAGTGAAAGAAGAAGAGACAGACGTTTCAGTGAAAGAAGAGGAAGACGCATTCAGAGTGAAAGAGGATGATGCAGTTTTTGGAGTGAAAAAGGAGGAGGGGGAGATGACTGTAACATCGGAAAAAGAGGAAACTGGATATCTGGGCCCAGTTTCCCAAATGCAACTTAAGGCATCCAATGGTTCTAACGATGAACTGGCCCTGGTTAACACAAGTAAGTACTGCCTTAGAAACAGAGGCACAAACTCTGCAGTTGTTGAACTGATGTGTGGTGTTACAGATTTCCCCTTTAACTACAACATCCATATTTGGACTTTTATATGATTTATTTGTAGCCATTTATTCTTGAAGAATGCCTCATGAGCTTTAGTTCAACTGTTGTACCCCATCAGAACCTCAAATAAGCTTTTTTTTACTCCAATGTTTAGAAACAATGTAAACCAACACTGTATAGCCTCAACATGGTTAAAACTATAATGTTGATATCATGGATGATCAGTCCTTCCATCCGTAGCTCTGTCTATGAATTTGAGAGTAATTACATTTCTCCAGCCCCATCCATCATCTTATTACCAAAACAGTGGTGGAATTACAGATTTGTTATTGTTTGAACTGCAGAATGGTTGATTGATTGTTGTGTGGCTTCTTTAAAGGGGCAACCTAGGATTTAAACAAACAAAATGGCTGCCCAGAGACGTGGTTTGGTAAACAGCTGAGGGATGGGGGCTGGAGAAATGTCACCACTCTCATATTCATAGAGAAAGCTATTGTAGCAACCGTAACCCAAAACCTAGCGACCTCGTCAAGAAGTTCAGACATCTTGGCGTAACAGTTATAAGGTGTTGGCTTGACAGTCAGTGGACCCAGGTTTGAGTTCAGCTCAGGGCTACCCCCTGAATTCACTACGCTATGAATACAACGACTGGCCATCCATGATGCCATAATGATTGTTTAACCAGATTTCGAGGCTCAATAGTATATTCTATATCTGCCAGTGTAGATTTCCTGTGGGGGTCAAATTGTTAGAGCTGTTGATAAGTAATTGTATAATATTCAGCCAATTTATTTTCATGCCATCACATCAATATCGCCCAACCAGAAAATCTAACTCTTCCTGAACTAACCTCCTCTTGCTGGCCTTTGTAAATTCTGACGTTGCTGGTAAAGGCTACACAACCTACATTTGGAGTGCAAATTTATCTTACCATTTCTACTGATCTTGCATGCCAGTTATGATTTTCATATGCACATTTTCGTGGAACAGTTTCATTTAATTTATAAAATCATTCTGTGATTAATCTACATTCTATCTAAATGACAATTATACAAGTCTAAAAGTAACTTTTGCCAACTATGTAAAAAATTGCCTACATAAAGCCAACAAATAAAAACATTGCAAATAAATATGCTATAAATCACATGGCCTGTCTACAACGAACTTGAAACATTGTATAAAATATTCTGGGCCCTCAGTTTCCCAGGGAGTTTGGGACAGACACAGCTGTAGGCTATTTGTGCAAAGGATAAGAGGTAATCAGGTATTTTATGACATTGCCACTGGATCAGCACATTACATTTTTCCCTTTTGTGCCGAGTGGTTATCGAAAGGGCGAGAGCTGGAAATATCTTTCAAATACTTTAAGGCCCTATTCTCATTTGCAATTGATTTTGATTAGACTTTGTTTACTTGCTGTTTGAGGTGAAGAGAAATTTGCTTTGAGAAGCTCCACAGCTCCTTAGTGGTGGTGCGTTAAGACAATCAGAAATACTATCAGACATCCCCAAACGGGCACATTTTATAGGCCTACATTTGCGCGCAGGCCAGGTAGACTAATCCTACTTCTACATGTGTAATCAGGTGCCCGTCCTTACTCAGCGCATTGACAGGAGTGTTTCAAACAAAAGACAATTAATAAATTGACAAAACTGACGTATCTTGCGGGGTCAGGTCTGGGTGGTCTGCCATATGCGGTTTCATTTAGTATCCGTTTGGGTCGGCATGGGGAATGATTGTTTTCCCCTGTAGTTTCCTGTACCAAAGTTAACCGACTGAAAGGGAGTGTAACTTTATGACTTTAATTGCTGTTCCCTGAAGGAGGGAAATGAGGTACAACACCTGTTTGGCCCTGCCCCTTCCTGGGTCGGTGAAGAGCGGTATTAAATTGAAGGAATAAATCTGAGCCTCACGCTCATCACCTGTGGAAGGCGGGGCTTCCAGCGAGGCGTGGATTTAATAGTATGTTGTACCTGGTTTCCCTCCTTCAGGGAACAGTAGTTATAGTCATAACGTTAAGCTTGTCATATGATGAACTTCAACTTAAATACTGGATCTTTCTGTCGGACAGTTATTTGTATTCAGATTTCTGAAATGCACTCTAACTACGTAACATTTAGTGTCTCCTTATGTTACGCTGGGAAACAGTTTTGTTATGGGTCCTACAGTAGGTCTATTCTATTGTTAGGTGAAGTTATGGGCCAATTTGGCAAACACTTAGTGTACAAACCCTCATTGTCAGGCTGATGTCAAAGCTAGCCAAATAGCATTTTAAGTGTTTAAAAAAAAAAGTATAAAGCAGTTGATTTGCAACAATAACACAAACATTATATTAAGCTGGAGATTCAAACGAGCCTTACAATTATAATCTTTAAAGTAGTGTGAAATGCACTCATAAGCAAGTTGTAAATGGAGGCTATTTTTGCTGTCAGCCTATGAGAACTCCAGTGAGTTTTCTCCCATGGTGGTGAATTAGTAAAAAGCAACACAGAGCTTAATGTGAGTTTCCTTGAGTAGCACTCCTGATCTTGCGCTGATAGTGAGCTGTAACATTCAGAATACATTGTGTAAAACTAAAATCTTCGCTCACCATTTTTGCTCTTGCAGATATACAACTGCCATAACTAGTGGTTTCCTCATTAGCATGGAGGAGTTTCTGCAGTAAAATTGTGTGTGTGCATCGCCCTAGTGCCGCAATTTAAGCAAGCATAGAAAGGGGCCTGTATTGGAGACCAATAGTTGTCTGGCACACTGCTTAGTATTTCAGCAACTTTAATAACTTACTTCTGGTTACTACTAATGTGAAAACAAGACTAAATGTAACTATTGTTGATATCTTGACAGTCTTGTCAAATCATTTAACAGATGTCAATTGTTCTACAACTTCATGGGTATGTTCTGGGCATCACCTTTTACCTCAAATAAACAGTGGATTTCTGCTGTTTTGGGCCTTTAACCGTCTGTCTGGCTTTCACACAGGAGAGAGACGTAACTATCGTGGATCCTCTGGGGTACCTCAACAACATCATGATGCTGATGAGGCAAAGAGTCTCTCCAGATCAGAACTCCTCAAGAAACAACATCAGAGACCCACTAAGATATCTAACTGCTGCTCTGATTGCGGGAAATATTTCTCAATATCAAATTCACTAAAAGTACACCTGAGAACACACATAAGAGGGAAATCTCACTCCTGCTCTGACTGTGGGAAGATATTCAACTCTTCATCAGACCTTAAAATACATCAAAGAATTCACACTGGAGAGAAATCTTTGGGCTGTGATGTATGTGGGAAGAGTTTTACTACATCTAGCAATCTAACTATACACCAGAGAACACACACCGGAGAGAAACCATATAGCTGTACTCAATGTGGGAAGAGTTTTACTCAGCTAAACAGCCTGATAATACACCAGCGGACACACACAGGAGAGAAACCTTATATATGTGATCAATGTGGGAAGAGTTTTACTCAGCCAAGCAGCCTGACAGTACACCAGCGGACACACACAGGAGAGAAATCTTTTAGCTGTGATCAATGTCGGAAGAGTTTCACTCATCTAAGCAGCCTGATAGTACACCAGAGAACACACACAGGAGAGAAACCTTATAGCTGTGATCAATGTGGGAAGAGTTTTGGTGCATCTGGATGTCTGACGAAACACCAGAGAACACACACAGGAGAGAAACCTTATAGCTGTGATCAATGTGGGAAGAGTTTTTTTACATCTAGCTATCTTACAATACACCAGAGAACACACACAGGAGAGAAACCTTATAGCTGTACTCAATGTGGGAAGAGTTTCTCTACTTCTAACTATGTAACTATACACCAGAGAACACACACAGGAGAGAAATCTTATAGCTGTACTCAATGTGGGAAGAGTTTTTCTACGTCTAGCTATCTAACGATACACCAGAGAACACACACAGGAAATAAATATTTTAGCTGTAATCAATGTGGGAAGAGATACTCATATAAAAGATCTCTGATTAAACATCAGAAAATACATGAAGGAGTTGTTTCATGATGTCAATGAAATAATGTCACAATATAGAATGTTTTAACATTGTAGAATAAGTATTTTAATGAATGTCAGAATGTAGAACCCTAAACGTTTGACCCTGTTCAATTGATTTTAGCCTCAGGGGGAAAACACAGGCTCTGAATTGAAAGAGTACTTTTTATGAGATTTAACAAAAAGTGACTTACAAAAAAAGAGTTGTGTTGCGCTTACCGCGTTGGCGACCCACTTGAATCAAAATGCAACACTTCAAAATGTAGCTAGCTGTTTTCTACAATTTGTCCTCTAACCAGTGATGTAAACATTATTCCCAGGTTCCGTGTGTTTTTTGAGCTGTTGGTTTTAACAGGACGTACAACCTCATCTCCCTCTTCTCGCACAAATGTTTCAACATGATATCGATGAGTGATGAGAAATAAGTGTTGCGTTCCTTTGTTTAGCGATCCCTACATTTAAATGCATCACTTCCTAATGTTGCTGACTGTCTTCTGTAGGTTGTCCTCTAACCAGTGATTTATTGCTACTTGTCAAAACAGCGTTTCTGGTGCTTGTGCAGTTTATAAGGTGCTTGTTTAAAAAAATACAAGCAACATGATTATTGTGGCAGATGTTTGTGTATATTGCACATTTTAAGTTTAGGTGTTCAATATATCACAAACTGTTTCTGCATATTGGTTATTGATTTGGACACGTTAAAACTGTGTTTCGACATTGGGGCTATCCCACCTAGCAAAATGTAATTGAAAAGAAGACTGTGCCCGACTTCCAATATTAATAACTTCCATAATTATTTATGCAACCAACTGACAATTTTTGGGTACAATTATGTTGACATTGTTACCCTGATTTAATAATATCAGGGTTCATTCTTAGACGTGCCAACCCAAATGTACTAGAGGATGACATTGGGGACTGGGCCCCGATCCAACAACATACCTATTGAGTGAAACCTGAAAAGAGAGAGAAGCTCCGCAGTGAGGTGGAAGGTTTCTACTGATATTGCAGAAGTTTCCTCTTGAAAACAGACATGTCCATGGTAAGGACAACTTGGTCGCTGATTGTCTCAAGGGTGGGAAGTCAAAAATATTTGTGCTTTGTGTTAGGCCAGTGCGTTACCATGGACAACAATTTATTTTGACAGCACGTTTTCGGTATTGGAGATGAGTTTTGTTAGGTCTCATTCCAAGTGGGGCGGCAGGTAGCCTAGTGGTTAGAGCGTTGGGCCAGTACCCGAAAGTTTGCTCGATTGAAATCTCGAGATGCGAAGGAATAAATCTGTTGTTCTGCCCCTGAACAAGGCAGTTAACCCACTGTTCCTAGGCCGTCATTGTAAATAAGAATTTGATCTTAACTGACTTTCTTAGTTAAATAAAGGTTAAATAAAACATGGACTAGAGTTTTAGAAGCTAGTTGGTTTTCGGATTCTATAAAGAACATTTTGAAAAAAAATACTATTGTATATTATTATTTTGAAATACATGTTTCTTGTTTTTAATTGTTGACAGCCAGTAGACACCATGTTTATATTGTAGAAGGTAAAGCATTGTAGTTGATTATAATGTGAAATGGAAGTTGTTTTCTGTAAGTGGTGAGCAAACTTGACCATCAAAAATATAGGATATATTTGTTGTCTTAAAGGGGATGTGGTTAAAGGCTTTGGTTTTTCCATTAATGTTTTGAGGTTGGACTTTAGCTTGTTAGCTCATAGGAAAGGGGGATACCTAGTCAGTTGTACAACTGAAATGTGTCTTCGGTGCACTGATTGGTGTCACCTCGTTAGTCAGTATGTGTTACACCTGTGCTGGCTTGTCCGTCTCATTAGTGGGAAGGTGTTTCACCTGTGTTGACCCAGGTTCTATTTAAGAGTGTCTGGCCCAGTGTGCCAGTTGTCTTGATAGATGTGGAGAGTCAACACCTTTAGTCTCTCAACCTTTTTGGTTTACTTCCTGTCTTTAGTTTGGAGTGGGTTTTTCTTTTGTTTGCCTCTTCTTGGGCAGATTTAGTGGGTCTCATGGTGGGTGTCTTTTAGGTCTCAGTTGTTGTTACTAGTCAACTTTCAGTGGGCACCCCCGAAGTGTCTTTCAGAGCCCCTCCTAAAAAACAAGCTTGTATTTTGGGTTGGATATTGCATCCAATGAATATTTGAATCAATAGAATTTCCCTAGGGTGCCCATTAGTCTTTCAGTTGTTAGTCTTCTGTTTGTTGTGTACTAAATAATTATGTTTATTTAAAAAAAAAAATTCTTCCTGTGAAGCCATTGTGTTGCATCCATGTCTGAAATGTGCTGTATAAATAAAGCTTGATTTGATTTAAAAAAATTTACTCAATGACTGACCAATCAACAGACTCTTGGTCCCTCTTAGTATGAAAAACAGTATCAATCCCACTTTTCAAGCCTGCTGAAGGCTTGGTGGAGTGGTAAACTCCACCCCCGGCTCTACCAGGGGCTTGAGGTGGTCTCCCACCTACTTATGTCATGTTCTGTGGCCTTGCCGTTCCATTTCTTGACTGCCCCTGCAACACAGAAATAAACACATTTAGTCATATTATATAAAACATTCAAAGTAATGGATATGGAGCATATATGGCCTCAGTTACACCTGGCACCTAAATGTGACTTCTGTCATCTGATCACTCCAAGCTGCATTAGGTTCAAGTCTACCAGAATGGAACTTTGACATAGTCTGGATGCAGTCAGGCCACCGAATATGCATAAGCAATATAAAGAGCTGAGTGGGGAAAAGCACATTTGACACAAGTGACCTTCATAAAAATCTAATAAAACGTTAAGCAGATGTTAATGCGGGTGTAGTGAAATGCTTGTGTTCCTAACTCCAGTGCAGTAAAATCTTAACAATTTCACAACAAATACCTAATACACACATCTAAGTAATGGAATAAGAATATATAAATATATGGACGAGCAATGTCAGAGCGGCATAGACTGAGATACAGTAGAATAGAATACAGTATATACATATCAGATTAGTAATGCCAGTAGACATTATTAAAGTGACTAGTGTTCCATTCCTTAAATTGGCCAATGATTTCAAGTCTGTGTATGTAGGCAGCAGCCTTTTTGTGTAAGTTGTGGCTATTTAACAGTCTGGTGGCCTTGAGATTGAAAAACAGCTTCTGTCTCTCAGTCCCAGCTTTGATGCATCTGTACTGACCTCGCCTTTTGGATTATAGCGGGGTGAACAGGCAGTGGCTCGTGTAATAACAAAGAACAAATGTGTGTGCCTGAGGGGAAATTCACTTTCATACAGCCAAAAGGGTTGAGAAATTACACCAATATCAGTGGACAATTTGCATTAATGTAAATAAACATAGTTGGAACATATTCCCTTTTGCTTACGTGATGAACAGCTAAGGGGATATAAATATTTACCATCTAAACCATGTGTGACCTCTCACCTGTCTGGCTGTAGAAGTGTTCTTCCTAACCAGTCCCTCAACAGCTCTCTGACTGAGCTCCACCCTCACTGGGTCTTCAGAGGAGAGGAAGGCTGAAGAGGGATGGAAGGATGAAGAGGGATGGAAGGATGAATGGATCAGTCAGTCAATAAAGTATAGAGCTGCTGTCTATGCTGTCTGACAAAATTACTATTTTAGTAGTTCATTAAATTAAATAAAGCTTTATGACTGCTGAATACCAACTAGCAATCACTTACATCATGTATTTTCAGGTAGAGATACATCCTTGGGACGTCCCTAGCCCATAGAAGTTGACATTTAAAATGGTTAAAGTAGGGTTTAGGGTAGGGATGTCCCAAGGATTCCGGATAGCATTGACCATTGTGCATTATTCTGTCCCTTTAACATCGCAGATGTAAAAGAAACAGACAAGACAAGTGGTCATTGTAGTTTAAAAGTAAAATCTAATTATGCCAATCTGTATGTGGGGTTGTTTGAGAAGAATGTGATTGTCAGCCCTAACAATCCATTCTAGCAGCTCATCCGGCTCTGAAAAAGGCTTAATTAATGACGTGTTCCTTCTATTCCAGGGGACAGCAGAGGAACTTCATCAATTTCACTCCTTCGTCAATACAAGCAGTGAACATCTGAAATTCACCCTCACCTTTGATGTGCAGGAAACAAGTTACCCGATGGTTGGATGATACTTTTCTCATCAATCACCTTAAATACTTCAAATGGAAATCAACCAATCCTCCGTTGTTAACGCAGTGGAAAGGTCAAAGGCTTTATTATCAAAAAATATAAAGTGCTGGGAAACGGAGAGAAATTAAATGGTGCAGTATGAGACCATGTGGCAGAGAGTGATGCGGGAGCTGGATGTGTGTTCTAGTGGGTCTGGGCCGGTGTGATGTAGTTAATGTTTGTATGTGTATGTTTTGTCTTTTTTATTTTATTAAGTCCCAATGCAAAGTTACACCTCACTGTTCTATTTTTGGAGTTATTACATTAAACCAATCAGAAATCAGAAAAATGCCAAAGTCAGGTGTGATGTAATATGGAGGACCAGCCTATTCCCTATGATGTAAATTACAACAGAAATAACTTCAAATGTAGGACCTCAAAATTAAACCAATCGTTTGCACTCATGACCTGAGCGATTAAAGTAGGCCAACGTTTTGGAAATGCCATGTAACCTAATATCAAAGAATGTTAGCTATATGCTGTTATCTTAGCTAGCTAACGTTATCTATTTAGCCAACTAGCTATTAGCCTAACCAGCGTAGCCAATCAGCACGGCTATGGTCAGCGTGCTAGAGCCCAACAAAGCCTCCTTCCCTCATGCTGCCAAACATACCCTCATAAAACGGACTATCCTGTCGATCCTTGAATTCGGCGATGCCATTTACAAAATAGCCTCCAACACTCTACTCAGCAAATTGGATGCAGTCTATCACAGTGCCATCCGTTTTGTCACCAAAGCCCCTTTAAACTACCCACCACTGCGACCTGTATGCTCTCGTTGGCTGGTCCTCGCTACGTATTGATCTCCAAACCCACTGGCTCCAGGTCATCTTTAAGTCTTTGCTAGGTTAAGCTCTGCCTTATCTCAGCTCACTGGTCACCATAGCAGCACCCACCTGTAGCACGCGCTCCAGCAGGTATATTTCATTGGTCATCCTCAAAGCCAACACCTCCTTTGGCTACCTTTCCTTCCAGTACTCTGCTGCCAATGATTGGAACGAATCGCTGCAGCTGTACACAGCCCATATGTAAATAGCCCATCCAACCAACTACCTACCTCATCCCCATATTTTTTTATTTATTTTTTCTGCTCTTTTACACACCAGTATTTCCACTTCCACATCCTCATCTGCACATATATCACTCCAGTGTTAATTGCTAAATTGTAATTACTTCGCCACTATTCCCTATTTATTGCCTTACCTCCTTACTTCATTTGCACACACTGTATACAGAATCTATATTGTGTTATTGACTGTACGTTTGTTTATCCCATGTGTAACTCTGTGTTGTTGTTTTTGTCGCACTGCTTTGCTTTATCTTGGCCTGGTCGCCGTTGTTAATGTTGGTCTCAACTAACCTACCTTGTTAAATAAAGGGGAAATAAAAAATTATAAAAAAGGTTTTTTAACTCCTGGAGACCAGTTAGAACCCAACTAACAAAACCCAACTAAAACATGACTGCAGATCATAAGAGCAGAGACAATACAGAATGATGAAATCCAAAATAGATAGATTGCAGATGTCAGTCAGCTAACGCGCTAGCAGTAGGCCAAGGTGGAAAAAGCTGCAAAACTCTCGTTGTCTACTTCACAGAGAACATGCTGAAAAGTAGTGATGGGGAGGAGAGTAGCTACCCTCTGCAGCGCCTTACGGTCGAATGCTGAGCAGTTGCCATACCAGGCTGTAATGCAGCTGGTCAGGATGCTCTCGATGGTGCAGCTGTAGAGCTTTTTGAAGATCTGGGGACCCATGCCAAATCTCTTCAGTCTCCTGAGGGGGAAAAGGTGTTGTCGTGCCCTCTTCACAACTGCCTTGGTGTGTTTGGACCATGATAGGTTGTTGGTGATTTGGACCAAGGAACTTGAAACTCTCGACCCGCTCCACTACAGCCCTGTCTATGTTAATGAGGGCCTGTTGGAACCTCCTTTTCCTGTAGTCCACGATCATCTCCTTTGTCTTGCTCACATTGAGGAAGAGGTTGTTGTCCTGGCACCACACTGCCAGGTCTCTGACCTACTCCCTATAGGAAGTCAGGGAGAGGTTGAAAATGTCAGTGAAGACACTTGCCAGTTGGTGCACATGCTCTGAGTACACGCCCTGGTAATCCGTCTTGCCCCGCGGTGTTGGGAATGTTGACCTGTTTAAAGGTCATGCTAACATCGGCTACGGAGAGTGTGATCACACAGTCGTCCGAAACAGCTGGTGCTCTAATGCATGCTTCAGTGTTGCTTGCCTCAAAGCGAGCTTAAAAGGCATTTAGCTCATCTGGTAGCTCAACTCCCTATTCTCTTCACGCGAATGGCGGGGATTTGGGCCTGGTCTCCGGAAAGCAGTATATTGTTCGCATCAGACTCGTTAAAGAAAAAATATTTGTCAAGTTCGAGGTGAGTAATCGCTTTTCCGATGTCCAGAAGCTCTTCACGGTCATAAGAGACGGAACCAGCAACATTATGTATAAAAGTTGCAAACAATGCAAAAAAACTAACAAAATAGCACAGTTGGTTAGGAGCCCGTAAAATGGCAGCCATCCCCTCTGGCGCCATTATTAATCAGGTGGATGTTTGACGAAATGAAGTTTCAGATGTCATTGATCACGTGCTGCTGATAAAGTGATACAGGCATCGGCACACTGCTTTGAAGTATACTACTTAGCGATTTTGAAGCATGCCTCGTGCTAACGGATAACACAACCAACAACTAAGTCTTTAACCACTCTGTGTTGTTACACTGGTGAGTGAAAACTCATGCTTGTAGAAGTTTGTGAGAGTTTTAGAAGTTTGTGAGTGTTTTTGGTGACAAGCCAAATTTCTTCAGCCTCCTGAGGTTGAAGAGGTGCTGTTGCGCCTTCTTCACCACGCTGTCTGTGTGGGTGGACCATTTCAGTTTGTCCGTGATGTGTACGCCGAGGAACTTAAAACTCACCTCCTCCCTGTTGGCCGTCTCGTCGTTGTTGGTAATCAAGCCTACCACTGTAGTGTCGTCAGCAAACTTCATGATTGAGTTGGAGGCGTGCTTGGCCACGCAGTCCTGGAACGCACCCTTGTGGGGCCCCAGTGTTGAGGATCAGCGGGGTGGAGATGTTTTTTCCTACCCTCACCACCTGGGGCCGACCAGTCAGGAAAACCAGGACCCAGTTGCACAGGGCTGGGTCGAGACCTAGGGTCTCGAGCTTAATGACAAGTTTGGAGGGTACTATGCAGCAACACTTAGTCTGCCACCGCGGTAGCTTGGTAGACAAAATAGGCGAACCAATAAAGCTCTTTAGATGCTTTCGTGTATATTAGCAACTGTGTTTTAAACCCACTTCTGTCGTCTAGTCATCTAGCGGGCTGGTTAAGTTAGCATTAGCCTAGCTTGCTAACATCTCCGACCATGAGGTCACTAAGCTACTCTCCTCCTACTAAAGATGAGGAGGAAGAGGAGACTGTTACAATACAGAAACAAGTAGAGGGTGAGGCTGTTACTGTGAAAGAAGAAAAGAAAGACGTTTCAGTGAAAGAAGAGGATGCAGTTTTTGGAGTGTAAGAGGAGGAGGGGGAGATGACTGTCACATCGAAAAATGAGGAAGAAGAGAATGAAACTGGATATCTGGTCCCGGCTTCCCAAAGGCATCTTAAGGCATGCAATGGTTCTAATGATGAATTTAGCAATAAGATGGTTTTAACAAACCGGGCCCTGATTAACACTAGTAAGTACTGTCTTAAATACAGAGGCACAAACTCTGAAGTTGTTGAACTGATGTGTTAAAGGGACAATCTGCAATACTACATCCATATTGTGACTTTTAAATTATTTATTTATAGCCATTGATTCTTGAAGAATATAACACATGCCTCATGAGCTTAGTTCAACTGTTGTACCCCATCAGAACCCCAAATAAGCTTTTTTACTCCAATGTTTAGAAACAATGTAAATCAACACTATAGCCTCAACATGGTTAGAACTATAATGTTGATATATCATGGATGGTCAGTCCCTGCATCCATAGGTCTGTCTATGAATTTGAGACCAGTTACATTTCCCCAGCCCCATCCATCATCTTATTAGCAAAACAGTGGTGGAATGACAGCTTTGTTATTGTTTGAACTGCAGATTGATTGAGTGATTGTTGTATGGCTCTTTAAAGGGACAACCTAGGATTTAAACAGCAACAAAATGGCTGCCCAGAGACTTGGTTTGGTAAACAGCTGAGGGATGGGGGCTAAAAGTGTAGTCATTCTAAAATTCATAGAGGAAGCTATTGTAGCAACCGTAACCGTCAAAAGGTTAGGCCATCTTGGCATAACAGTTATAAGGTGTTGGCTTGACAGTCGCTGGACCCAGGTTTGAGTCCCGCTCAGGGCTACCCCCTGAATTCACTACACTATGAATACAAGGACTGGCCATCCATGAGGTCTAAATTATAGTTTAACCAGATTTCGAGGCTATATAGTATATTCTGTTTCCTGTGGGGGTCAAATTGTTAGAGCTGTTGATAAGTCATTGTATAATATTCAGCCAATTTATTTTCATGCCATTACATCAATATAGCCTAACCAGAAGAGAAGGAACTCCTCCCGAACCTCCTCCTCCTGCTGGCCTTCGTAAATTCTGACGTTGCTGGTAAATATAAGTTGGAAACATTTGGAGTGGAAGTTTATCTTAAAATTTCTACCAATTTGCTTGGCAGTTATGATTTTCATGTGCACATTTTACTGTAACAGTTTCATTTAATTTATAATAGTATCTCAAATCATTGTCTGTGATTAATCTACATTCTAAATGAAAATTATACAAATCTAAAAGTAACTTTTGCCATTGCCAACTATGTAAAAATAGTCTACATAAAGCCAACAAATAAGAACATTGCAGCCTGCAGTTTGAAAACATCCTGATAAAAAGAAATATCATATAAATCACATTGGCTGCGCATGGCCTGTCTACAACGAACTTGAAACGTATCAAATATCAACCGGGTCGGCCAAACTTGCAATGGCAAGTTTGCAACAGTGTATAAAATATTCTGGGCCCTCAGTTTCCAGCGCCAGTGAGTTCTGGACAGACACAGCTGTAGGCTATTTGTGCAAGGGATAAGAAGTAATTAGGTATTTTATGACATTTAAACTGGATTAGCGCATTACATCTTTCCCTTTCGTGCCGAGTGGTTATTGAAAGGGCGAGAGCTGGAAATATTTTACGAAAATAAACTCAAAAAAAGAAACGTCCCTTTTTCAGGACCCTGTCTTTCAAAGATAATTCGTAAAAATCCAAATAACTTCACAGATCTTCATTGTAAAGGGTTTAATCACTGTTTCATGCTTGTTCAATGAACCATAAACAATTAATGAACATGCACCTGTGGAACGGTCGTTAAGACACTAACATTTTACAGACGGTAGGCAATTAAGGTCACAGTTATGAAAACATATGACACTAAAGTGACCTTTCTACTGACTCTGAAAAACACCAAAAGAAAGATGCCCAGGGTCCCTGCTCATCTACGTGAATGTGCCTTCAAATACTTTGAGGAACTTTTCTCATTTGCAATTGATTTTAATAAGACTTTGTTTACTTTCTGTTTGAGGTGAAGAAAATATTACTTTATGAAGCTCCAGAACTCATTAGTGGTGGTGCGTTAAGACTATCAGAAATGCTATCAAACATCCCCAAATGGGTATGTTTACAGGCCTACATTTGCGTGCAGACCAGGTAGACTAGTCATACTTCTATATGCGTAATCAGGTAGTTTCCCTCCTTCAGGGAACAGTAGTTATAGTCATAACGTCACCATTGTCATATGATGAACTTAAATACTGGAACTTGCTGTCGGAGAGTTTTTTGTATTCAGATCTCTGAAATGCACTCTAACTACGTAACATTTAGTGTCTCCTTATGTTACGCCTGGGAAACAGTTTTCATGGGCACAGCAATCCTACATCATTTCAGAGTTTGCTGAAGCCAACGGTTCTGAGTCACCTTAACTTTATTGACAACACCCAAATGGATACTGTCATTAACGCGGTTCTTAAACTTCTCAAGTACCAGTGGGTCGCTAGCGGGCTCATCCTGACACTACCAGCGAAAATCTAAAGCGCCAAATTCAAAATCCGATAGTTTAATTATTAAACATCCAGCAATATACAAGTGTTCCATACTCATCAAAAGCTCTGTTTCTTGGCAATATCACAGCGTTGTCAGATTTCAAAAAGGCTTTACGGCGAAAGCAGCACATTCATTTGTTTGAGGCTAGCACCTCACATATTTTCCAATAGCCATGTATCGATTAGCCATCATGGCACACACATAACACATTTCACAGCGAAAACAAATCAATTACCTGTTGAAGAACTTCTGCTGAGGTCATCCTAAGTGTCCAACGAAAACAATCCATGGTTCTTTTGTTAGAAAAAGTAACGTCTTTTATCCATAAATCCTCCATTTGGTTCGCGCGCGTTATAATCAGAAACGACAGCCTCCACTCCTCCATTGAAACGCGGCGCCAACTCGTTCAAATTATACCTATAAACTTGTCCAAAAACAATCAAACATAGTTTTAAATGTATCCTTAGGAACACTTTTACGTATATTTACTATTATAAATCAGCCGGAATATAAACTGATCAATAACGACGATAAAACAGACACTCCGTGACTTCTCGTGCGCGCGCAATGTGAACAGTTTTCATAAAGAGTGGACCTCATGGTTTCCTCGTTTTCTCTGGGATAACTCACCCAAAATGGAGGAAAACACCATCCAGAGGCTGGTGACATCATAAGGAAGCGACCTGCACTGCATTCATATGCCTATATATGGTCATTTTCAATAGGGAGGGGTTCCAAAATGAGCAATGTGTCAAAATGACTTTTTCCAGGACAGAGATTCCTCAGGGTTTTGCCTGCTATATGCGTTCTGATTGACTCACAGACAAATGGTTAACAGTTTTGGAAAATGCAGAGTGTTTCCTATCCAATGGTACTAAATATATCCATTTCCTGGGCCTAAATGGGAGGCATTTTACTTTGGGCACGCCAGGCTCTCCAAAACAGTCACCTCTGCTGCTGGTACTTGTGAAGTTAAATAATTACACATAATACTGTAGCTGCTTAGTTACAGTCACATGTTCAACTATCATCAGCTGATCTAGGAAATCATTTTCTGAGTGCCAGTCAAATAACATCACGACGTGCAACAACAACCAAAGGTCTTCTTCATTCATTACTCTGGTAAAGACAGTTATGCCGTGCTCCACGTTGGATCCAACATCCCTAACAAGTTAATATTTATAATGTGTTATTGTCTGCTTGATTTACAGTAGGGTCTCGATAGTCTGTTTGGACACAGTTACTTTGCTCATAATGTGTAGAGAACTGTTCCTCGATGGATAGGCTATTGTACACTACATAGCTATTTTCTTTAATTCAGGACATTTAGAACACATTACAGAGTAGCGTAGTTGGATTATTCACAAAATGATCTGGTTATGAAATGTCATGACAAAGACATTTTAGTTTCCATGTTTTGCCTGAAATATTAAAATATTTATCAGGACATTCAAACGAGCATTACAGTTATAATCCAAAGTAGTGTGAAATGCACTCATAAGCAACCTGGAAATGGAGGCTGTATTTTCTGTCAGCATATGAGAACTCCCCTGAGTTTTCCCCCACGGTGGTCAATTAGTGAATAGACACAGAGCTTAATGTGAGTTTCCTTGAGTAGCACTCCTGATCTTGCGCTGTAATATTCATAGCTGTGATCAATGTGACGAGAGATACTCTGATAAAAGATCTCTGATCAAACATCAGAAAATGCATACATGAAGTAGTTGTTTCATGATATCAATTAAATAATGTCACAATGCCCTAATTGTTTCCCCCCTGTTCTATTGATTTCAGCGTGATATGGATATGAGCCTCTCAGTGGAAAAATCTTTGTAATTTGCTCTGTTCATCTTCCCTCGATCTTGACTAGTCTGCCAGTTCCTGCCACTGAAAACATCCCCATAGCATGATGCTGCCACCACCATGCTTCACTGTAGGGATGGTGCCAGGTTTCCTCCAGATGTGACCCTTGGCATTCATGCCAAAGAGTTCAATCTTGGTTTCATCAGACCAGAGAATCTTGTTTCTCATGGTCTGAGAGTCCTTTAGGTGCCTTTTGGCTAACTCCAAGCGGGCTGCCATGTGCCTTTTACTGAGGAGTGGCTTTCGTTTAGCCACTTTACCATAAAGGCCTGATTGGTGGAGTGCTGCAGAGAAGTGTCAGTCACCTCCCTTACCAAGGCCCTTCTACCCCAATTGCTCAGTTTGGCCAGGTGGCCAGCTCTAGGAAGAGTCTTGGTGGTTCCAAACTTCTTCCATTTAAACATGATGGAGGCCACTGTGTTCTTGGGGACTTTCAATTCTGCAGAAACGTTTTGGTACCCATCCCCAGATCTGTGCCTCGACACAATCCTGTCTCGAAGCGTAGCAGAGGGGTGAGTGTGTTGAGGTTGAACACCTTTCGGTTACTGGCCCAATGCTCTAACCACTAGGCTACATACCGCCCCAATACATTGGCTCAGATCAGTATTTAAATCTGTTACATTGACTCAGATCAGTATTTAATTCTGCTACACTGACTCGGATCAGTATTTAAATCTGTTTCATTGACTCAGATTTATTTAAATCTGTTTCATTGACTCAGATCAGTCGGTGTTTGACTTATACTGTCTGTGGAGGTGCAAGAGGTGTGACTAGCTGAAGTGAGCTCTAGTTGCCACTAATGTGATGTCATCCCCCCTGAGACTTGAAGTAGTGTCTCCTCCCGTCTGTCATGAATGGATCTATATTTTAATACTGGAAGCATCTCTGCCGCGGGAGAATCTCTTGCAATTTGCACTGATCAGCTTCATTCTGCTACACTCACTGTCCTCCTTCTCCAGTGGTTGGCTTGCTAGCTACACGTGTCATTTAATTTCCGTCCTGGCCCAGTCAGCCATACAGGGATGGAACTCATACACTACATAGTTACTTTGCAGCCCATGTAAAAGTTATCCTTCACTGTGGTCACTCTCCAGGGAATTTTTCTCTCGTCTCCACTATCCGTGCTCTACCCTTTTGGTTACTGTGGATTTAAGATTATTTATGGCATCCATGTCCAATGCAGACATGATGGGTTAGTGCCGGGACATTATATCTGATGATAGGACGACATAAATTGTATCTTGGAAAGTCTACACTTTCTAGTTATCAGATTCACATGGAAATGTTGTGCAATTTAAAAGTTTAAATATGAAACTATTTGTGAGAAGATTAAATGTGATTTTAGCTTTTAAATTAGAGAATTGTTTTCATAAGTAAACTTATGCTCACTCAATGGCCACGCCCAAGTGAACAGACATTGGTTGGAGAGGGATGAAAAATGCCCTTCTCTTCCCCAGTATAAAGCCCCTGTGACCCAATTCACATCAGACTAAGCAAACCCTGGCGTGAGCTGTTGTTGCGAATGGTTGAACAACTACTCGTAACAAAATTTACATGAGACCAGATCACGTGGAGGTGACGATCACCATGCTGGAGTAGTGAATTTCGACTAGATCAGCCAGAATACAGCACGAGCTGATTATGGCAACTTGGTATGAATTTTGAACTATTATTCACTAAAGAAGAAGTGATGCATCGTAGACGTCGCGTAGTCAGCTGCAGCTGTAAACGTACATGGCCTAGGAAAGAACAGACAATCTCCTGAGAACGACAGGGTACTTCAACGTATCCGCTCTACAGCACTATGACCAGGAAGATTCTTCAAAGGACAATGGCGATCTCTGCTGAGCAAACCAGTCTTCCATCTTCGACCCATCTATCGGAGCGCAGCTCAGAGTAAATATATATCTTGCATTTTCTTTTTCCGAATGGGCGGGTATTAGAATGCATAAGATTCTGTATTTACGGTAGCATAGTTTGTCATGGTCCGATAGAGACCCAATCCCTTTGTCCCTCTGTCTTTCCGCTCTTTCATTCAAACCCAACCCCCTTCCTTTGTGTAACCAGACGTCATATCGGGTTAGTCCACTAGGGACCTTTCATGACATGATCCATCCTGTGTATATATATTCTGTGTGATTATTTAGTAAATAAATAATTAAGCCAATTTGTGTATTGTTGATTCAACTTGTTAGGTCCGTGCAGATAACCAAGTACTTTACGACAATCAGAATGAGACGGAATAAGGTGGTAGCCATGGCACCTGTGGTTGACTGTGACAGTGTAGGATGGAGTGTCACTGTTGGTCTCCAATGAGTAACGATTAATAATTGACTGCTATTGATATTAAAGATGTTCTTTGAGTGGATTCGGGAGATAACCGCTCTATATCCGTGGCGCCCCAGGTTATTAAGGGTTTAATTGTTGCATGATTTAATTCAGTCACGTAATCAATTAAACGTTAGGTAATCTATTTGATAAAATAGCATGTCATATAATTTAATCATAGTCAGAGACACGACAGAGGTGAGAGGTCACACATGGTTAAGATGGTAAATATTTAGCGGTTCATCACATCAGCTATGTTTATTTACATTAATGGAATTGTCCAGATATTGGTGTAATTTCTCACCCCTTTTGGCTATATGAAAGTACATTTCCCCTCAGGCACACACATTTGTTCTTTGTTATTATTAAGGTAATTTGTGTCAAATGTATTTTTCCCCACTCATTCAGCCCACCCATCTCTTTACATTGTCAAAAGCCAATCCTGGTAGATCTGAACCTAATGCAGCTTGGAGTGATGTCACATTTAGGTGCCAGGTGTAACTGAGGCCATAAATGCTCCATATCCATTACTTTGTTTTAAATAATATGACAATGTGCTTATTTTTGTGTTGCAGGGGCAGTAAAGAAATGGGATGGCACGGCCACAGAACATGACATAAGCAGAGCTGTGGGAGACCACCTCAAGCCCCTGGTAGAGCCGGGGGTGGTGTTTACCACTCCTTCAGCAGGCTTGAAAAGTGGGATTGATCAGTTTGATCCATTTGTTTGTTTCAGTTTTCAGTAGTTGAATTCTTTGATGTATTGTTGATTTCAAAAAATTTCATTTTCAACAAATGCACTGGGTTGGTTGAAAAGTGATACTGAACTTACATACCATGCACTGTTTTGCAATATGTCCAAATCAAAACAAGCTTTATTTATACAGCACATTTCAGACATGGATGCAATGCAACGGCTTCACAGGAAAAAAGTAATAAAAAAAACCATTTAGTGCACAACAAACATAAGAGGATAAAAACAGAAGATTAACAACTGAAAGACTAATGAGCACACTACAGAAATGCCATTGATTAAAATAGTAAGGATTGGATGCAATATCCAACCCAAAATAGCTTGTTTTACTCCATTGTTTGTTGCAACATTCACCAGAAAGAAAATCAAACGTGTCCCTTAAAACGAAGAGGAATCTAACAAAGAGTCAATGACAACAACCAAAACTAAACAGGCAGGGTTTTAGGAGGCGTTTTGAAAGACACTATGGGGGTGTCCACTGAAAGTTGACTAGTAACAACAGCTGGGACCTAAAAGACACCCAACATGAGACCCACTAAATCTGCCCAAGAAGAGGCAAACAAAAGAAAAACACAAACTAAATTTAAAGCCAGGAAGCAAACCAAAAAAGTAGCGCAACTAAAGTTATTAACCCTCCACATCTATCAAGACGACTGGAGCACTGGGCCAGCCACATAAATAGCACCTGGCGCACTGGGCCAGCCACTCTTAAATAGCACCTGGGCCACTCTTAAATAGCACCTGGAGCACTGGGCCAGCCACTCTTAAATAGCACCTGGGCCAGCTCAGGTGAAACACCTTCCAATTAACGAGATGGACAAGCCAGCACAGGTGTAACACATACTGACTAAGGAGGAGACGCCAATCAGTGCACCCTACATGCTAACGAGCTATACGTGTTAAAGTCCACCCTCAAAACATGAATGGAAAAAGCAAAGCCAGTAACACCTTCTCCCTTAAGACAACAAATAAACTCAACAAAAAAAGAAACGTCCTCTCAGTGTCAACTGTGTTTATTTTCAGCAAACTTGTATAAATATTTGTATGAACATAAGATTCAACAACTGAGACAAACTGAACAAGTTCCACAGACATGTGACTAATTTAATAATGTGTCCCTGAACAAAGGGGGGGGGTCAACATCAAAAGTAACAGTCGGTATCTGGTGTGGCCACCAACTGCATTAAGTACTGCAGTGCATCTCCTCCTCATGGACTTCACCAGATTTGCTGTGAGATGTTACCCCACTCTTCCACCAAGGCATCAGCAAGTTCCCGGACATTTCTGGGTTGGAATGGCCCTAGACCTCACTCTCCGATCCAACAGGCCCCAGACGTGCTCAATGGGATTGAGATCTGTGCTCTTCGCTGGCCATGGCAGAACACTGACATTCCTGTCTTGCAGGAAATCACGCACAGAACGAGCGGTATGGCTGGTGGCATTGTCATGCTGGAGGGTCATGTCAGGATGAGCCTGCAGGAAGAGTACCACATGAGGGAGGAGAATGTCTTCCCTGTAACGCACAGCGTTGAGAATGCCTGCAATGACAACAAGCTCAGTCCGATGATGCGGTGACACACCGCCCCAAACCATGACGGACCCTCCACCTCCAAATCGATCCCGCTCCAGAGTACAGGCCTCGGTGTAATGCTCATTCCTTCGACAATAAACGCAAATCCGACCATCACCCCTGGTGAGACAAAACCGCGACTCGTCAGTGAAGAGCACTTTTTGCCAGTCCTGTCTGGTCCAGCAACGGTGTGTTTGTGCCCATAGGCGACGTTGTTGCCAGTGATGTCTGGTGAGGATCTGCCTTACAACAGGCCTACCAGCCTCTCTCAGCTTATTGCAGACAGTCTGGTCTGCCACTGCGAGGACGATCAGCTGTCCGTCCTGTCTCCCTGTAGCTCCCCGTCTCACAGTACGGACATTGCAATTTATTGCCCTGGCCACATCTGCAGTCCTCATGCCTCCTTTCATCATGCCTAAGGCACGTTCACACAGATGAGCAAGGACCCTGGGCATCTTTCTTTTGGGGTTTTTCAGTCAGAAAAGTTTTCATAACTGTGACCTTAATTGCCTACCATCTGTAAGCTGTTAGTGTCTTAGTGACAATTCCACAGGTGCATGTTCATTAATTGTTTATGGTTCATTGAACAAGCATGGGAAACAGTGTTTAAACCCTTTACAATGAAGATTTCAAATCAATTAAACAAACATTCACGGTTCTACATTGTGACATCATTAAAATACTCCAACTAAAATGTTAACATGCCACATTGTGACATTACATTGATATTATGAAACAACTTTCATGTATGTATTTTCTGATGTTTAATCAGATATCTTTTATCTGAGAATCTCTTGTCACATTGATTACAGCTATGAGGTTTCTCTCCTGTGTGTGTTCTCTGGTGTGATACCAGGCTGTTTAGCCAATTAAACCTCTTCCCACATTGACTACAACTATATGGTTTCTCTCCTGTGTGTGTTCTCAGATGCACTATCAGGCTGTTTAACTGAGTAAAACTCTTCCCACATTGATCACAGCTATAAGGTTTCTCTCCTGTGTGTGTTCTCTGGTGTGTCATCAGACAGCCAGATGTAACAAAACTCTTCCCACATTGAGTACAGCTATATGGTTTCTCTCCTGTGTGTGATCTCTGGTGCACTATCAGGCTGCTTGACTGATTAAATCTCTTCCCACATTGATCACAGCTATATGGTTTCTCTCCTGTGTGTGATCTCTGGTGCACTATCAGGCTGCTTGACTGATTAAATCTCTTCCCACATAGATCACAGCCATAAGGTTTCTCTCCTGTGTGTATTCTCTGGTGTATCTTCAGATCTCCAGATTGAACAAAACTCTTCCCACATTGATTACAGCTATATGGTTTCTCTCCTGTGTGTGTTCTCTGGTGTTTAGTCAGATTGCTAGATGTAAAAAAACACTTCCCACATTGAATACAGCTGTAAGGTCGCTCTCCTGTGTGCATTCTCTGGTGCACCTTCAAGGTGTGTGATGTTGAAAAGCTTTTCCCACAATATGAACAATGGTGAAGCTTCTCTCCTGTGTGTCTTCTCTGGTGCACTATCAAGGAGCTTGACACAGTAAAACTCTTTCCACATTGATCACAGCCATAAGGTTTCTCTCCTGTGTGTGTTCTCTGGTGTAAAGTCAGCTGGCTAGATGTAGAAAAACTCTTCTCACATTGATCACAGCCATAAGGTTTTTCTCCAGTGTGAATTCTATGATGTATTTTAAGGTCTACTGTAGAGTTAAATCTTTTCCCACAGTCAGAGCACCAGTGAGATTTCCCTCCAGTGTGAATTCTCTGGTGAACTTTTAGTGAATTTGATCTCGTGAAACGTTTCCCACAGTCAGAGCAGCAGTAAGGTTTCTCTCCTGTTGGTCTCTGCCTATGTTTCTTGAGGTGTTCTGATTTGGAGAGACTATTCTCTGCCTCGTCAGCACCATGATGTTGTTGAGGTTCCCCAGAGGATCCACAATAGTCACGTCTCTCTCCTGTGTGAATGACAAAGTCATACAGATGGTTAAAGTCCCACAACAGCAGATATCCATTGATAATTTGAGGTAAAAGGTGATGCCCAGAGTGTACCCATGAAGTTGTACAACAACTGACATCTGTTAAATTATTTGAATATTAAGACAGTCAATCATATTTTGTCTTGTTTTCACATTAGTAGTAACATCAATGATTGAAGGCTAGAAATAAGTTATTAAAGTTGTTGAAACTCTAAGTAGTGTGCCAGATGACTTTTGGTCTCCAGTATAGGCCCCTTTCTGTGTTTGCTAAAATTGCGGCCATTTGATTGCAGAAACTACTCCCTGCTGTGGAGGAAACCGCTAGTTATGGAAGTAGTATATCCACATAGAGCAAAAATGGTGAGCTTAGATTTTAGTTGTTAACAATGTATTCTGAATATTACAGCTCACTATCAGCACAAGATCGGGAGTGCTACTGAAGGAAACTCACATTAAGCTTGTGACGCTATTTACTAATTCACCACCGTGGGGAAAACTCAGGGGAGTTCTCATAGGCTGACAGCAAAAATAGACTCAATTTCCAGGTTGCTTATGAGTGCACTTCACATTACTTTTGGAGTATAATTGCAACGCACGTTTGAATGTCCTGTTTGTGTTATTGTCGCAAATCAACTGCTTTACACTTAAAAAAAACTTCAATCAGTAAAATGCTCTTTGGCTGAGGTTATACACTAAGTGTATGTCAAATTGGCACATAAATTCACCTAACAATAACATAGATCAACTGTAGGACCCATAACTTCACCTAACAACAAGATAGATATATAATTTAATATTTCAGGTGAAACGTGGAAACTAAAATGTCTTTGTCATGACATTTCATAACCAGATCATTTTGTGAATAATACCACTAGGCTACTCTGTAATGTGTTGTCATTCTAAATGTCCTGAATAAAGGAAAATAGCTCTGTGTGTTGTACAATAGCCTATCCATCAAGGAAAGGTTCTCTACACATTATGCTCAAAGTATATCCGTTCCCAAACAGACTAACGAGGCCCTACTGTAAATCAAGCAGACAATAACACATTATAAACATCCATTTGTTAGGGATGTTGGATCCAACGTGGAGCACGGCATAACTGTCTTTACTGGTGTAATGAATGAAGAAGCACTTTGCTTCTTGCTGCATGTCGTGGTGTTTGTCATTTGACTGTCCAAAAATTGTCCGACAGCAAGATCCAGTATTTAAGTTAAAGTTCATCATATGACAAGCTTAACGTTTTGACTATAACTACTGTTCCCTGAAGGAGGGAAAGTAGGTTATCATAATGCCAACCCAAACGGATACTAAATGTAACGGCCCATGGCGGACCACCCAGACCTGATCCCGCAAGATACGTTAGTTATATCAATTTATTAATTGTCTTTTATTTGAAACACTCCTGTCAATGTTGAGTAAGCACGCACACCTGATTACGCATATATAAGTAGGATTAGTCTACCTGGCCTGCGCGCAAATGTAGGCCTATAAATGTGCCCATTTGGGGATGTCTGATAGTATTTCTGATTGTCTTAACGCACCACCACTAAGGAGCTGTGGAGCTTCTCAAAGCAAATGTTTCTTCACCTCAAACAGCAAGTAAAAAAGTCTTATTAAAATCAATTGCAAATTACAGTTTCTCAAAATATTCGAAAAATATTTCCAGCTCTCACCCTTTCAATAACCACTCAGCACCAAAGGGAAAGATAATGTGCGGATCCAGTGGAAATGTCATACAATACCTGATTACTTCTTATCCCTTGCACAAATAGCCTACAGCTGTGTCTGTCCAGACCTCGCTGGCGCTGGAAACTGAGGGCCCAGAATATTTTATACAATGTTGCAAGCTTGCTATCACAAGTTTCAGGCGACCCAGTTGATCGTTGATACGTTTCATGTTCGTTGTAGACAGGCCATGCACAGCCAATGTGATTTATAGGATATTTATTTTTATCAGGATATTTTATACCTGCAGGCTGCAATGTTTTTATGTTGGCTTTAAGTAGACTATTTTTACATAGTTGGCAATGGCAAAAGTTACTTTTAGATTTGTATCATTTTCATTTAGATTTAGAATGTAGATCAATCACAGACAATGACTTGAGATACTAATATAAATTAAATGAAACTGTTCCACAAAAATGTGCATATGAAAATCATAATTGGCACGCAGATCAGTAGAAATGGTAAGATGAATTTGCACTCCAAATGTAGGTTTGCCGACTGCTTGTGAAGCCTATTACCAGCAACGTCAGAATTACCGAAGGCCAGCAGGAGGTGGTGGTTTGGGAAGAGTTTTTTTCTCTTCTGGTTAGGCTATATTGATGTAATGGCATGAAAATAAATTGGCTGAATATTATACAATGACTTATCAACAGCTCTAACAATTTGACCCCGACAGGAAATCTTCACTGGCAATTATAGGATTTACTATATAGCCTCAAAATCTGGTTAAACTATAATTTTGACCTCACAGATGGCCAGTCCTTGTATTCATAGTGTAGTGAATTCAGGGGGTAGCCCTGAGTTGAACTCAAACCTGGGTCTATTGACTGTCAAGCCAACACCTTATAACTGTTACGCCAAGATGTCTGAACTTCTTGACGAGGTCCCTAGGTTTTGGGTTAAGGTTGCTACAATAGCTTTCTCTATGAATTTGAGAGTGGTTACATTTCTCCAGCCCCCATTCCTCCGCTGTTTACCAAACCAAGTCTCAAGGAAGCCATTTTGTTGCTGTTTAAGTACTTGGTTGTCCCTTTAAAAAAGGCACATCAATCAATCAAAAAACTTGCAGTTCAAACAATAACAAAGCTGTCATTCCGCCACTGTTTTGTTTTAACCATGTTGAGGCTATTCAGTGTTGATTTACATTGTTTCTATACATGGGAGTAAAACAAGCTTATTTGGGGTTCTGATGGGGTACAACAGTTGAACTAAGCCCATGAGGCATGTGTTATATTCTTCAAGAATCAATGGCTATAAATAAATCCTTTAAAAGTCCAAATATGGATTTAGCAATTGCATATTTCCCCCTTAACACCACACATCAGTTCAACAACTGCAGAGTTTGTGCCTCTGTATGTAAGACAGTACTTACTAGTGTTAATCACGGCCCGGTTTCGCGAAAGCATCATACGGCATCGTTCATCGTTAGAACCATTGGTTGCCTTAAGATGCGTTTGGGAAACCGGGCCCAGATATCCAGTTTCATCCTCTTCTTCCTCCTCATTTTTCGATGTGACAGTCATCTCCCCCTCCTCCTCTTTCACTCCGAAAACTGCATCCTCCTCTTTCTCTTCTTGTTTTACTGTAACGTCCTCCTCTTTCACTCTGAACGCGTCTTCCTCTTCTTTAACTGAAACGTCTTCCTCTTCTTTCACGGTAACAGCCTCACCCTCTACTTGTTTTTGTATTGTAACATCCTCCTCCTCTTTCACCCGAGCTTCTTTCTCCGTCCAGCAGACCTCCTCTTCTTTAGCAGGAGGAGAGTAGCTTAGTGACCTCATGGTCGGGGATGTTAGCTAGCTAGGCTAGTGCTAACTTAACCAGCCCGCTAGCTGACCAATAACAACACCGTAAATATGAAATTAAATCGGATAATTAACTAGACGACAGAAGTGGGTTTAAAACACAGTGGCTAATATACACTAAAGCGTCTAAAGAGCTTTATTTGTTCGGCTATTTTTGCTAGCAAGCTACCGAGGTGGCTGACTAACTGTTGCTGCTGTTGAAAGAAGCTTCCCGTCCACTAGAATTAACGTCACAATAGCAGCATTGCCTTAAAGTCGCACATCGCCATCTGTTGACTGGAGTGGGTAACGCAGTTGAGTAAAACGTGTATTTTATCTTCAGACAACAAGTTAAACTATAGGAAGCATGAGTTTTTACTCACCAGTCTAACAATACAGTGTGGTTAAAGACTTAGTAAGTTAGTTGTATTTACAATCTGGTTACCTATATGTAGCAGTGTGATGTTGTTCCCCTAGGTTATGCATCAATTACAGCTGCATAGCTAATGTTATTTTTTTGTGTATAAACACTTTTTCATATCTATTTTGTAAATACACCTGATTGTAAAAGTTGTGTATATTTTGGTTGGTCCATCGCAGGTTATCTGCATTTACGTACCCTCTTATTGTTCTCTTTTGCCTGACCTTCAACTAGCAAGGTGCCGGAGAGCTGTAACGGTACCACGGGCTAACATATTGTTTGTTGTCACTTCGTGTTCAGGGCAAATACAAATAATCCAACAAGCAGCTTTCCAGTTGTGGCAGTGTCCAAATTAAAAGTACACAACGCAGAACGAACCACGCTACAAACTGGTGCCGCGACCTGCCGTCCACCGGAGCTGTGGATGAGGTGCGCGATATGCGCATTTTATGGTTTGCTATAAGCGAATATATACTGTAAATAGTGAATGTGAATGTAGCATATTCATTAGATAAGGGTATTTGTTTATTTGCATGTTTTGAAGGAAATTGTTTATTGCCATTTTTTTGTATTTGAATGCAGGAAAATTACATTGTATTTTAGTGCTCTATTGAGCCATGGAAGACTCTCAAGTCCATAAAATGAGTTATGCTGGGGATTTTAGTGTGGGTAGAGGGAGGGGTGTCCTTGCATTTACACCAATTGTACAGTCAGTTCCTGGGAGTAGATTGTTTGCTAGTCCTGAGTTTACAAGCACTGGGAGGGGTAGGCTGTTTTCTCCACCTGACCAGGGTATCACACCTCTGTCTTTTGATGTACCATCATCCCCAGTCCTCAGTAATAATGGGACGCCTCCGAGTCAGCTTAGTGACCTTATTAAGCAGAATCTATCTTTGAACCAATCAGAGCGAGTTTACTACAGCCTGGGGCTTCAAGTCTTTCTCCTGCCCGCCCCCCTCACCAACCCCAGCATTTTCCCCTGCCTGAGCAGTGTGGGTCAACTTTTATTGATGCGTCCAAGCTGAATCTGGTTGTGAAGTCAGATGTTAGTGCCCCACCTTTCTTTAGTGGTGATGGCTCAGATAAGTACTCCGTCATGGAGTGGTAGGAGCTAATGGGAGTCTACCTAGAGAAGAGGGATGCACTGGGTCTGAGAATGTTGGGGAGGTGATGTCTAGGCTCATGGGGAGGGCACGGGATGTGACCAAAGTCTGGATGCGTAACAACCCTGTTGTCACAGATGTTAAGGCGGTGTTCAGTGTTCTCAAGCAACACTTTGGGGATACTGTCTGCTCAGGTATGCCATTAGCTGATTTCTATTCAATCAAACCATATGCTAATGAGGGTCCACTAGATTTCTGGATTAGGCTTAACAAAGCTGCAGAGGCAGCTGAACAGTACCTTGTAAGTGAGGGTAGGACCTTGCCCAATCAGGGCTCAGAGTTGGCAGTCATGTTTGTACGCAACTGTCCTGATAGAGTTGGCCCAAGTGTTCAAGAGCAAACAACCTTCGTGACTGGACAGCCAGTGAGGTACAGGATTGTTTGGATGAACTGTTAAGGGAACGTAAAGTATGTAGAGCACAACTTTCACAGCAGGTGGCTGCTGTCTTTTGACTCCCCCCCAGGAGGGAGTGGGTCCTAATATGACACACCTAATGTGTCATCTTTTTCTCAAGGTGGCCGTGAACAAGACCAAGGCCCCATCTGTATCTGAGGGTGGGACATTAGAGAACGTTTTGACTTTGTTAGAGAAGGCTCTTGTCAGCAGTACTCAGTCTGTGAACAGAGGGCCCCGTAAACAGTTCCCCAAACGTCAGCGTGAGTGTGCTGTCTGTGGAAGCACTAATCACTGGACCAAAGCTCACTGTCAGATGCACCAGCTGTGTTTCAAGTGCTTCTCTCCGGGCCACATGAGCTTTGACTGTAGTGAGACTGAGCAGTGACAGAGCCCTGGATGTGGACAGACTGGCAGGTCTCAGGAAAACTAGAAAGCCTCCATTCTGAGGGCAATGTGGGGCAGTCAGATTTTTCCTCTACTGATGATGATATCCAATCTGTTTATTCTTATTTTTGTGAGTCAGTACCCAAGAACAGCACAGTAATTTTTCAGAACACAATGAGAATTACTCAGAATGACCGTTTGTTTTACACCACCGTGCTAGTACAGATAAAGTTGAGCTGAAGGGGATGTTAGATAGTGGGTCCATGGCTACTACTCTGCGTGCAGATATTGTACCTCGGTTGAGGGAGGCGGGAGTGGTAGAGGGGAAGGTGGCTTCAGTTATGTAGTCCCAGTGCTTATTGCAGATGGGCAGGTTGATGAACTCATTGTGGGCACTAATGTGTTGAAGTCTCTGATTAGACAGTTAAAATCAAATGACAGCTACTTGCGGGTGGTGGGTACACCAGGTTCCTCTAGCCAGTGTGATGACAGCCACTTCCTACGTCTCCTGTCAAATCTGGAGAGATGGAGAGGAGACTCCATCCCAGATAAAGTGGGCACCATTAAGTTGAAGAGAGCAGTAACGCTCCAACCCATGAGTGAGCATCTGGTGTGGGGCCGCCTACCCCCAAAGACAAAACTCTCTGTGGGCAGTACTGTTGTCGATGGCTCCCTGTGAAGATTGTGAATCCAACAACAACGCCAGTTACCCTGAGATGAAAATGCTAAAGTGGCGGATGTGTACCCTTGCATTGCTTTGGAGGATTTTGACGATGTCAAGCAGAAAGCAGCTTACCAGAACGTGGCAAAAGTACAATGTGACAGCTCACATGGCAGTCTGACAGCTAAGAATTCAGTTGGTGGCAGTGTAGTTAATGGCAACAGTACACTGAGCAATCTTGGACTTCAAGGCCTGTCTGTTGAGGAGTGTCCAGTTTCACAGTTCTGGAAAGACAGACTTGTCAATTTAATTGAGAAGTATGACACAGTGTTCTCTAGACAGCCTGGATTGTGGCAAGGCAAAAGAGTTCTGCCATCGCATATGGCTGACTGATGACCGCCCATTCCGATTACCTTATCGTAGGCTTTCTCCAGCTCATTACCAAAAACTCAGGGAAACACTGGATGATATGGAAGAAAAGGAAATCGTCAGAAAATCCAGCAGTGAGTATGCCTCACCATTTGGTGCTGGTATGAAAAAAGAATTGGGACTTGCGCCTATGTACTGACTTTAGGTGGTTAAATGCCCGCACAGTAAAGGATGCTCATCCCCTGCCTCATCAGGCTGATGTACTGGCTGCTCTGGGAGGTAATACCTTCTTCAGCACAATGGATTTGACATCGGGGTACTACAACGTGCCACTGCACAAAGAGGATAAGAAATACACTGCCTTCTCCTCTCCTTTAGGTCTGCACGAGCACAATCGTTTACCTCAGGGCCTTTGCAACAGCCCAGCTACTTTAATGAGAATGATGCTGACCATCTTTGGTGACCAAAACTTTCTAAGTCTCCTTTGTTATTTGGATGATCTGATGGTTTTTGCTAAGACAGAGGAGGAGAGTCTGCAGAGACTTGAGATTGTGCTCCTGCAACCGCTGAAAAACCATCTTAAATTGTCTCCATCTAAGTGCAAGTTTTTGAGGAGGTCTGTTAAGTTTTTGGGCCACATCATTTCTCAGGAGGGTGTAGCCACTGACCCTGCTACAGTTCAAACCGTTTTGAATGTGACTGAGAGTGAGATGATGGAAGCTGATGGTGTCACTCCGTCTCCTAGCAAAATCCGCTCTTTCCTTGGTATGGTAGTATACTATCAACACTACATTGAGAATTGTTCCATGGTTGCTAGGCCATTGTTTCAGCTAACTACAGGTCAGAAGAAGCATAGGAGAGGCAAGGGTAGGAAGAGGCCTGGTCCCTCTCGCAGGCTTACTGCTGCAGACTGGACTGGCGAATGTCAACTCGCTTTTGAAGCTTTGAAAGCAGCACTAGTTGACCAGGCACTGCTGGCTCATCCAGATTTTTCTCATCCATTTTTACTTTCTGTTGATGCATCTACTAGTGGTTAGGGAGCTGTACTATCCCAAGTGCAAGATGGGAAGGCCATAGCCAGGCCAATAGCTTTTGCTAATCTCTTCATCATGTACAATCCAAGTATCCTGCTCATGCTATACAGTATCCTGTATATTCTTACAAAGCCGAGACTTGATGCATGCGAGCAGAGATGGGTTGCAAAGCTGGCACCCTTTTTATTTTGATATCCAGTACATACCAGGGCCCAGGAATGTCGTTGCTGATGCTTTGAGCAGAGAGCCATTTGTCCGCTCCAAAGTTCTGCACCGACTGACAAGAATTCCATATGATGTCCTGCTGGAGGAAGCCAGAGGTCTTTGAGGGGATGATGTTCAAGACATGTTCCGCCTCCTGTGAGCAGCCCGAGGCTGGCTGTAGAACGTCTATGGCTTCTGGGAGTGAGTTGAGTAGAGCTGGTGACGATGTCAGTGGGTTGGTTTCCTGTGAAGAGGTGTCTGCTGTCCTCCATGCTCACCGCCGATGGGATGATGGTGCCACAGTGAGGGCCGTTTCACATGTGCAGCACCTTGAGAAGTTGATGTCCATGGGTCAGTGCCCTTTACCTGTCCTTACGCACAAGGAGCTGTATGATAACCAGTCACTGGATCCTATCATCAGCAGAGTCATGTTCTTTGTAGCAGTGGCGGTTCTAGACCATTTCAACTGGGAGGGCCAAGCTGGGGCCAGTTGTACTGTTAGAGGGGCCAGTTACATTAGACGTTATTGTTGACATGTCGTTTTGTTCACTGCATTGCAGGCATTAGCAGGCAAAAGACCATGTTCATAATCATTCAACAATTTATTTGCATTTCCATTTGTATTACATATTCCGTATTGTTACGAGAATTTTGTTCTCAAATGTTCATAAACTGAACTTCAATTAAACTACTCCGTCTGTAGCCCAGAATTTGTAAGATACTGGTTGAAATGAAACAGACAGAAGCCCAGTCTACAATTTTCAAATGTCAGAATGTTTATTCACGAGAGCTCTGCCCTCCAAATGTGAACAGTCATTTTATATTGTATAAGCTTTAAGCTGAACACAAATGATACAAATGCTCCACCCTCTCTAGGAAATAGTACTTTCCCACAGTACACATTCATTGGCTTATCACAATCTTGCAACATAAGTCAATCTGGACAGCTCCTAGTTCTTCCTCTCCCGTCCCAAGGACGGGAAGGCCTCTCTCCTGTAGTATGGTTTCACAAAGAATTCTTTGTTCTCACAGATACTCCTTATTGCAAGATTGTACCACCTTGTCCCAGTCTCTATACATTATACATATCTAGACACACACACATCAATTGGATTATCATTGTCTTATAACCCTATCCCTATTGCATACATTTTCAGAATGGAATATTCTTAGTCATTACTTAAACATACAAACATTTAGTCATTAAACATATAAATCATATGAATTTATTCATAACAAGTATCAGGTCACATCAACTGTATTCTCCAAAAATTGTTGTCACAGGGGCACTGCCTCCCCAGAACCGCTATTGCTTTGTAGATAGAGGTCAAGGCGTCCATCTAGGGAGAGCGAGTCCTTGAAGCTAAAGAAACAGTTAACTCTAAGACAGTGGGGAAAACTCACCATGCGGTTAGGGATTCTGTATCGTGTCTCAAAACACCCAGTGAGTGAGTAAGAAAATATTCCAGAATGTCGTACCTGTGTCTTTGAGAGGCCTTGTGTTGAAGGGAGTTCATGATGATGCGGGTCATCAGGGTCAGCAGCGCACATTGTGGCTTACGAGACAGCGGTTTTACTGGGACTCTATGGAAAAGGATGTCAAGGAATACGTGGCCCACTGTAAGAGATGCGTGTTGAGTAAAGCACCTGAGCCTGAAGCAAGACCGCCACTTGTCTCCATTGTGACAATGGCACCTTTGGAATTTGTGTGTATTGATTTCTGGACTGCAGAAGATTCAAACAACAAGTCTATTGATGTGTTAGTAGTGACTGATCACTTTACTAAACTGGCCTGTGCGTATCCATGTCCAAACCAGTCTGCTAAGACTGTTGCTCGTGTTCTCGGGAATAATTTCTTCTGCATTTATGGGTTTGCTGATTGTATCCATTCTGACAGCGGTGCTAACTTTGAGAGTTCACTTATTGCAGAATTACTTCAGTTATCTGGTGTTAAAGTCCCACACCACACCTTATCATCCCATGTGTAACGGTCAAGCAGAACGTCTGAATCGCACACTGGGTGGGATGATTAGAGCTCTGCCGGCTAGGTCCAAGGCTAAATGGCCTCAGATGTTGAACACATTGACATTCTCCTATAACTGCACTGTTCACGAGACTATTGGGTTTCCTCCCTTCTTCTTGATGTTTGGACGCACCCCTAGGTTTCCGGTAGATGCTATGTTTGAAAGTGTGCTGTTGGATGGGGACACAGTAGATGTGGATAAGTATGTCCAGTCTCTGGGTGAGGATCTGAGAGAGGCCATGACGTTGGCCCAGCAGCATGCCAGTAAGCAACAAAAGAGACAAGCCGAGGTCTACAACAGACGGTCTAAGGGTCATTCGGTAGAGAAGGGAGACAGAGGGTCAAGAGAAGGGAGAGAGGGTCAAGAAGAAACTGTCTGATCGCTGGGACAGTGCGGTGTACATAGTTGTTGCGAAGAACAGCTCACTGAACACATATCGTATCCAACACCCTACCACTGGACGCATCAAAACTGTGCATAGGAACCTGATTATGCCAGTCAACTTTCTGCCTTTGCCTTCTTGGGAGGAACCTGAGGGTCATGGATCTCTATCGAGTGGTAACGTGATCTCTGAGATGTCTGCTGAGTCCAGCCAAATGGATGGGAGTGACGCCAGGACTGTCCACTGGGTAGCAAGCCTTCCTGAGTCTTCTGGGAGGATACTCCAAGAGGATGGTGAAGTCCCAGCTGATGGAAGTGAAGTGGAACAACCGTATGAAGTCCCCTTGAGTGAGGTGTCCTCAGCAGAAGTGGACCAGAGAGATATCCCCGAAGCCTACAAGAGTTCTGAAAGCGAAACACCATTCAGTGTGGATGATGCTGGGACAGATGATGTTACCTTGGTTGAAGATGCTTCGTCAGCGTGGTCTGTGACAATCTACCAGGATTCTGATCAGTCGCCTGACACTACTAGTGTTGAGTCTGTAACTGAAAGTGTGCTGGCTCCGGATATGCCGATCTGTAGTACTCCCCATCCTGAGGTTAGACCTCTGAGCATGGTTAGTGCTGTCCGTGACATTCCTGCTAGGTTTTTGGGTGAGGGTGTTCGGACTAGACTAGGTAGACTTATTAAGCCAGTGAATAGGCTAATCCAAACTAGGTCTACACAGGAAATGATACCGGTCTTGGTTTCCCAGTGATGGTAGGATATTGCCTACCTTTTCTTTGTTTTGTGTAATAATCTAAGTGGGTCTTAGTGATTTGTGGGTTTGTCTAATATCTTTGACAATTCATGTAACTTTGTGTGTAGTTCATCAGCATAAAATGTATTTGGCATTTTTTTGTATATGGTTGAACATTGATATAATGTTTACATATCCTACATTACTCATCTCATATGTATATGCTGTACTCCGTACCATCTACTGCATCTTGCCTACGCCGATCACCCATCACTCATCCGTATATTTATATGTACATACTCGTATTCATTCCTTTACTCTTGTGTGTATAAGGTAGTTGTTGTGAATTTGTTAGATTACTTGTTAGATACTACTGCATGGTCGGAACTAGAAGCACAATCATTTCGCTACACTCGCATTAACATCTGCTAACCATGTGTATGTGACAAATAAAATTTGATTTGAATAAGGGATTAGCTACCTCTTATTTTTCCTAATCCTTCACGGGATAGCTTTCCAGCTGATCGACCATTTGTGGGTCTAGAATTAAAGGGACTACACTGGGTTACTCTGTCGCCCTGTGGAGAGTAACCCTGTGGGTGTGAAATGTTTTCTTTCTTTCTTTGCTTTGTTACCTTCGAGGTAATGTTTTGTTTTGTGCCTATAATCTAGTGTAAAACAGTGGGGGTGAATGTAGCAGTGTGCTGTTGTTCCCCTAGATTATGCACCAAGTTGCACACATAGGCCAGGTCAAGAGGGGATGTTAATAATTTGATGATAATAATTCAATGTATTTTTTTTTAATTTAATTACAGCTGCATAGCTAATGTATTTTATTTTTTTTTGTGTACAAACACATTTTCATATCTATATTGTAAATACACCTGATTGTAAAAGTTTTGTATATTATGGTTTGGTCCATTGCAGGTTATCTGCATTTATGTACCCTCTTATTGTTCTCTTTTGCCTGACCATGAACTAGCAAGGTATGTTGTCCTTGGCTCCGTAATTTGTCAATATAAAACCGTGGTAATGTTACACAATGTGCTGTTATGCAACCATAAGTTTTGTTACAATGTGGACAATATATAGATTTATGTTAACAAGTTTCACCGAGCTGGCTAACTAGAGTACCTATTGTAACTTGTAAGTACTTGGGACAGTGTTTGAGTGAGTTTCCAGGTGCCCGAGAGCTTTGACAGTACCAAAGGCGAACATATTGTGTGCTGTCTCTTCGTGTGCAGGGCAAATAAAAATAATCTAACCAGCAGACCTCCAGTTGTGGCAGTGTCCTAAGTAAAAGTACACAACGCAGAACGAATAACGCTACATTATAAGCACAAACAGTTACGTTTTTGCGTTATGTGTATATTTATTTCGGGATATCTTCTAAACTACACACAATGCACTATTTCTCAACGTCATATGAAGTATCTACTCTGCTACCGAGTTTGTATGCTAGTGTAATTAAGTTGTTCAATTCCTGCATAAAATGCGTATTATTCCACCTCCTGCTCTATTAGTGTGTTTACATTGTCTAATACACTCAGTGACAAAGGTATGTGATTCTAGGTAATCCACAGCAGATCTATGGAGAATTGCTGTGGATGAGTTGAAAATTGAATGGTCCCGGGATATAAATGTATAAAGTTGACAGTACATCATAAAATCCACCTTTTACATCGTACATTAGCAAGTCATGCTTTAGTAACTACTTTTGTTGGTTTGGCGTCAAATATGCCACTCTATATGTTATTTGCCGAATCTGTTTTCCATGTGGGTTTTATGCTCAAGTTCCCTCTTTCAAGTTGGTAGCTAACTGGAAAACGCATATTTTTATCCTGTCAACTACTGGTCATTCATCCACACTGTGTGTCCCGTCAATGCAGGTAATTAATGACACATGTATAAAGTACATGTTTTATAAACTAATGAACACCAGCCAGTTTATTAGCCCGGTTTTGTTAGCTTAGGTGTATTATATTTCTTCACCACAAGAGTGTGACAAAGTAATTTTTCAGGTTCATTTTATATATTTTGAATACTATAATGGATGATACGTTGTTTCCATGTGTAATCTCATATCCAGAACAAACTATTTATTTTTATTACAGTAAATTAGGAATTATTAGGAGTTGATAAATCCACTGTGCGATCACAATGACTTTGATAGACATTTTGATTATTGTTTTTCTTTTAGTATATTATAGGGCAGATATTTGGTGAATTGCTGTGGGAGTGCTATTTAATCCCGTCACTACTGATCATTCATCCATACTGTGTGTGTCCCATCATTGCAGCTTTGGAAAGAAATGAAATACACATCCATTGGTCCTTCCTGTGTTGACTTACTGACTTGAGGGACGGGACCAGGGCCCTGTTACAGAAAGTGGGTTTAGTGAAACCTCGGTTGACTCAGAGTTGAAGGAAACTCTGGGTTTTCGGTTTCACAAAGCCAGTTCAGTTTAACTCTGAGTCAGTTACTATGACAACATACTCAGTGACGCTAACCTGCTCGCAGATTTCAACTAACCCTGAGTTTCTCCTCTTTAGCTGAAGCCTGCAGACTGAAGGAGGTGTCAGACATGGCGTGTCCTTTTCTTGAAGAGCCTGTTGATATTGAAGCAGAAATCTCCGTCGGGTTGAGGGTGATCAGACCCCGCTTGGATGTTTTATCATTCCCTGATGATTATCTGTTTGAGCATTTCTCTTTTTCTGGACAATCGATCATTCCCCTGAACAATATTCTCAGCTCTCATATCGTTCATATGACACATCGTTTTCTATATGACATCGGTGACGCTGAGCATATTTCCAAGGCAACCGTCTGTCGGGCTGTCAGAAATGTGACTCTTGCACAGAAATGTTTACTGTACACTTGTGGCGTTCACAAGTCACATACTCACAAGACTCAAACCTGCAATTCTGTGGAATTCTTCTATCAGTCTAAGCAATAATTCACTCATTTTCCAATGAAGCTGTGAGACTTGATGCACTAATCAGTTAATTTGATATATTTTAGGGTTTCCAGGTGTGATTGGCTGCATATAGATGGCATTCATATTCCTATCACAGCTCCTTCAGTAAATGGAGATTAATGCTGTGGAAAGACTTCCTATTCATATAATGTGCAGGTAGGCCTAAATAGTAGCCTTTAGCATTCCAAATGAAAACTACTTCACAATACAAATACTGCAGCTAATTCCTGTTCAGCAGTGTGAAGATCATATGTGATGCAGCCCACATCATCTGCAACGTGGAAGCAAAGTGGCCTGGGTCTGTGCATGACTCCCACATTGTTGGTGAGTGGACACGGAGCGCTAGATTTGCCTGCGGTGAGTTTATATATGTAGCTTTGTCCTATTATAATCCATATTGTTTCCTCTTATTGCAACTGAAATTGTAAACTGTATCCTCGTATTATCATAGGAGAGTTTGATGGTTACCTGCTCGGTGACAGAGGGTACCCCTGCCAGCCCTATTTGCTGGCCCCTTGATCCTGAGCCCAGGCCACAGTAACGTTATAACTTGACTCACTGCAGGACACGAGCCAGGATAGAGATGACCATCGGGATGCTAAAGACCCGGTTCCAGTGCCTTTGTAGGCGCCGGGTCAACCCATAAAAGGGCATGTGACATCATTGTGACATCACGTGATTCTCCACAACATTGCCACAATTAGAGAACAATGTCCTCAACTAGTGAACGATCCTGACCACCCCGCTGACGCACCAGATGGAAGAGCAGTCAGACACAATATGCGATCATCATTTGATTGACCCATCACCTCCCCAATGTCAAATAAAGATAATGCCTTTTTATGAAGTCTTCTTTATTTCCTTGAAGTACAAATGCAGTACAGTTAAAAAAAAAAAAAAAACTTAAACTGATGTTCCAGCTGTGGGCACCTCACCTTCTTTAACTGATGTTCCAGCTGTTGTATTCTTCTGCATCTGCCGCCTAACGTGGTCAACTTCTAAATTACATTTTCAATTTGTTTCTCTAAGTACACCTTGTACAGCTGTTTCACAGGGAGCTATAGGAACAGAAAAAAATTTCATTGAATTTCACAGTGCCAGGTCTACTTAATTTCATTGTAAGTCATGGGCCAATGCGGAACAACATCTTACTGAGGTAAGTTGTGCTATGGAGGTGGATGGATCCTCTTCCTCATTGTAATTTACAGCATTGCTCTGTTAGAGAAGGTGCAAGTTTTATTATGGTTCAACACTATCAACGGTTAGATGCTATTTTTTAGGTGTAAACCTCAATAGGCCTCCATCTTCCCTCTCTGTGGCAGCTGACAAGGTGTCTTCATCATCCTCCTGTAATGAAAATGAACCATGTTGGCGTTCTACTCTAAACCCATTATGACAAATCAGTGGAGTATTAAGAGTACTTTTCAAATATAACTCCTGAGTCACCTTAAAATAGACGTCTGAAGGACAACTAATCTGAAAAAGTAACAGCAGTCAATTACAAAGAATTGTACCGCTACGATAAAAATCAGTGTGCCAAGTTGTGTCTAAGATGGATGGGAGCACCACGGAGGTAACACTGGCAAAAAGATGAATGTACATATTCATTTGAATAACTAACCTCTAATGTAGGCCCTTGTGTCCTGGGGGGTGGTTGGGGTTCTGACATTTTTATACCATAATAGTATTGACAATTGCTAATAATCATATTGGGGGTTAGTCAGTAAGGGCTTGTGTATGTGTAACCCCTGTGCGGACATCTTGAGAAAGTTGCTGACTTGTGGTTAAGTGGGGGGTGTGAGGTATTTACTACAAGACCCTGGCTGGTGGAAAAGTACTGAAATGTCAAGAAAGAAGATAAATCAAACAGAGCGCCAAGAGGCTGGGACCAGCCTGTGTGACAACGATTGGCCAGGCAAATCTAAACCACGCCCAGGCACTGTTCTGATAGGCCCATCCCGAGGTGGGAACTAAACTCTGTCGGGGCATTTAATAAGAACTTTTTGGGTGTTGGCCAGTTCTTTGTTTCGTCTTGCGAGATGTTACAGTGAACCCATATATACGGAAATTGTATTTGCCATTCATTAACTTTTGTATTAAACAATTATTTTAACCAAGTTCAGGTTTCCTATCGTTCCTATCTCAGTTGAACCTACGCAAAACCTAACAGGTGTTACATTCAAAAACAATATTAAATACTGACAGTGTTGGGATGGCTGAACATTTTTACTTACTACTTAAATATCACATGTTGCATGTAGCCACAATGCTGTTTAATTAGGTAGGGTAGGCTAAACATCACAATTGCTTGTAATGAAATACTTTACCTGTTTGTATATTTTTTTACGAGTATATTTTTAGTTCATCCTCAGTTCCTGCCTGTTGGGTTGCACCTGCATACATGTTAAACGCGCACACTATATACACATGGGGAATAAGCGGAACACTCAAGATAAAACGGTATATTTTCAATTAATACTCACGCATTGGCTTGGTCAGCAATGTTCTGCCACGCCAGCTCACGTTATTTTGCTGCTGCTTCTGTATAGCCTTTTTTTCTTAAATATAGACTCATATTCTGCATACGCATTCATTCATATTTCTAACTCCACTGGGGAGAAGGTTCGAGACCTTTTTCCTCCTGTTGCCATGAGGGCTTTTTATCTCCTCATGCACGTGCTTTACTCAGGGTTAACTTAACTCAAGAGTTGATTGAACTAATTGTTGTCACCCGTTCTGAAACCGAAAACTCTTGAGTTTGACAGCTGAGTTAGTCAACCCAGAGTTCAGGTTTAAACTCAGTTTGTTAAACCTGCTTTCTGAAACAGGGCCCAGGAAGGTCACACTATCTCAAGCTTGCAAACGTTAACCACAACTCATGCTTTTCATGAACTGCGTGGGGTGTTATCTAGAGGGAACCCGTTAGCACGGTCGGCTCTGGTGCCTTCTTGCTCAAAACGACAGGGGAAATCAACCTGCTTGCTCCCTTTTGTCCATAGGGATGTTACGTTTGATACCGGAGCTACGAGGCATGCGTCGAAATCGCTAAAGCGGTATATTTCAAAGCAGTGTGCCGACGCCTTTGTCACTTTATCAGCGAGCACGTGACCAATGACGTCTGAAGATTCATTTCGTCGAACAACCACCTGATTGGTTTGGTATTGGGCTTAGTTCGACTGCTAACTGACTGATCTACAAATCACCTTGCGTCATAAATAACTACTCATTATTATTTCTAAATCAGTCAGCCAGTAACCGTTTACCCACAATGCAGCATGGATTTGATGCTCTCGAATACGGCCAGTGTCATCTATAATAACGTGGCTGTTCTAAATTCTGTGTTGCTCAAAGCCTTGAGTAATGAAATTATTTTTGATACAAAAAGCTGGAAAGCGTCAATGCTTCAGGAAGCTTTGTTTCCCCATCACTACTTTGCAGCATGTTCTCTGTGAAGTAGACAAACGGGAGTTTTGTAACTTTTTTCACCTTGGCTTACCGACATCTGTAATATATCTATTTTGGATGTTGGGGATTTTCCCTGCCATTATTCTGTATGTCTTTGCTCTTTTGATCTGCAATCACGTTTTAGTTGGGTTCTAAATGGTCTCCTGTAGTTGGACTAGCTAGCTGACTATAACCGTGCAGGTTGGCTACGCTGGTTAGGCTAATAGCTAGTTGGCTAAATAGCTAACGTTAGCTGGCTGGCTAAAATAACTGCATATAGCTAACATTCTTTGATATTTGGTTAGATGGCGTTATGTATTTCCAAAACGTTGGTTTACTTGAATCACTCAAGCCATGAGCGCAAACGATTGGTTTAATTTGAAGTTATACATTTGAAATTATTGCTGTTGTAGTTTACATCATAGGGAATAGGCTGGTCCTCCATATTACATCACACCTGACTGGCATTCTTCTGAATTCTGATTGGTTTAATGTAATAACTCCAAAAATAGAACTGTGAGGTGTAACTTTGCATTGGGACTTTTTAAATATTTTATAAACAATACAAAACATACAGATACAAATGACACCTTCACAGACCCACTATGACACACCTCCATCTCCATTAACTATGTCACACCCACATCTCCAGCGCCCGCATTACTCTCTGCCACATGGCCTCATACTGCACCATTTTATTTCTCTCCGTTTCCCAGCACTTTATATTTTTTGATAATAAAGCCTTTGACCTTTCCACTGCGTTAACAACGGAGGATTGGTTGATTTCCAGTTGAAGTATTTAAGGCGATTGATGAGAAAAGTATCGTCCAACCATCGGGTAACTTGTTTCATGCACATCAAAGGTGAGGGTGAATTTCAGATGTTCACTGCTTGTATTGATGAAGGAGTGGAATCGATGAAGTTCCTCTGCTGTGCCCTGGAATAGATGGAATATGTCTGTCTTTTTCAGAGCCTGATACGGTGCTATAATGGATTGTTAGGGCTGACAATCACATTCTTCTCTAACAACCCCACATACAGATTGGCATAATTAGATGCTATTTTTAAACTACAATGACTACAATGCACTGCGCACCTACTTGTCTTGTCTGTGTTTCTTTTACACCTGATATGTAAGAGACAGACAAATGCACAATGGTCAATGCTATCTGGGAACCTGGGGACATCCCTACCCTAAACCCTAACCCCTACCTTAACCATTTTAAATGTCAACTTTAATGGGCTAGGAACGTCCCAAGGATGTATCTCTACCTGAAAATACATGATGTAAGTGATTGATAGTTGGTATTCAGCAGTCATAAAGCCGTATTTACTTGAATGAACTACTAAAATAGTGATTTTGTCAGACAGCATAGACAGCAGATCTACACTTTATTGACTGACTGATCCATTTATCCTTCCATCACTCCTCTGAAGACCCAGTGAGGGTGGACTGGTTAGGAGCTGTTGAGGGACTGGTTAGGAGAGGTCAAACGTTTTTTTTATGGTAAATATGTGTCCCCTTAATGGTTTATCACATAAGCAAAAGGGAATATGTTCCATCATCTATGTTTATTTACATTAGTGCAAATTGTCCACTGATATTGGTGTAATTTATAACCGCTTTTGGCTGTATGAAAGTTATTTTCCCCCCAGGCACATGCATTTGTTCTTTGTTATTATGAAGTTCATTTGTGTAGAATGTACTTTTCCCCACTCATTCACCCCACCTCTTTATATTGCTTATGCAGATTCGGTGGCCTGATTGTGTCCAGAATGTCAAATTCCGAACACAATGCCCATCCTGGTCTATCTAAACCTAATGCGAGCACATTGTGACGTGTGCATCCAGACCTAATGCAGCTTGGAGTGATCGGATGACAGAAGTCACATTTAGGTGCCAGGTGTAACTGAGATGCTCCACATCCATTACTTTGAGTGTTTTATTTAAGATGACTAAATGTGTTTCTTTCTGTGTTGCAGGGGCAGTCAAGAAATGGAACGGCAAGACCACAAAACATGACATAAGCAGAGTTGTGGGAGACCACCTCAAGGCCCTGCTAGAGCCGGGGGTGGTGTTTACCACTCCACCACGCCTTCAGCAGGCTTGAAAAGTGGGATTCATCTGTTTGATCAATGTTTATTTCAGTTCTCAGTAGTTGAATCCTTTGACGTATTGTTGATTTCAAAATGTTTCATCAACAAATACACTGGTTTGTTGAAAAGTGATACTAAACGTACATACCATTTACAGCACTGTTTTTCATACTAAGATGTACTAACATGGACCAAGATATGTGTTGCTTTTGCACAAGTCTTTTGCTTGTCGGTCATTGGGTTAATTTGTTTTGCCATATGTTCAAATCAAGCTTTATTTATATAGTAAATTTCAGACATGGATGCAACACAATGGCTTCACAGGAAAAAAACAAATATTTAGTACACACAAACATGAGGATAAGAAACAGAAGATTAACAACTGAAAGACTAATGAGCACCCTAAGGAAATGACATTGATTACAATAAAATGGTAAGAATTGGATGCAATATCTAACCCAGATTATAAACTTGTTTTACTCCAGTGTTTGTTGTTACGTTCCCAAACAAGAAAACCAAACATGACTTAAATAGAAGGGGGAACTAACAAAGAGTCACTGACAACAACCACAACTAAACAGGTGGGTTTTAGGAGGGGTTCTGAAAGACACTATGGGGGTGTCCACTGAAAGTTGACTAGTAACAACAACTGGGACCTAAAAGACACCCACCATGAGACCCACTAAATCTGCCCAAGAAGAGGCAAACAAAAGAAAAACCCACAACAAACTTAAAGACAGGAAGTAAACCAAAACAGTAGCGCAACTAAAGGTGTTGACTCTCCACATCTATCAAGACAACTGGCGCACTGGGCCAGCACAGGTGAAACACCTTCCCACTAACGATGTAAAGCCAGCACAGGTGTAACACCTTCCCACTAACGAGATGGAAAAGCCAGCACAGGTGTAACACATACTAACGAGATGACACCAAACTGCGTGCCCTACGTGCTAACGAGCTATACGTGCTAAAGTCCAACCTCAAAACATAAATGGAAAAACCAAAGCCTGTAACACCTTCCCCTTAAGACAACAAATATATCCTATATTTTTGTTGGACAAGTTTGCTTACCACCAACAGAAAACAACTTCCATTTCACATTATAATCAACTACAATGCTTCACCTTCACCAATATAAACATGGTGTCTACTGGCTGTCAACAATTAAAAATAAGAAAACACATTTCTAAGTATATATTTTTCAACAATCTTATTTTTTGAAAAAACTCACTAGCTTCTAGAACTCTTGTCCCCTTTGAACGAGCCCAAACAAAACTCATCTCCAATACAGAAAAACGTGCAGTCAAAATAATTTGTGATCCAAGGCAACACAATTGCTAAACGCAAAACTTTTTGACTGCCCACCCTTGATACAATCAGCAACCAAGTTGTTCTTACCACAGACATGTCTGATTTCAAGAGGAAACTCCTACAATATCCGTAGTAACTTTCCACCTCACTGGGGAGCTTGTCTATCTTTTCCGGGTTCACTCTATAGGCATGTTGTTGGATCGGGTTCAGTCCCCAAAATCATGCTCTAGTACATTTGGGTTGGCACATCTGAGAATTAACCCTGATATTCTAAAAGCAGGGCAACAATGTCAATATAATTGTACCCAACAGTTGTTGCATAAATAATTATTACATGAATTGTAAATATGAAATATCAAAGCCAAATGTACATTAATATGTATTGGTAATAATTCCATTAATAGTAATAGTAATAATGAAACATGCTGGATGTCTTTTGTCAGGCTGAATGTTTGAAATATGTGTAGGTGATTTGAGTCATGCTTCTTCAATAGTGGAATAAAGACAATTAGCACTTGAATGTTGTCAAGAAATACTGGAGTGATGATTATAGACTCAATTTATTATACTGCGCCCATGTGTATAGGCTGCAAGTACATTGAAATTAAGTTGTTTTCAATTAATTGAAACAAACACCCACATTGTGAAATTATTAAAATACTCCTACTACAATGTTAAACATTCTACATTGTGACATTAATATCATGAAACAACTCCTTCATGTATGTTTTTTCTGATATTTGATCAGAGATATTTTATCAGATTATCTCTGGTCACAGCTTTGAGGTTTCTCTCCTGTGTGGGTTCTCTGGTGTGATGCCAGGCTGTATAGCCAAGTAAAACTCTTCCCACATTGAGCACAGCTATAAGGTTTCTCTCCTGTGTGTGTTCTCTGGTGTACCATCAAATTTTGAGATGTAACAAAACTCTTCCCACATTGAATACAGCAAAAAGGTTTCTCTCCTGTGTGTGTTCTCTGGTGTACCATCAAATTTTGAGATGTAACAAAACTCTTCCCACATTGAATACAGCTATAAGATTTCTCTACTGTGTGTGTTCTCTGGTGCAGCTTTAAAATCTGTGGTGTTGAAAAGCTTTTCCCACAATCTGAACAGTGGTGAAGCTTCTCTACTGTGTGTGTTCTCTGGTGTCTATTCAGGCTGCTTGACTGAGTAAAACTCTTCCCACATTGATTACAGCTATACAATTTCTCTCCTGTGTGTATTCTCTGGTGTACAGTCAGATCACTAGATGTAACAAAACTCTTCCCACATTGATTACAGCTAAAAGGTTTCTGTCCTGTGTGTGTTCGCTGGTGTACAGTCAGATGGCCAGATGTAACAAAATTCTTCCCACATTTATCACAGCTATATGGTTTCTCTCCAGTGTGTATTCTCTGGTGTGATTTCAGGCAGCTTGACAGAGTAAAACACTTTCCACATTGATCACAGCCATAAGGTTTCTCTCCAGTGTGTATTCTCTGGTGTGATATCATGTTGCTTGGCCGAGAAAAACTCTTCCCACATTGATCACAGCCATAAGGTTTCTCTCCTGTGTGTGTTCTCTGGTGTGATTTCAGGTTTTGTAGCAGAGTAAAACTCTTCCCACAGTGATCACAGCCAAAAGGTTTCTCCCCTGTGTGAATTCTTTGATGTATTTTAAGGTCTACTGAAGAGCTGAATCTCTTCCTACAATCAGAACAGCAGTGAGATTTCACTCCAGTGTGAATTCTCTGGTGTACTTTTAGTGAATTTGATCTTGAGAAACATGTCCCACAGTCAGAGCAGCAGTAAGGTTTCTCTCCTGTGTGAATTCTCAGGTGTATTTTAAGTTCTGATGAAGATTTGCAATGTTTCCCACAGTCAGAGCAGCAATGAGATTTATCACCAGTGTGAATTCTCTGGTGCACTTTTAGTGAATCTGACCTTGAGTAACTCTTCCCACAGTCAGAGCAGTGGTGAGATTTCTTTCCTGTGGGTCTCTGCTGGTGTTTCTTGAGGTGTTCTGATGTGGAGAGACTCTTATCTGCCTCGTCAGCATCATGATGCTGTTGAAGCTCCCCAGAGGATGCACGATGGTCACGTCTCTCTCCTGTGTGAACGACAAAGTCAGACAGATGGTTAAAGGCCTCCAACAGCAGAAATCTACAGTAAAAGGTGATGCCCAGTGCGTACCCATGAAGTTGTACAACAATTGGAGCTGTTCAATTATTTGTCAAGTGAGCAACAAGTCACATTTTGTCTTGTTTTCACATTAGTAGTAACATTGATGATTGTAGGCTAGAAATAAATAAAAATTGCTGAACCCCTTAAGCAGTGTGCCAGACGACTTTTGGTCTCCAATATAGGCCCCTTTCTGTGTTTGCTAAAATTGCGGCACGAAGGCGATGCACACACAATCTGGTTGTAGAAACTCCTCCCTGTAAATGCTAATGAGGAAACCGCTAGTTATGGATGTGGTATATCTGCATGGGCCAAAACTGATGAGCGACAATTTTTGTTTTTCACAACGTATTCTGAATATTACAGCGCAAGATCGGGAGTGTTACTGAAGGAAACTCACATTAAGCTCTGTGTCCATTCACTAGTTCACCACCGTGGGGGAAAACTCAGGGAAGGTCTCATAGGCTGACAGCAAAAATAGCCTCCATTTACAGTTTGCTTATAAATGCATTTCACACAGCTTTTGATGCATTGCATTTCCACGTTAGGCCAAATATTAGACATATGATTAGGCTACATTGTGCATAGGATCTGTTGTATGGAGATATTCAAGATCCCCTGACCAACAAAAAGGTTTTAAAAACCAAAACAGCAGCTGACTTTAAACAGCAGTCCAAGAGAAGGGGAAGCAGCTTTGCCACTGCAGTAGCTGTAGCGGCAGTTTGCGACTCTGAAAAACCTCTAAAAGAACAAACATTCAAAGTAAAGGGACCAGGCACCTACCCTTCTGATGCTCCCAGTATCTCATGTGTATTTTTTGCTGGTTAGCATTTATTGGTTGACTGCCAACAGGTGAAGGCACCGCCACACAAATCCAAGGTTGAGTTTCTGAGATCAAAGAGCCTTTGTTTTGGCTGTTTGATGAGAGGACACTTAAGCAGAGATTGTAAAAGAAGGATGACCTGTCAGCACTGTCAAAGAAAGCACCCCACTATCCTGCACATTGAAGGAAGAGAGAGATTTAGATCTCAAAAAGGCAGATATGAGTGGTGTAGCAGTAGAGCTGGAGGAGACTGTCAGCAGTGCTCTTGTTTCACTGGAAACTGGTGAAGATACCGGGGCCGGTACAGATTGTGCACTTGTAATTGTGCCAGTTCAAGTAAAGATGGCAAATGGAAGCAAGTCTGTGTTAACCTATGCGTTTCTCAATGCTGGTAGCTCAGCAACATTTTGTACGGACAGACTCATGAGGCAGCTGAAAGCTAAAAGGCATTGAGACTGAAATTCTGCTACGCAGAATGGGGCAGGAGAGTCCTACCAAAAGCTTTGAGATATCTGGATTAGAGATTAGCAACGTGGAAGGCGATACATTTCTTGCATTACCAAAAGCCTACACCCAGAATAAGATCCCAGTGCAAAGAGAGATCATTCACACTCAGAAAGATCTCAAAAGGTGGCCATACCTGACGTCGAACTCCTGATTGGCGTAAATGCTCTAAAGGCAATGGAACCCTGGCAAATCAGGGTTCCATTGGATGGGTGATGAACGGTCCTCTTAACAATTGTACCATGGCAGAAGAATCTGGGCGTCCTACAGTGATGGCCAATCATATCTCAATGGCCGACCTGGGGGTTCTTCTTGTAAATCAGTACAACCATGAGAGAGAGTATGAAGAGAAAAGTGAGATGTCAGCTGAGGATCGTCAGTTTATGGAGATAGTATCAAGCTCCATAACCCTCAAAGACCGTCACTACTACTTACCAATGCCCTTTCGCAACAAATATGTAGTCCTGCCAAACAATCGTGACATGGCAGAGCAGCGGGCTCTAAATATTACCAGGAAGTTCAAGAAGGACGAAGGTTACGCTGCAGAGTACAAAGGCTTCATGGAAGAGATAACAAAAGGTTATGCCGAGAAGGTACCACAAGAACAGCTCCTCAGAGAAAAAGGCAAGGTATGGTACATACCACACCATGGCATTCACCATAAGCGTAAAGGAACAATACAAGTGGTGTTTGACTGTTCATCATCCTATAAAGGCACATCTCTCAACAGTGAACTCCTTCAAGGCCCTGACCTAGCAAACACACTTATAGGAGTCTTGCTAAGATTCCAGCAAGAGCACATTGCCATGATGGCAGGCATCGAAGGAATGTTCCATCAAGTACTTGTCCATGTACATGACTTAGACTTCCTGCGATTCCTATGGTGGCCGGACGGTGATACTAACAAAAGATTGGAGGAGTACAGAATGACGGTACATCTTTTTGGTGCTATATCCTCTCCAAGTTGTGCAAACTTTGCACTGCGAAAGACTGCAGAAGACAACTGTGAGAGGTATGATGAAGAGGTGATTCAAACAGTCAAGTCCAACTTCTATGTTGATGACTGCCTCAAGTCAGTGGCCACAGAAGAATAAGCCATAGCTCTCACAAAAAACCTCAGGGATGTGTGCTCTCAGGGTGGGTTCAAATTGACCAAGTGAGTCAGCAACAGCCGCGGTGTGCTGGCTTCTATCCCTGATGAACACTAAGCCAAGCAGATAAAAGAAGAGGTATTCTCTCAACTGTCAGCTCTATTTATGATCCATTAGGTTTCCTCGCCTCATTCGTATTAAAGGCAAAGCAAATTCTTCAAGCGCTCTACAAGCTAAAGTGTGGATGGGACGAAGTCATCCCTGAAGAACACTCTACTTCATGGAAGAGATGGCTCTCAGAGCAGGGCCAGCTGTCCAGAACCCAGATTGACAGGTGTATGATGCCTGAGAATTTTGGTCAGGTCAAGACCGCACAGCTGCATCACTTCGGTGATGCACGCGAACAAGGTTATGGCACGGCAAGCTACCTTAGGATCAGAAACTACATGGAAAAGGTCCACATCACATTCATACTGGGGAAATCAAGGGTGACTCCACTCAAGCAGATGACGATCCCCAGACTGGAACTTGCCGCAGCAACATTGGCAATGCGAGTGGACAGGATGTTAAGGTTGGAGCTCCAGATTGAACTTGAGGAGTCAACTTTCTGAACAGACAGCCAGTCTGTGCTAATAAACATCCGCAACGATACCAAGAGATTCCATACCTTCGTGGCTAATAGGGTTGCTGTGATCCGTGACCTATCTAAAGCAAAACAATGGAGGTATTTGAACTCCAAACACAACCCAGCCGATGATGCCTCAAGAGGATTACATGTTGAAACTTTCCTGAACTCGAAGAGATGGCGCAAAGGACCAGAATTCCTGGAGAAAGCAGAAACACAATGGCCGAAAGTCCCAGAGGAGCTTGGCTCCATCCCTCCGGATGATCCAGAGGTGAGAAAAGACGTCATCGTTAACAGTACAAGTGTGTGAGAAAAGAGTCAGACTGATTGAGTACTGTTCAACATGGAACAGCTTGAAGAAAGCAGTTGCCTGGATGCTGAAACTGAAGAGACTTCTTCGACAGTTAACTTCTTAGGGAGCGGTGGGGCGCTAGCAACCCCACATATTACCATAAATTCATAAGCCTTCACGGTTCACACAACACATTTCACAGCGAAAACAAATCAATTACCTTTTGAAGAACTTCTGCTGAGGGCTTCCCAAGTGTCCAACGAAGACAATCCATGGTTCTTTTGTTAGAAAAAGTAATGTATTATATCCATAAATCTCAGTTTGGTTGGCGCGTTATAATGAGAAAATACAGCGTCGACTCCTCCATTGAAACGTGAAGAGAACTCGTTCAACTTATACCTATAAACTTGTCCAAGAACAATCAAACATAATTGTAAATGTATCTTTAGGAACACTTTTTGTATATGTTGTATAATATTTCAACCGGAATATAAACTGGGCGATAAGAAAGGAAAAAACCACAGAACGCGCCAGCCGGGAACGCGCATTTTCTTCTATTGACATCTGTGTGGCCACTTCCTTATTAGTCTTCTTCTACAATCTAAAAGCAGCTAAAAAAAATCTAAAACACTTTCTCGAGACTGTTAGCATCCAGAGGAAGCAATAGGTACTGCATTCATATGCCCTTATATGGGCATTTTCATAAGGGAGGGGTTCCAAATGAGGCAATGTGTCAAAACCACTTTTTCCAGGACAGAAATTCCTCGGGTTTTTGCCTGCCATATCCGTTCTGTTATACTCAGACAAAATGTTAACACTTTTAGAAACTTCAGAGTGTTTCCTATCCAATGGTACTAAATATGTGCATATCCTATTTTCTGGGCCTGAATGGGAGGCATTTTACTTTGGGCACGCCAGGCTCTCCAAAACCGTCACCTCGTGCGCTGCTCGCGTCATGGTTAAGATCAAGACCAATATCTTACAGAGACCTATCAATAAACTCTGTCTGCTCCTTGAGGCGGCAGAGTGAGACACACACACACATACATACACAGTGCTCCATCTTTGAATCACGTGCACCTCTGATTCGTTGATGTAGTACTCTTACATTCTTTGATGTCGTAGTCATACATTTTTGGACGTAAAACTCTTGACATTTTTGGAAGCTGAACACCTGAACACTTCAACTCAGACTGAGATCTATGGACACTTTTCCTATATGGGACCTTGTATATTTTTATATAGCTATGAATTGTAATAGTGCTCTGGTATAGAATGTTTTGTGTATTGGCTCTATGTTTTGAATATTAAGTAATTGTTGTGCATTCAGTGCAGTTAACAATTAGGGGCCGGTATGTTAGAGCCGATTTGGACATATTTGTATAAAAGACAGAACATACAGAGCTCCACGTTGTACGTTTGTGTAAATATATTAAATATGATGAAATATTGTATATGTATATAATGTATATGATGAAATATTAGGTACGTACCTTTATGATTTATATTGACCTGATTGAGATGTATTTATTTGTTGTTAGCCCATTCATTGTACTGTGGTAAGTGTGTTGGGATAATAGCAGGAAGTTGGGCCTTCAGGAGGGGAGGAGTCCTAGCTAGATGCGGGAGCGGTATAGTTTTTTGACCATACAGACATACAAACAGGTCATATTATGTATTTTCCATGTCAAGTAATCTCTGCTTTAAGTTGATTGGATAATCATTGTTTTGTTAGATATAAAAAGAATAAACCTTTTTTTTGCACCATATCCCTGGATCTCATTAAATGTTTTGGCCGTTTGGAAACCTTGAGTGTGGACTGTATGCGTACGAAACAACCCAGCTTCAGGCTAGGGCAGTGGCTAAGGTAAATAGGAGAGGAAGCCACTAACTTCACCTAACAATAACATAGACCTAGGACTATAAATCATTTAATATTTCAGGTGAAACAAGGAAACTAAAATGTCTTTGTTGTGACATTTCATAACCTGATCACCAGATAACTTTGTGAATAATCCCACTAGGCTACTCTGTAATGTGTTGTCATTCTAAACGTCCTGAATAAAGGAAAATAGCTCTGTGTGTTGTACAACAGCCTATCCATCAAGGAACAGTTCTCTACACATTATGAGCTAAGTATCTCTGTGCCTAAACGGACAAACGAGACCCTACTGTAAATCAAGTAGACAATAACATCAATTTGTTTGGGATGTTGGATCCAAGGTGGAGCACGGCATAACTGTCTTTACAGGTGTAATGAATGAAGAAGAACTTTGGTTGTTGTTGCATGGCATTAACTGGCATTCAGAAAATGATTTCCTGGATCAGCTGATGATAGTTGAACATGTGACTGTAACTAAACAGCTACAGTATTAAGAATGTCTAATTATTGAAGAACCGGATTAATGACAGTATTCATTTGGGTATTGTCAATAAAGTTAAGGTGACTCAGAACCATTGGATTTTGCGAACTCTGAAATGATTTAGGATTTCTGTGCCCATGAGAACTGTTTCCCAGCGTAATATAAGGAGACACTAAATGTTACGTAGTTAGAGTGCATTTCAGAGATCTGAATACAAAAAAACTGTCCAACAGCAAGATCCAGTATTTAACAAGTGTAACGTTATGACTATAACTACTGTTCCTTGAAGGAAGGAAACTAGGTACAACATACTGTTAAATCCACGCCTCACTGGAAGCCCTGCCTTCCACAGGCAGGTCTTCCAGGGGGAAGGGGAGGGGCCAAACAGGTGTTGTACCTCAATTCCCTCCTTCAGGGAACAGTAATTATAGTCATAAAGTTACACTCCCTTTCAGTCGGTCAACTTCGGTACAACATACTATGGGGTAATAGAATCGTTCCCCATTCCGACCCAAACGGATACTAAATGAAACGGCATATGGTAGACCACCCAAACCTGACCCCGCAAGATACGTCAGTTTTGTCAATTTATTCATTGTCTTTTGTTTGAAACACTCCTGTCAGAGTTAGGACGCACACCTGATTACGCATATAGAAGTAGGACTAGTCTACCTGGCCTGTGCGCAAATCTAAGCCTATAAATGTGCCTATTTGGGGATGTCTGATAGTATTTCTGATTGTCTTAACGCACCACCACTATTGAGTTGTGGAGCTTCTCAAAGTAATTTTTTCTTCACCTCAAACAGCAAGTAAACAAAGTCCAATACAAATCAACTGCGAATGACAATAGTTCCTCAAAATATTTTCGTAAAATATTTCAAGCTCTCGCCCTTTCGATAACCACTCGGCATGAAAGGGAAAAAGTAATGCTCTGATCCAGTGGAAATGTTGGGGACAGCACTAGAACATGATTTTGGAGCAGCGGTCTAAGGCACTGCATCTCAGTGCTTGAGGCATCACTAGACACCCTGGTTCGAATCCAGGCTGTATCCCAACTGCCCTTGATTGGGAGTCCCATTGGCCCAGCGTCATTCTTGTTCTTAACTGAGTTGCCTAGTTAAATAAAGGTTACATTTTAAACAAAACAGTGCATTCAGTAAGTTCAGACCCCTTCCCTTTTTCCACATTTCGTTACGTTACAGCCTTATTCTAAAATAGTTTTTTTTAAAGAATCCTCATTAATCTACACACAATAGCCCATAATGAAAAAGTGAAAATAGGTTTTTAGAAATGTTTGCTAATTTATTATAAATCAAAAAATAAATTTAAAGTATTCAGACCCTTTGCTATGAGACTCAAAAATGAAATTAATCATCCTTGAGATATATCTACAACTTGTTCGGAGTCCACCTGTGGTAAACTCAATTGATTGGACATGACTTGGAAGGCACACACCTGTCTATATACGGTCCCACAGTTGAAAGTGCACGTAGGGCAAAAACCAAGCCATAAGGTCGAAGGAATTGTCCGTAGAGCTCCAAGACAGGATTGTGTCGAGGCACAGATCCGGGGAAGGGTACCAAAAAATGTCTGCAGCAGTTAGGCAGTTAACCAACAGTTCCCCGGGCACCGAAGACGTGAATGTCGATTAAGGCAGAAGACACATTTCAGTTGAAGGTATTCAGTTGTACAACTGACTATAATACATTTGAGGCATTTCCATCCCTCAGCTGTTTACCAAACCAAGTATATGGGCAGGCATTTGGTTGCAGTTTAAAACCTAGGTTGTCCCTTTAAAAAAGCCACATCAATCAATCAACCAAACTGCAGTTGAAACAATAACAAAGCTGTCATTCCACCACTGATTTGGTAATAAGATGATAGATGGGGCTGGAGAAATGTAACTGGTCTCAAATTCATAGACAGACCTATGGATGGAATGACTGATCATCAATGATATCAACATTATAGTTTTAACCATGTTGAGGCTATACAGTTTTAGTTTACATTTACATTGTTCCTAAACATTGGAGTAAAAATTGCTTATTTGGGGTTTTGATGGGGTACAACAGTTGAACTAAGCTCATGAGACGTGTTAAATTCTTCAAGAATCTATGGCTATCATTAAATAATATAAATGTAGCAATTGCATATTTCCCCTTTAACACCACACATCAGTTCAACAACTGCAGAGTTTGTGCCTCTGTATTTAAGACAGTACTTACTAGTGTTAATCAGGGTCCGGTTTCCCAAAGCATTGCTGTTTTGCCATTGATTCTTTAAGAATATAACTTATAAATGCCTCAAATGTATTATAACACCAGAAACCAAAACATAGGCCTGTATAATGCCATCGTTTGTATAAAAAAAAAAAAAAAAAAACACTCTATAGCCTCAATCTAGCTAAAATGATCATTTTGACCTTATGGATGGCCAGTCCTCGTATTCATAATGTAGCGAATTCAGGGGGTTGCCCTGAACTGAACTCAAACCTGGGTCCAGCGACAGTCAAGCCAATACCTTATAACTGTTACGCCAAGATGTCTTAACTTCTTAACGAGGTCGCTGGGTTTTGGGTTAAGGTTGCTACAATAGCTTTCTCTAGAGTGGTTACATTTCTCCAGCCCCCATCCCTCAGCTGTTTGCCAAACTAAGTCATCAACGACATCAACATTATAGTTTTAACCATGTCGAGGCTATACAGTGTTGGTTTACATTTACATTGATTCTCAACATTGGAGTAAAACAAGCTTATTTTGGGTTCTGATGGGGTACAACAGCTGAAATAAGCACATGAGGCATGTGTTATATTCTTCAAGAATCAATGGCTATTAATAAATAATTTAAACGTCCAAATATGGACGTAGCATTGCATATATTTTCTTTAACATCACACATCAGTTCAACAACTGCAGAGTTTGTGCCTCTGTTTTTAAGACAGTACTTACTAGTGTTCATCGGGGCCCTGTTTCTCAAAACCATCTTACGGCTAAGTTCATCGTTAGAACCATGGGGCTTAAGACAATGCTGCGTTTGGGAAAGCGGGCCCAGGTATCCAGTTTCCTCCTCTTCTTCCTCCTTTTTGGATGTGACAGTCATCTCCTCCTCCTCATCTTTCACACCAAAAACTGCATCCTCCTCTTCCTCTTCTTTTACTGTAACATCCTCCTCCTCTTTCACTCTGAACGAGTCTTCCTCTTCTTTCACTGTGACGTCTTTCTCTTCTTCTTTCACGTTAACAGCCTCAACCTCTAGTTGTTTTTGTATTGTAACATCCTCCTCTTCCTCCTCCTCTTTCACGAGATCTTCTTTCTCCGTCCAGCAGACCTCCTCTTCTTTAGCAGGAGGAGAGTAGCTTAGTGACCTCATGGTCGGGGATGTTAGCTAGTTAGGCTAATGCTAACTTAACCAGCCCGCTAGCTGACCAATAACAACAACTCCGTAAATATGAAATCAAATTGGATAACTAACTACACGACAGAAGTGGGTTTAAAACAATACGGCAAATATACACTAAAGCGTCTAAAGAGCTTTATTGGTTAGCCTATTTTGTCTTGCAAGCTACCGAGGTGGCTGACTAACTGTTGCTGCTGTTGAAAGAAGCTTCCCGTCCACTACATTATACGTCACACTAGCAGCATTGTCTTAAGCCCCACATTTTTTTTAAATACATTTTATTAACAAATATCAACAAACAAAATCAGTTGCAAGCATACGGGTCACATGCATACGGGTCACATGCAAACAAGCATACGTATACACTATTTACATTGCCAGGAATCCTAAACAAACAAATCATATTCATATTTTAGAATTAGACCATTTGCATTTGTGAATATGAAATTTACCTAGTATTATTAGCAGTTGAATTAAATATACTACATCTTTATCTATGTCAGAATTTCTGAAATAAATCATTATATCAAAACCATTAAATAGTACAACCGGTCCTCTTTTTTTTGTAACAAAGTTCTGTATGTCAATCAAAAAAATTCTACTATAAATACAGGCAAAAGCAAATGCAAAATGATCTCCTTCTCCATTCCACAGAAATCACATTTATAGTCAATATTCAGCTTGAATCTTTCCAAAACATGTTTCACAGGATAAATTCTATGTAACATTTTAAATGAAACTTCCTTTACCTTGTTACTGATACAATATTTGTTAGCAATTCTCCATGCTTTCCCCCATTGTATATCACCATAGATATTTGACCAAAAGAACCTTGCTGAGGGAATTGTAGCATCACAAACAATATTCCTAATCTGTTTATTACTACATTTATCTTTGATGTTAATATTGCCAATGAATGTATTTTAATGTCACTCTATGTTACTTACATCAACCACAGAGGAATTTAAAAGAGATACAACCCCCCTTGGAGTCGCATCAAAAACAATTGCATATTCTTTAGGGGTTATTGGAATTTTAAACTTATCAAGAAATTCCCCATATGAGAGTAGATATCCATCCTCATTCAGTAACTGACCAACCCAAATAATTTTATTCTCAAACCAGTTACGAAAAAAATTGACTTATTTTTAAATCGTATATCTTTGTTGTTCCATAGAAAGTATCTGTGAGGGGAAAAATTGTGTTAATACGCTAACATCCAAGCTAAAATTGCCTGCTTATGGAATTTGGCCAATTTTACTGGGATTTTATCAACATCAAAATTACATTGAAGCAACAATTCTAAACCACCAACAGAGTCAAATAAATACTTAGGGAAGATATTCCAAATACTGTTCTGGTTCTTAATATACTTCAGAATCCAATTTATTTTAAAAGTATTATTTAGAGTATTGAAATCTAAAACCTCAAGACCCCCTTGTTCTTGGGTATTAGTGAGAATATCTTTCCGTAGATAGTGAGGCTTGTTCCTCCAAATAAAATTATAAAGAAACTTATCTAAGTCCTTTACAATTTTAGTGGATAATTCAAGTGATAACGAGACATAAACCGATCTGGATAACCCTTCAGCTTTGGACAATAAAACCCGACCGTATAATGAAATATCTCTCATCACCAGAGGTTCAATTTCTTCTTTGTTTTCTCAATAATGGGGTTAAAATTTGATTCACTCCTTTGTTTTTCATCCTTGCATATAACAATTCCAAGATAAGTAACCTTATCTTGTATTGGGATACCATATATTTCCTGTAAAACACAATCCTTGAGTGGAAATAAGACTGACTTATTGATATTAATTTTCAAACCCGAAACTAAGGAAAAGTCTTCAATACAGGAAACTTCTTTAGAAACCTTATTCCCGTCTCTCAAAAATATGGTGGTGTCATCAGCCAGTTGACATAGTTTAAATTCCTTGCCAAGTGCTGAAACACCTTGAAAATTCCCTTTCTTGATATGAAGAGCCATAATTTGTGTAACCAATAAAAATAAAAACGGACTAATTGGGCAGCCCTGCCTAATGCCACGGCCAATATCAAATCTTTGGGATGTCCCATGAGCTAATTTTACAGAGCTAGTACAACCACTATATAAAGTTTGGACTGCTTTAAAAAAAAGTCACCAAACCCCAAAAAACATATTGCTTTGAACATAACCTCATGTTCTACAGTGTCAAAAGCTTTATAAAAATCAACAAACATAAGAAAACTATGATCAAGGATGAGGTCATTATAGTCAATCATACCTAAGATCAACCTGATGTTATTACTAATGTGTCGACCGTGCATAAAACCCGATTGTTCTTCATCAATTATATGATGCAAGCCTTGTTTCAACCTCCTAGCAAATACAAGGGCAAATAGTTTCCCATCATTATTCTACAGGCTAATGGGCCTCCAGTTGTCTATATAAAGACTATCCTTATTAGGTTTGTGAATCAAAGTAATCACACCTTGCTTTAAGGAAGCCGGTAACTCCCCCTTTTCTATTGATTCTTGGAACATAGCAAGAATGAAAGGAATCAATTTATCATTGAATGCTTTATAAAACTTGCTTATTAAACTGTAATTTCCAGGGGACCTATTGTCCTTAAGGCTTTTAATACAGTCTTTTATGTCAATTTCAGATAACTCATCATCACAACAATCCCTGAAATCATTATCTATCTTCTTAGCAATGTTTGCTACATTGTCTAAGAAAATATCCATATTGGAAGTTGACTGGGCTGATGTATACAGACTCTGATAAAACTGGGCAACATGCTGAGAGATTTATTTTGGATTTTCATTGGGAGTATTATTAATCATTCATTTACATATGGAAGTCTTTTCGCTTGCCCTTTTTTCTAAATTAAAGAAATATTTTGTATTTTTCTCTCCCTCTTCCATCCAAAAAGCTCCCCGGGCTTTTTCCTTGTAGATACAGTCTAACTGCATTTGCAATGATGATAGCTCTAGTAACTCCTGATTAGTTAGTTCAGTTTTTTTTGTATAATCCCTTATTCCCTTTATGATGTCATATTCTTTCTCTCTCTTGGCACGAGCAATTTCTTTCCCCTTTGAAATAGCCTTATATCAAATTTCATTAGCTCTCAGTAACTTCCAAACGTATTCATAACACAGGCACAATTCCAGTATTTATCAATAATTCCTGCTACTTCCTTCTTAAATACTTCATTATCTAGTAAAGTCTTGTTCATTTTTCAGTAACCTTTACTAACTTTTTTTGGTGACAAACCATGCATATTTATCTTTACTGAGATCCCTTTGTGGTCTGTTAAAATCGAGACTGTATCAACCTTGTCAGCCATATCTTCAGATATCAGCCAGAAATCAATACGGGATTGTATAGATACATCTTTGGTACTCCATGTAAACATTAGTCTTATCTGGGTTCTTATGTCTCCAAATATCTAGAACACCTAACCTTAAGCCCCACATCGTCATCTTCTGACTGGAGTGGGTAACGTAGTTGAGTAAAATGTATATTATAATGGTCAGACAAAAAGGGTAGGAAGCATGAAATTTTACACTCACCAGTGTAACAATACAGTATGGTTAAAGACCTTGTAACCTAGTTGTATTGAAGATCTGGTAACCTATAAGCACAACCAGTTATGTTTTTGAATTATTACATATGTATTAATTTATTTCGGGATTCTAGGTAATCCACAGCAGATTCATTGAGAATTGCTGTGGGTGAGTTGAAAATTGAATGGTCCCGGGATAGAAATGTATAAAGTTGACATTACATAATAAAATCCACCTTTTTCATCGTACATTAGCAATTTATGTTTTAGTAACTTCTGTTGTTGATTTGGCGTCAAATAGGCCAGTCTTTATATGTTATTTGCCAAATCTCCGTTTTCAATGTGGGTTTTATGCTAAAGTTCCCTCTTTCAAGTTGGTAGCTAACTGGAAAACGCATCTTCCTTAGTAGTGCTATTTTTATCCTGTCAACTACTGATCATTCATCCATACTTTGTGTGTCCCGTCCCTGTCCAGCGTCTGTGTTCTTTTTCCCATCTTAATCTTTTCTTTTTATTGGCCAGTCTGACATATGGCTTTTTCTTTGCAACTCTGCCTAGAAGGCCAGCATCCCAGTCGCCTCTTCACTGTTGACATTGAGACTGGTGTTTGGCGGGTACTATTTAATGAAGCTGCCAGTTGAGGACTTGTGAGGCGTCTGTTTCTCAAACTAGACACTAATGTACTTGTCCTCTTTCTCAGTTGTGCACCGGGGCCTCCCACTCCTCTTTCTATTCTAGTTAGAGCCAGTTTGCTCTGTTCTGTGAAGGCAGTAGTACACAGCGTTGTACTAGATCTTCAGTTTCTTGGCCATTTCTGGCATGGAATAGCCTTCATTTCTCAGAACAAGAATAGACTGACGAGTTTCAGAAGAAAGTTCTTTGTTTCTGGCCCTTTTGAACCTGTAATTGAACTCACAAATGCTGATGCTCCAGATACTCAACTAGTTTAAAAGCCAGTTTTATTGCTTCTTTAATCAGGACAACAGTTTTCAGCATTGCTAACATAATAGCAAAAGGGTTTTCTAATGATCAATTTGCCTTTTAAATGATAAACTTGGATTAGCTAACACAACGTGCCATTGGAACACAGGAGTGATGGTTGCTGATAATGGGCCTCTGTACGCCTATGTAGATATTCCATAAAAAATCTACCGTTTCCAGCTACAATAGTCATTTACAACATTAACAATGTCGACACTGTTTTCTGATCAATTTGATGTTATTTTAATGGACAAAAAAAATGCTTTTCTTTAAAAAACAAAGACATTTCTTAAGTAACTCCAAACTTTTGAACGGCAGTGTGTATATACAGTATAAATATAGTTTGGACACTTTTTACTATTTTCTACATTTTAGAATAATAGTGAAGACATCAAAACTATGAAATAAAACATGGAATCCTGAAGTAACAAAAATGTGTTAAATAAATCAAAATATACTTCTTCAAAGTAGCCACCCTTTGCCTTGATGACAGCGTTGTACACTCTTGGCATTCTCTCAACCAGCTTCATGAGGAATGCTTTTCCAACATTCTTGATGGAGTTCCCACATATGCTGAGCACTTGTTGGCTGCATTTCCTTCACTCTGCAGTCCAACTCATCCCAAACCATCTCATTTGGGTTGAGGTCGGGTGATTGTGGAGGCCAGGTCATCTGATGCATCACTCTCCTTCTTGCTCAAATAGCCCTTACAACGCCTTGAGGTGTGTTGGGTCACTGTCCTGCTGAAAAAACAAATGATAATCCCACTAAGCACAAACCAGATGGGATGGCGTATCGCTGCAGAATGCTGTAGCCATGCTGGTTAAGTGTGCCTTGAATTCTAAAGAAATCACAGACATTGTCACCAGCAAAGCACCCCCACACCTCCTCCGCCATGCTTCACGGTGGGAACCACAAATGCGGAGATCATCCTTTCACATACTCTGCGTTTCACAAAGACACAATAGTTGGAACCAAAATCGCAAATTTGGACTCATCAAACCAAAGGACAGATTTCCACCGGTCTAATGTCCATTGCTTGTGTTTTTTTTGGCCCAAGCAAGTCTCTTGTTCTTCTTGGTGTTTTTTAGTAGTGGTTTGTTTGCAGCAATTGGCCCATGAAGGCCTGATTCCCGCCGTCTCCTCTGAACAGTCGATGTTGAGACGTGTCTGCTACTTGAACTGCTTTTACTTCACTACAAGGAAAATATTGTACTTTTTTCACTCCGTACACTTTCCCTGACAACCCAAAGTACTCGTTACAATTAGAATGCTTAGCAGGACAGGAAAATGGTCCAATTCACGCAATTATCAAGAGAACATCCCTGGTCATCCCTACTGCCTATGGTCTGACGGACTCACTAAACATAAATGCATTGTTTGTCAATTATGTCTGAGTGTTGGAGTGTACCCCTGGCTATCTGTTAATTATGTCTGAGTGTTGGAGTGTAACCCTGGTAATCTGTACATTTTAAAAACAAGAAAATGGTCTGAAACGCTCATCCATCCATTCCTCTGGGTAACCCCGCTGTCTGAAACGCTCATCCAGCCATTCCTCTGGGTAACCCCGCTGTCTGAAACGCTCATCCAGCCCTTCCTCTGGGTAACCCCGCTGTCTGAAACGCTCATCCAGCCATTCCTCTGGGTAACCCCGCTGTCTGAAACGCTCATCCAGCCCTTCCTCTGGGTAACCCCGCTGTCTGAAACGCTCACCCAGACATTCCTCTGGGTAACCCTGCTTTCTGAAACGCTCATCCAGCCATTCCTCTGGGTAACCCCGCTGTCTGAAACGCTCATCTAGCCATTCCTCTGGGTAACCCCGCTGTCTGAAACGCTCATCTAGCCATTCCTCTGGGTAACCCCGCTGTCTGAAACGCTCATCTAGCCATTCCTCTGGGTAACCCCGCTGTCTGAAACGCTCATCCAGACAGTAGGCTTGTTTGTCATAGTCACTCTGTGTACCACAAATCCTCTGTATGCGACTGTATTGGATGATGGAGAGGCTATTTTCTATGGGTGTAGGGTGGAAGCTGTCTCCGCGTAACAGGGAAGTCCTGTATGTCGGCTTCTTGTATAGGTCTGTGCTAAAGCCACCCCCTTCCCTCTTAATCAAAATGTCCAGATAACTTGTTTCATGCGCATTCAAAAATGAGGGTGAATTTCAGATGTTCACTGCTTGTATTGATGAAGGAGTGGAATCAATGAAGTTCCTCTGCTGTCCTCTGGAATAGAAGGAATACGCCATCAATGAAGCCTTTTTCAGAGCCTGATGAGCTGCTAGAATGGATTGTAGGGCTGACAATCACATTCTTCTCAAACAACCCCACTTACAGATTGGCATAATTAGATGCCAATCTTACATCAGCTGATGTCACAAAGTGCTATACAGAAACCCAGCCCAAATCCCCAAACAGCACGCAATGCAGGTGTAGAAGCACGGTGGCTTGGAAAAACTCCAAGAGAAAGAGAGAGAGAGAGAGAGAGAGAGAGAGAGAGAGAGAGAGAGAGAGAGAGAAAGAAAGAAAGAAAGAAAGAAAGAAAGAAAGAAAGAAAGAAAGAGAGAGAGAATTAGAGAGAGCATACTTAAATTCTGACAGGACGCCAGATAAGACAGGAGAAATACTCCAGATATAACAGACTGACCCTAGGCCCCCGACACATAAACTACTGCAGCATAAATACTGGAGGCTGAGACAGGAGGCAAATACTGGCGGCTGAGACAGTTTCTTTTACACCTGCTATGTAAAAGAAGAAGAATGCGCAATGGTCAATGCTATCTGGGATCCTTGGGACATCCCTACCCTAAACCCTAACCTTAACCCCTACCTTAACCATTTTAAATGTCAACTTCAATGGGCTAGGGACATACTAAGGATGTATCTCTATCTGAAAATACATGATGTAAGTGATTGATAGTTGGTATTCAGCAGTCATAAAGCCTTATTTACTTTAACGAACTACTAAAATTGTGATTTTGTCAGACAGCATAGACAGCAGATCTACACTTTATTGACTGACTGATTCATTCCATCCATCCTCAGCCTTCCTCTCCTCTGAAGACCCAGTGAGGGTGGAGCTCAGTCAGAGAGCTGTTGAAGGACTGGTTAGGAAGAACACTTCTACAGCCAGAGGTGAGAGGTCACAGATGGTAAATATTTAGGTCCCCTTAGCGGATCATCACATCAGCAAAAGGGAATATGTTCCATCATCCATTTTTATTTACATTAGTGCAAATTATCCACTGATATTGGTGTAATTTCTCACCCCTTTTGGCTATATGAAAGTTCATTTCCACTCAGGCACACACATTAGTTCTTTGATATTATGAAGGTAATTTGTGTCAAATGTACATTTCCCCACTCGTTCACCAAATCTCTTTACATTGCTTATGCAGATTTGGTGGCCAGACTCAAATTCCAAACACAATGCCCATCCTGGCAGATCTAAACCTAATGCGAGCACATTGTGACATGTGTGCATCCAGACCTAATGCAGCTTGGAGTGATCAGATGACAGAAGTCACATTTAGGTGCCAGGTGTAACTGAGGCCATAAACATTACTTTGAGTGTTTTATATAATATGACTAAATGTGTTTCTTTCTGTGTTGCATTCAAGACATGGAACGGCAAGGCCACCGAACATGGCATAAGCAGGGCACCTCAAGCCCCTGGTAGAGCCGGGGGTGGTGTTTACCACTCCACCAAGCCTTCAGCAGGCTTGAAAAGTGGGCTGTTTTTCATACTAAGAGGGACATTGGGTTCATTTGTTGAAATCAAATCAAGCTTTATTTATACAGCACATTTCAGACATGGATGCAACACAATGGCTTCACTGGAAAAAACTATGAAAATAAACAGAAATATATAGTACACAACAAACAGAAGACTAACTGAAAGACTAATGAGCACCCTAAGGAAATGCCATCGATTAAAATATAAGCTTGTTTTTTAGGAGGGGCTCTGAAAGTCACTATGGGGGTGTCCACTGAAAATTGACTAGTAACAACAACTGGGACCTAAAAGATACCCACCATGAGACCCACTAAATCCGCCAAAAAAGAGGCAAACAAAAGAAAAACCCACACCAAACTTAAAGACAGGAAGCAAACCAAAAAAGTGGAGCAACTGAAGGGGTTGACTCTCCACATCTATCAAGACAACTGGCACGCTGGGCCAGACACTCTTAAATATAACCTGGGCCAGCACAGGTAAAACACCTTCCCACTAATGAAATGGACAAGCCAGCACAGGTGTAACACATACTGACTAACGAGGTGACACCAATCCTACGTGCTAACGAGCTATATGTGCTAAAGTCCAACCTCAAAACATAAATGGAAAAACCAAAGTCTGTAACACCTTCCCCCTTAAGACAACAAATATATCCTATATTTTTGTTGGACAAGTTTGCTCACCACCAACAGAAAACAACTTCCATTTCCCATTATAATCAACTACAATGCTTCACATTCTACAATATAAACATGGTGTCTACTGGCTGTCAACAATTAAAAACAAGAAAAAACACGAATTTCTAAATAATATTATACAATAGTATTATTTTTTTCTCCTTTTTCTTTCTATAGAATCCTAAAACTCACTAGCTTCTAGAACTTGTCTTCCTAAAACTCACTAGCTTCTAGAACTCTCGTCCCCTTGGAACGAGCCCAAACAAAACTCATCTCCAATACGGAAAAACTTGCAGTCAAAATAAATTGTGATCCTGTTAACTCGAAATGACACAACGACAAGATTCCAGGTTAACAAAGTTTACTACACCATATGAACACACTACAAGGTAGCCATTCCACTCAAGGCTAGGTCCATCAACAACAAGAGTTGACGCGCAGGCGCACTCTTACCTGAGTGATAGCCCCATAATAACCGAAATATAGGTATACTTAAAACATGAACTTAACAATCTCCCACTTTTCTTTAAAGACAAATAAAACAACAACATAATTAAATGTCCAAGTATTATTCAAGTTCCCCATTACAAATGGGTTGTGTGACAAGGTTTTTATTTATATTACTCAAGCTGCCACTTTCTATTACTGAGAGCCTGTAGGAGCACTAGACAGGATGCTCCTTTTTTAGTCAGACAGTCAGCAAGCTGTTCCTTTGTGGTCGACCACAGAATCCGCTGGATTCTCTGAGCTTGAATAAGTTCCTTGATGCTGCTAATCTCAAGACGAAGTCTTTTCTCTGTGACAGACTTGGTTGACTTGACAGCATCAACTAAGGAGTAGTTGTCAGTGACACAAACTACAGGTAGAATGTGCCGTTTTGTCTCACCAGTGGTAAGCTCAGAGTACAGAGTTGCAAGAAAAATAGCATTGTCAATTCCATCTGCAAGAGCAAGGGTTTCTCCAGCAAGTGTGCTTCGGACAACCCTTCTGATCCTTTTTGACTGCCAACAGATAGGTGAGAATCTTCCTCCTTCACCCATTAACACGATTAGATGTCCACCTTGTGTGCCTCCATCTGTAAGGTTCCCTAGGGAAGCATCACTGAAGACAACTAGTTTCAGAGAGTCATCTTTTCCAACATGCTGCAACTTTAAAGTCACTTGTGATTTCAGTTTACGAACAACTTTGTTTGCCTCATGAATGGTTTGTACAGTGGCATGTTTTGTGTTAGATGCCAAGTTGCAACCATCAAACATTACATCAGGTCTACTCTGTCTAGCAACCCATAGAATTTGTCCTATCTTTGACCTTAATTGATCAGCTTCAATTCCACAGAGAGGGGAATTCCTTTGTACGGCTCTTGAAGAATCCATGTGGATGGGTTGAAGATTCTTGATATAGCTCTCCTGTTGCATCAGTATTGTTCCATCAACTGTAATAAACTCTATGCCAACATAACAAAAATTATCATGCTCCTCATGGCTGACCTGGAAAACAGCTTTGAGGTGTGGAATCACAATTGTAGCAAAGGTCTGTGAGCCACCCCAGATAAAGTCATCAACATGACAGGCAAGTACTCCAGTCACATTGCAGTCTTGATCAAGCCAATAGAAGACTGCAGGATCCACTTGTGACATTTTTCCACCTGTACTCAGCATTGTAGCCTTGACTTTGTTGTACCAGTAGTGATGCATCTGCCAGGCCATACACACACTTTTTTAGTTTCCGGATGTGAATGTCTCTTGACAGCTCTGTTCCCTGCAAAAATGCAGATTTGATGTCTATGGAATTAAGTTTCCATTCTTTCTGCATGTCGGTGAGTCTTTTGGGAGTTCTTTAGCAGCCAGCTCCTCAAAACCTCTAGCCACTAGACCTGCTTTAGGCACTATTCCAGTTAAGGATTCTTTAAGGGTACACACCCACCTTGTTGAGACACATATTTGTCCAATGTCTTTGACTTCCTCAAACACTCAATTTTTCCTCCAATTACTGCGCTCATCTCGCTTAGCTGAGTCAAATGACACGTCCTTTGTTTCAAGTACATCATCATTTTGAATGTCATTCTGTTTTTCTCGATTTTCCATTGGTTCAATTCTGAGATTATCTACAAGTGACAGGTCAGCTGACCCTGTTGTACCAGAAAGTGTATCTGGTTCATTGTACTGCAAGTTGGACCAGTTCTGGTGTTTTCCTTTTGCTTTTCCTGCTCGTCCAATGACGGTTGCTGTATGTGGAACACCACTTTCTCTGTCCATGTATTTTGTCCAGTTTGTCCAGTTTTCAGATTGGAACAACCATGTTCTCTTAACACATGTGGCTGTTGTTGAATGTTTTCTTCATTTGAACACTCAACAGTATTATCTGTGTCATGGTTGAAGGTCTCTGCTCCATTTCCTGTGTCAGTTTCAGTGTCCATATCATTGGATGCGACATCTGGTAAGTTTGCGTCTGTTACTGTGTCCTTTTTGTCATTTTCATTAGGAGACTGATTCTCAGCAACAGCCCCTCTATCTTGTTGATCATTTACTTTCCTCAATCTTGAGTGATGCACCCTGACAATGGTGCTTCCGTGCCTCACAAATATCACCACGCCATCTTGGCCAATGGCTACTCCCGGTCCTTTCCACTCTTGACAGTCAACTCGTTTGTAGTACACTTTGTTTCCAGTTTCGTACTTCTCATCGGTGGGTTTACTGTATTTCTGACAAGTCTCACAACTCTTAACTGTTAACTAGAATGGAAATACTCTCATCATCATTATTCCCTGAGCTGCTGAGTAATTTCTGAAGTCTGTCAACTGTAGCATGTCCAAACTGTTTGTGAAGATTAAACAATACTTTTTGTTTTTCTTTTGTGTTCATGTTCTCTGTGACTGACAGAATCTCCATGTGCTCTGTGTCCATCAGAATCTCATTTTTACATGGACTCTGTGTGATGTCTCGGTCTAAAATGTTTACACAATAGTGGCCCGAGGTGGTAAGTTCAGGAGTTACTGGTTGTTTAAACATCACTGCCTTGTCATTTTTTATGTCTAGTACAGCCCCTGCCTTCTTGAGGGAAGCTTTGCTTAATAGTAAGGGGATATCTGCAGGGACCACCTCTGTTTCAATGTGACACTTAGTCTGACCAAATTTTGCTGGTATCTTAACTCTCCGGGTAGAATGGACGATTCTCCCATCTCCAAATTTGAAAGCTCTGTTGCTTGGTGTGTCAATCATATTTTGTACTTCTTTCATATTTACTTCACTGACATAGCGATCAAGCCATTTTGCACCACACACTGTCCGTGTACATGCAGTATCAATCACAGCAGATCCTAAAGATTCAACTATAAACATCTCAGTATCAGAAGCAGATTCGTTTGAAAACAGTGTAATGTTACACTGCTCTATCTCTGTGTTTACATTTTCCTCTGTTAGTTTAACTTGTTCATTTTTATGAGGACAGTCTTTAACCCAATGGTAAGTGCTTTGACAAATAGCACATTTTGATCTCCTTCCATGTCTGGCTAGTGGATTTGTGCCGGGCAATGGCGCCCTCTTCTGGTTGTCTTGAGAACGTGACTTGTTGCCGCCTTTTCTCTGCTGCTCAGTGTAATATGCTGCGTCACTCACTTGCATTCCATCAGTTATTGGCGCGACGGACGTCTTTTCACCAAAAATTATTTTTAGTGCGGACTTCATTGATGCATGAGTCAGCACAGTACAAGCAGTCAAAGCCAACTGTTTCTCCCTACCATCTATACAGGCAGTATCTAGCAACTTGAAAGCTAACACTGCATCAGGGGAAAACAATGTCGTACTTGCGCATACTATTGTACCTTTGTTCGAAATCAATGACGTAGTCCGTCATTGCAACCGAAATATCTCTCGTAACACTGTCAAAGTTTGAATATGCCTCGTAGGCACGGTCTTTTTCTTCTTTAAGAAATACAGAATCCAGTGCGCTGATCAAAGTCACCATACCATCATCCTTGTTCAAATCCTCAACGGATATTTCCAGCGCTGTATCTCTCGCTCTTCCCTCGAGCGATAATACCACCGCAAGCGCTTGCTTTTTCGCGTCGAGATTAGTAACACTTGTCCAGATTCCAAGTTCATTTTTCCAACTTTCGTACGACCTCTTCTCGTCGAAGCGAGGTGGCACATTGCAGTTATTAGCCATCCTCTGCTACCAATGTTAACTCGAAATGACACAACGACAAGGTTCCAGTTTAACAAAGTTTACTACACCATATGAACACACTACACGGTAGCCATTCCACTCAAGGCTAGGTCCATCAGCAACAAGACTTGACGCGCAGGCGCACTCTTAACTGAGTGATAGCCCCGTTATAACCGAAATATAGGGATACTTAAAACATGAACTTAACAATACATGGTAATGCACTGGCTAAACACAAATCTTTTTGACTGCCCACCCTTGAGACAATCAGCAACCAAGTTGTCCTTACCATGGGCATGGAGGAAACTAATGCAATATCTGTAGTAACCCACACAGAATCTGGGAATAATGTGTACATCATTGGTTAGAGGACAATTTGTAGAAAACAGCTAGCTACATTTTGATTTGTTGCATTCTGATTCAGGTGGGTCACCAACGTGGTAAACAGCTAGCTACATTTTGAAGTGTTACATTGTGATTCCAGTGGGTCACCAACGTGGTAAGTGTAACACAACTCTTTTTTGTTAGTCACTTTTTGTTAAATTCAATTCAGAGCCTGGATCTTTCCCTGGAGGCTAAAATCAATTGAACAGGGGGCAAACGTTTATGGTTCTACATTTTGGCATTCATTAAAATACTGCTACTATAATGTTAAAACATTCTGTATTGTGACATTACTTAATTGATATCAGGAAACAACTCCTTCATGTATTTTCTGATGTTTAGTCAGAGATCTTTTATCAGTGTATCTCTTCCCACATTGATCACAGCAAGGATTCTCTCCTGTGTGTGCTCTCTGATGCAAAGTCAGCTGGCTAGCTGGCTTTTTTCCTGTGTGTGTTCTCTGGTGTATAGTTAGATAGCGAGATGTACAGTGGGGCAAAAAAGTATTTAGTCAGCCACCAATTGTGCAAGTTCTCCAACTTAAAAAGATGAGATAGGCCTGTAATTTTCATCATGGGTACACTTCAACTATGACAGACGAAATGAGAAAAAGAAATCCAGAAAATCATATACTTATTTTCCACCATAATTTGCAAATAAATTCATTAAAAATCCTACAATGTGATTTTCTGGATTTTTTTTCCTCATTTTGTCTGTCATAGTTGAAGTGTACCTATGATGAAAATTACAGACCTCTCTCATCTTTTTAAGTGAGAGAACTTGCACAATTGGTGGCTGACTAAATACTTTTTTGCCCCACTGTAGTTAAACTCTTACCACAATGATTGCAGCTACAAGATTTCTCTCCTGTGTGTGTTCTCTGGTGTATTTTAAGTTTTACTGAAGAGTTGAATATTTTCCCACAGTCAGAGCAGCAATGAGATTTCTTCCCTCTTGGTCTCTGCTGGTGTTTCTTGAAGTGTTCTGATCTGGAGAGACTCTTCTCTGCCTCGTCAGCATCATGATGTTGTTGAGGCTCCCCAGAGGATCCACGATAGTCCCGTCTCTCTCCTGTGTGAACGACAAAGTCAGACAGATGGTTAAAGGCCCACAACAGCAGAAATCCACTGTTTATTTTATGTAAAAGTCGATGCCCAGAGCATTCCCATGAAGTTGTACAACAATTGACTTCTGTTAAATTTGACAATTAAGACAGTCAAGTTAGCAACAATAGTCATGTTGTCTTGTTTTCACATTAGTAGGAACTAGAAATAAGTTATTCAAGTTGTTGAAATCCTAAGCAGTGTGCCATACAACTTTTGGATATAGTATATCTGCATGGAGCAAAATGGTGAGCTAAGATTTTAGTTTTTCACAATGTATTCTGAGTATTACAGTGCACTATCAGTGCAAGATCGAGAGTGCTAGTCAAGGAAACTCACATTAAGCTCTGTGTCTATTCACTAATTGACCACCGTGGGGGAGAACTCAGGGGAGTTCTCATAGGCTGACAGCAAAAATAGCCTCCATTTACAGGTTGCTTATGAGTGCATTTCACACTACTATTCGATTATAATTGTAAGGCTTGCTTGAATGTCCTGCTTAATATGTTTGTGTTATTGTCGCATATCAACTGCTTTATACTTAAAAAAACACTTCAACCAGTAAAATGCTCTTTGGCTAGCTTTGCTACCAGCCTGTCAATGAGGCTTTGCACACTAAGTGTTTAACAAATTGGCCCATAACTTAACAACAACATAGACCTAGGACTATAAATAATTTAATATTTCAGGTGAAACATGCAAACTAAAATGTCTTTGTCATGACATTTCATAACCTGATCACCAGATAATTTTGTGAATAATCCCACTAGGCTACTCTGTATTGTGCTGTCATTCTAAATGTCCTAAATTAAGGAAAATAGCTCTGTGTGTTGTACAATAGCCTGTTCATCAAGGAACAGTTCTCTACACACTATGCTTAGTATCCACAAAGTATCTGTGTCCAAACAGACTAACGAGACCCTACTGTAAATCAAGCAGACAATAACACATTATCAACATCAATTTGTTTGGGATGTTGGATCCAACGTGGAGCACAGCATAACTGTCTTTACCAACGTAATGAATGAAGAAGCACTTTGCTTGTTGTTGCATGTCGTGATGTTTGTCATTTGACTGTAATTCTGAAAATGATTTCCTGGATCAGCTGATGAAAGTTGAACATGTGACTGTAACTAAACAGCTACAGTATTAAGTAGTATATGTAATTATGGAAGAACCCGCGTCAATGACAGTATCCATTTGGGCGTTGTCCATAAAGTTAAGGTGACTCTCGGTTAGAACCATTGGATTTAGCAAACTCTGAAATGATTTAGTATTTCTGTGCCCATGAAACTGATTTCCCAGCGTAACATAAGGAGACACTAAATGTTACGTAGTTAGAGTGCATTTCAGAATACAAAAAAAACTGTCCTGGCCTACCTGGCCTGCACGCAAATGTAGGCCTATAAATGTGCCCATTTTGGGATGTCTGATAGTATTTCTGATAGTATTTCTGATTTGGAAGGCACACACCTGTCTATATAAGGTCCCACGGTTGACAGTGCATGTCAGAGCAAAAACAAAGCCATGAGGTTGAAGGAATCGTCCATAGAGCTCCAAGACAGGATTGTGTCGAGGAACAGATCTGGTGAAGGGTACCAAAAAAAAATTCTGCAGCATTGAAGGTTCCCAAGAACGCAGTGGCCTCCATCATTCTTAAATGGAATACTCTTCCAAGAGCTGGTCACCCAGCCAAACTGAGCAATTGGGGGAGAAGGGCCTTGGTCAGGGAGGTAACCAAAAACCAAATGGTCACTCTGACAGAGCTCCAGAGTTCCTCTGTGGAGATGGGAGAACCTTCCAGAAGGACAACCATCTCTGCAGCACTCCAGCAATCAGAACTTTATGGTAGAGTTGCCAGACAGAAGCCACTCCTCAGTAAAAGGCACATCACAGCCTGCTTGGAGTTTGCCAAAAGGAACCTAAAGGACTCTCAGACCATAAGAAACAAGACTCTCTGGTCTGATGTAACCAAGATTTAACTCTTTGGCCTGAATGCCAAGCGTCACATCTGGAGGAAACCTGGCACCATCCCTACGGTGAAGCATGGTGGAGGCAGCATCATACTGTGGGGATATTTTTCAGCAGAAGGGACTGGGAGACTAGTCAGGATCGAGGGAAATATTAACAGAGCAAAGTGCAGAGAGATCCTTGATGAAAACCTGCTCCAGAGCACTCGGGACCTCAGACTGGGACGAAGGAGTGGCTTTGGGACAAGTTTCTATGTCCTTGAGTGGCCCAGCCAGAGCCCGAACTTGAACCAGATCTAACATCTCTGGAGAGACCTGAAAATAGCAGTGCAGTGACGTTCCCCATCCAACCTGACAGAGCTTGAGAAGATCTGCAGAGAAGAATGGGAGAAACTCCACAAATGCAGGTGTGCCAGATAAATGTGTGCTGTCATTCTAAATGTCTTGAATAAAGGCAAATAGTTCTGTGTGTTGTACAGTAGCCTATCCATCAAGTTGACAGTTCTTAACAGCACTTTCAATAAGGCAGGTCCTTGATGTTCATCAGTCCACGGTAAGACAAATTGTCCATAAATGAAGAAAGTTCAGCACTTTTGCTACTCTCCCTAGGAGTGGCCGTAAGGGAAAGATGACTGCAAGAGCACATCGCAGAATGCTCAATAAGGTTAAGAAGAATCCTAGAGTGTCAGCTAAATACTTTCAGAAATCTCTGGAACATGTTAACATCTCTGTTGACAAGTCTACAATACGTAAAACACTAAACAAGAACAGTGTTCATGGGAGGACACTACGGAAGAAGCCACTGCTGTCCAAAAACAAAAACTAAAAAACATTGCTGCATGTCTGAAGTTTGCAAAAGTGCACCTGGATTTTCCGCAGCGCTACTGGCAAAACATTCTGTGGATACATTAAACTAAGGTTGAGTTGTTTGGAAGGAACACACAACACTATGTGTGGGGAAAAAAAGGCACAGCACACCAACATTAAAATATAATCCCAAAAAGTATGGTGGAGGGAGCATCATGGTTTGGGACTGCTTTGCTGCCTCAGGACCTGGACAGCTTGCTACCACTGACGGAAAAACGAATTCCCAAGTTTATCAAGACATTATGCAGGAGAATGTAAGCCTGTCTGTCTGCCAGCCAATTGAAGCTCAACAGAAGTTGGGTGACGCAACAGGACAACGACCCAAAAAACAGAAGTAAATTAACAACAGAATAGCTTAAACAGAAAGAAATACACCTTCTGGAGTGGCTCAGTCAGAGTCCTGACCTCAACCCGATTGAGATGCAGTGGCATGACCTCAAGAGAGCGGTTCACACCAGACATCCAATGGAATATTGCTGAAACTGAAACAGTTTTGTAAAGAGGAATGGTTCAAAATTCTTCCTGACCGTTGTGAAGGTCTGATCCGCAACTACAGAAAATGTTTGGTTGAGGTTATTGCTGCCAAAGGAGGGTCAACGAGTTATTAAATCCAAGGGTTTACATACTTTTTCCACCCTGCACTGTGAATGTTTACACAGTGTGTTCAATAAAGATATGAAAACATTGTTTGTGTGTTATTAGTTTAAACAGACTGTGTTTGTCTATTGTTGTGACTTAGATGAAGATCAGATAAAATGTTATAACCAATTTATGCAGAAATCCAGGTAATTCCAAAGGGTTCACATACTTTTTCTTGCCACTGTATGTATATTTGTAAACAACAGCTGGTGCACAAAATCTAAGTAAGTTTCAAGGTTTTGCTCGCCTGAGGTAGAGAACCACATGATAAGCTGTAGACCACACTATTTACCAAGAGAGTTTTCATCTGTAGGAAACAACACATCCGCCACGCTGATCCTCAACACAGGGGCCCCTCGGGGGTGCGTGCTCAGTCCCCTCCTGTAGTCCCTGTTCACTCATGACTGCACGGCCAGGCATGACACCAACACCATCATTAAGTTTTCCGATGACACAACAGTGGTAGGCCTGACCACCGACAACGACGAGACAGCCTATTGGGAGGAGGTCAGAGACCTGGCCGTGTATTTTAGTGCCTGGCAACGCAGACGCTCGTTGACGCGCGCAAGCAGTGTGGGTGCAATGATTGAATAACATGTATGTGTAAATTGATTTTGCAACGTTCGCGCACGCGACATAGCCGGTTTGCGCACAGTGTAAGTGGACGAGGGTGTGTCTTTTAAGTGTTTGGACCATGTAGCCGGCTAACCTCAGAGAAGAAGAAGACATGGTAGGAACCAAAGTGTTGGTCAGTGTTTCCAGGTGACCCTAATTAGATCTTACATGTTTTCTTACTTCATGTAGCCGGCTAGCTAGCCAACATATTCATCCTTGGCCTATTCCTCTCTGATAAGATACCGCACAAACATGCTTATCTAGCCCTACACCAGCACTGGTACCAGGCAGTATTAGCTAATGATTACCATTTGCGGATAACACATTATTTTAGCAACACCTTGCTAAGAAAAGACAAAATAGCAGAGAGTAGTTTGCAGACAGTAAGATAGACAAACTAATTGTGTATAGAACGCTTGTGGAGAGCAGCATGTCACCAACATTGTTACATCCATCTGACCATGCAGTGAACAGCAAGAAAGTGCTCATGACTCTGAGTAACTGCTCTCTCCTTGAGCGATAAGGGGCAGGGCTTGATGTGGTTAGTGACATGCAGGAATAAACTATAAAAACGGACATTATACGCATCACATTTAACAAACCAAACATTGAAATACCCTTATTGAAGGCAAAGTAAAAATCCAAACTGGTCCGTGCATCAATACTGGTATATAGAAAATACGGTATACCGCCCAGCCCAAAGGCTAGGTTGAGTGTGGGCAGACACCGTACACCACACTCAGGCAGACAAGACGTTTGATCCGACCAAAGACCCAATCCATCCCTGTGTCCCGCAACTCAGACTTAGCCGAGGTACGGGCACCAAGGAGAGGAAGTCACTATCAGAAACACTAAGCCTCCCAAAGAAAACGACATGATTGTCAAGAGAACCAGCGGGCGGACTAGTAGGGGAACAGTGCCAGACGTCCCCTAGTCTCACACGTGAACTGATTTGAGCGAGGGCAGCAAGACAACAAATGTGAGTATCTCTTTATTCATTTGGGCATGGTCGCTAACCTGAACCGGGCTTAACCTTCATCTTCTAAGTCACATTTTTAGCCATCTTACTCATTGCTGTAGCCAGGACATTGTTGTGATTAGGAAACTATGAGAACCACAAAGTCCAGGGGGTGAGCACGCTCTACCACTGAGGGTCAATTTAATTGGCGCAGCGTAAGACAGTCTTGTGTTCCTATTGTTTTGTTTTAGTAGCATGAATATTCCTGTTCACACCGAGGTGAAGAGCGGAATAATTGAAGGAATGAATCCGAGCCTAACGCTCATCACCTGTGGAAGGCGGGGCTTCCAGCCAGGTACGGATTTCATTGGCCTTTTCTGGTGTGATTTTAGATCCTTCAACCAAAGTCGCGACTCCCCATAGTATGTTGTACCAAAGTTGACTGACCCTTAAAGGAACTACACTGCCATAAATACAAGGAAAGTCAAGTAGTGTTATATAAAAAAAAAATATATATACAAATCCGGCAAGGCACCAACTTTGAGAAGGGTTTAAAACAAAGGTTTCAAATAATTAATAAATGTTATTGAATGTAGGTAACGTTATGTTTCGCCTTTAATGTAATGGCATTGAAAAAAAAAAATTATACCCATACTAACATACTGTATAATACATACTTATATACTACATACTATTAGTTAATTTAGTATACTGTAACCGAACCGTATCCTTTCAGTTGAGCGCGCTTCTCCTGTCTACCGGAAGTTTATACGGTTGCTATGCAACCTCTTGCTAGCTAGTTAGCATAACACATTACTAGTTAGACATTTTACGACTTCGGGTGTGTTCTTAAATTCAATCTTGAATAGCAGAGTGCTTCATAAATTCAGAGCGTTGTCAGATTGTCCGTTTGTAAATTCAGACCGTTTCGCTCTAAGAGCGCACTGGACGATCCGAGGAGTAGGGTTGATTTGAGCGTTCTGACCTTAGCTTGCTAGCTACTTCCAGACACAAATGAGACCACTCTGACCGTTTTACTCGCCCTAGCAGAGCTGGTTAGGCAGTTTTCAAGTTATCCAAAGCGTTGGTGACTGTAACTGTGCTGCTGGTAAATATTTAATTACTATTTTTTTGCCTACGTTTACTGACACCTGGACATATTCAACGGGTGTTGAGCGCCAGTATTCTGCTCTCTGGTACACTCAGACGGGTGCTCTGAAATCGGAGTAGATAGCTAGAGCGAATTTATGAAAGCACCCGAATGTCCATTGAGAACGCACAACAACTATACCATTTAGCTAATCTAAGAATGACGGGTATAATCAAGTCAATAAACGTTGGGTAGTTAGTTAGATAGAATATAGTTAATATACTGGCAAGTTTGATGTATAAGTAGCCAACTAACGGTAGGTAGCTAGTTATCATACCGGTACATACTGCTGTAATAACAGGCTAACAAATTGTCATCCAAAATAACGTGTAAGGTAATTTATTTGAAAAGTGATTACTTTATTACATTGCTCAACATTTTCTTTACATTTGTCATAATTAGCAATGAATTTGTATCGGCTCTCGTTGGACTTAAGATGTATATTTTCCACCATTTTCTCAAATCTGAAAACGATGTGAAGCCACGCCCATTTTCTGAATTGCATTATGGGCCTAAAGTACTGCGTGTATACTTCATATTTTGGAGAATTTAGTACGACATCCGGGAACTTTTGGCATACTAACAATATCATACTATGACCAATAAGCATACTATATACTCAATTCACGTCACAAATAGTACGTTTAGTATGAGTATTCGAAAACAGTTAACAGCTAACAGCAACAGCTCTAATAATTTGACCCCCACAGGAAATGTTCACTGGCAGTTATTGAAAGACCCATTTACTATATAGCCATTGATTCTTTAAGAATATAACTTATAAATGCCTCAAATGATTTAACTGTATTACCCCACCAGAAACCAAAACATAAGCTCATATAACGCTTTGTAAACAAGCACTACATAGCCTCAATCTGGTTAAAACTATAATTTTGACATTGAAGACGGCTAAGTTCATCGTTAGAACCATTGGATGCCCAGGTATCCAGTTTCCTCCTCTTCTTCCTCCTTTTTGGATGTGACAGTCATCTCCCCCTCCTCATCTTTCACTCCAAAAACTGCATCTTCCTCTTTCTCTTTCTCCTCTTCTTTTACCTTAACATCCTCCTCTTCTTTCACTCTGAACGCGTCTTCCTCTTCTTTCACTGTGACGTCTTTCTCTTCTTCTTTCACGGTAACAGCCTCACCCTCTACTCCAGCCCCCATCCCTCAGCTGTTTGCCAAACCAAGTCTGGGGCTAACATTTTGATGCTGTTTAAACCCTAGGTTGCCCCTTTTAAAAAAGGCACACATCTATCAACCATTCTGCAGTTCAAACAATAACAAAGCTGTCATTCCACCACAGTTTTGGTAATAAGATGATGGATTGGGCTGGAGAAATGTAACTACTCTCAAATTTATTAGACAGACCTATGGATGCAAGGACTGGCCAGCCATGATATCAACATCAGTTTTAACCATGTTGAGGCTATACAAATCAAATCAAAGTTTATTTGTCACGTGCGCCGAATACAACAGGCGTAGACCTTACAGTGAAATGCTTACTTACAGGCTCTAACCAATAGTGCAAAAAAAAGGTATTAGGTGAACAATAGGTAAGTAAAGAAATAAAAAGACAGGCTATATACAGTAGCGAGGCTATAAAAGTAGCGAGGCTACATACAGACACCGGTTAGTCAGGCTGATTGAGGTAGTATACATGTACATGTAGCTATGGTTAAAGTGACTATGCATATATGATGAACAGAGAGTAGCAGTAGCGTAAAAAAAGGATTGGCGGGTGGTGGGTGGCGGGACACAATGCAGATAGATAGCCCAGTTAGCCAATGTGCGGGAGCACTGGTTGGTCGGTCCAATTGAGGTAGTATGTACATGAATGTATAGTTAAAGTGACAATGCATAGATGATAAACACAAAGTAGCAGCAGCGGGTGTCGTGGGGTTGCACAATGCAAAAAGTCGGGGTAGCCATTTGATTACCTGTTCAGGAGTCTTATGGCTTGGGGGTAAAAACTGTGTTGGTTTACATTGTTGGTTTACATTGTCTCTAAACATTGGAGTAAAAAAAAGAAGCTTATTCTGGGTTCTGTTGGGGTATGACAGTTGAACTAAGCTCATGAGGCATGTGTTATATTCTTCAAGAATCAATGGCTATAAATTAACAATTTAAAAGTTAAATATGGATGTAGCTATTGCATATTTCCCCTTTAACACCACACATCAGTTCAACAACTGCAGAGTTTGTTCCTCTTTTAAGAAAGTACTTACTAGTGTTAATCAGGGCCCGTTCATCGTTAGAACCATTGGGTGCCTTAAAATACCTTTGGGAAACCGAGCCCAGATATCCAGTTTTCCTCCTCTTCTTCCAATGTGACAGTCATCTCCCCCTCCTCCTCTTTCACTCCAAAACATGCATCCTCTTTCTCTTCCTCCTCTTATTTTACTGTAAAATCCTCTTCCTCTTTCACTCTGAACGCGTCTTCCTCTTCTTTAACTGTAACGTCTTTCTCTTCTTCTTTCACTGTAACAGCCTCCCCCTCTACTTGTTTTTATTGGCCTTCCTGTGACATCGGGGGGTGTAGGTGTCCTGGAGGGCAGGTAGTTTGTCCCCCCGGTGATGCGTTGGGAAGACCTCACTACCTTCTGGAGAGCCTTATGGTTGTGGGCAGAGCAGTTGGCGTATCAGGCGGTGATACAGCCCGCAATGATGCTCTCGATTGTGCATCTGTAAAAGTTTGTGTTTTTGGTGACAAGCCAAATTTCTTCAGCCTCCTGAGGTTGAAGAGGCGCTGTTGCACCTTCTTCACCACGCTGTCTGTGTGGGTGGACCATTTCAGTTTGTCCGGGCTCCCTCTGCTGTTTCCTGAAGTCCATGATCATCTCCTTTGTTTTGTTTACGTTGAGGGTGAGGTTATTTTTCTCACACAACACCCAGGGGGCCCTCACCTCCACCCTGTAGGCTGTCTCGTTATTGCTGGTAATCAGGCCTACTACTGTTGTGTCGTCTGCAAACTTGATGATTGAGGTGTGCGTGGCCACGCAATCATGGGTGAATAGGAAGTACAGGAGGGGGCTGAGTAGTGGAGGTGTTTTTGTCCTACCTTCACCACCTGGGGGTGGCCCATCAGGAAGTCCAGGACCCAGTTACACAGGGTGGGGTTCAGACCCAGGGCCTCAAGTTTAATGAAAAGCTTGGAGGGTACTATGGTGTTGACTATAGTTCAGCATTCAATAAACAGCATTCTTACATAGGTATTCCTCTTGTCCAGATGGGATTGGGCAGTGTGCAGTGTGATGGTGATTGCATCGTCTGTGGATCTATTGGGGCGGGAAGCAAATTGAAGTGGGTCTAGGGTGACCTAGACCTAGGGTGATATATATAGATAGTACCGGAACAATGGTGGACATCTTGAAGCATGTGGGGACAGTAGTCTGGGATAGGGAGAGATTTAATGTCTCACAGCAAAGTGTCTGAATACTTACAGTGAGGGAAAAAAGTATTTGATCCCCTGCTGATTTTGTACGTTTGCCCACTGACAAAGAAATTACCAGTCTGTAATTTTAGTGGTAGGTTTATTTGAACAGTGAGAGACAGAATAACAACAAAAAAATCCAGAAAAACTCATGTCAAAAAAATGTTATGAATTGATTTGCATTTTAATAAAGGAAATAAGTATTTGACCCCCTCTCAATCAGAAAGATTTCTGGCTCCCAAGTGTCTTTTATACAGGTAACGAGTTGAGATTAGGAGCACACTCTTAAAGGGAGTGCTCCTAATCTCAGCTTGTTACCTATATAAAAGACACCTGTCCACAGAAGCAATCATTCAATCAGATTCCAAACTCTCCACCATGGCCAAGACCAGCTAGTCAACCAGGGACAAGATTGTAGACCTACACAAGGCTGGAATGGGCTACAAGACCATCGCGAGCAGCTTGGTGAGAAGGTGACAACAGTTGGTGCGATTATTCGCAAATGGAAGAAACACAAAAGAACTGTCTCCCTTGGCCTGGGGCTCCACGCAAGATCTCACCTCGTGGAGTTGCAATGATCATGAGATCGGTGAGGAATCAGCCCAGAACTACACGGGAGGATCTTGCCAATGATCTCAAGGCAGCTGGGACCATAGTCACCAAGAAAACAATTGGTAACACACTTCGCCGTGAAGGACTGAAATCCTGCAGCGCCCGCAAGGTCCCCCTGCTCAAGAAAGCACATATACATGCCCGTCTGAAGTTTGCCAATGAACATCTGAATGATTCAGAGGACAACTGGGTGAAAGTGTTGTGGTCAGATGAGACCAAAATAGAACTCTTTGGCATCAACTCAACTCGCCGTGTTTGGAGGAGGAGGAATGACCCCAAGAACATGGAGGTAGAAACATTATGCTTAGGGGGTGTTTTTCTGCTAAGGGGACAGGACAACTTCACCGCATCAAAGGGACGATGGACGGGGCCATGTACCGTCAAATCTTGGGTGAGAACCTCCTTCCCTCAGCCTGGGCATTGAAAATGGGTCGTGGATGGGTATTCCAGCATGACATTGACCCAAAACACACAGCCAAGGCAACAAAGAAGTGGCTCAAGAAGAAGCATATTAAGGTCCTGGAGTGGCCTAGCCAGTCTCCAGACCTTAATCCCATTGAAAATCTGTGTAGGGAGCTGAAAGTTCGAGTTGCCAAACGTCAGTCTCGAAACCTTAATGACTTGGAGAAGATCTGCAAAGAGGAGGGGGACAAAATCCCTCCTGAGATGTGTGCAAACCTGGAGGCCAACTACAAGAAACATCTGACCTCTGTGATTGCCAACAAGGGTTTTGCCACCAAGTACTAAGTCATGTTTTGCAGAGGGGTCAAATACTTATTTCCCTCATTAAAATGCAAATCAATTTATAACATTTTTGACATGCGTTTTTCTGGATTTTTTTGTTGTTATTCTGTCTCTCACTGTTCAAATAAACCTACCATTAAAATGATAGACTGATCATTTCTTTGTCAGTAGGCAAATGTACAAAATCAGCAGGGGATCAAATACTTTTTTCCCTCACTGTATGTAAATAAGGTATTTCTGTTTTTTATTTGTAATAAATTTCCGATAATTTCTAAAAACCCGCTTTCGCTTTGTCATTTTGGGGTATTGTCATGTCATTGTGGGGTATTGTGTGTAGATTGATGAGTAACATTTTATATTTAATCCATTTTAGAATAAGGCTGTAACGTAACAAAATGTCGAAAAGGTCAAGGGGTCTGAATACTTCCGAATGCGCTGTAAACTAAAGTAAAAAAAAAAAAGTGAATTAAATACATTTAAAATTAACTTTATCTGAAAAGAAATTTTCCTCAACTGCGTTTCCCACTCCAGTCAGCAGACGGCGATGTGCGTCTTTCAGGCGATGCTGCAAGCGTGACGTATAATCTAGTGGACAGGACGTTTCTTCAAAAACAGCTAGTCAACCACCTCGGTAGCTTGCTAGCCAACATAGCCGAAATATTCAAGCTCTTTAGACGCTTTCGGTCTGTATTACCTATTGTGTTTTAAACACACTTCTGTCGTATCTAATTGTTAACCTATTTAATTTCATATTTACTTTGTTTTTATTAGTCATCTGGCTGGTTAGATTAGCACTAGTCTAGTCGTTAATGACAGCTAGCTAGCTAACATTCCCGACCATGAGCTCCCTAAACTACTCCCCTCCTGCTAAAGAAGAGGAGGTCTGCTGGACTGAGAAAGAGGCTCTGGGGCTGAACATCGTAGTGAAAGAGGAGAATGAAGAGGAGGATATCACGGTAAAAAAAGAAGTAGACGGTGAGGCTGTTACCGTGAAAGAGGAAGAGGAAGAAGTTACAGTGAAATTAGAGGAAGAAGCGTTCAGAGTGAAAGAAGAGGAGGATGTTACTGTGGAAGAAGAGGAGGATGTTACTGTGGAAGAAGAGGAGGATGCCGTTTTTGGAGTGAAGAAGGAAGGGGAGATTACTGTCACATTGGAAGATGAGGAGATAGGAGATCTGAATAACACCAGTAAGTACCGCCTTAAATTGTTTTTTCACTTTGGATATTCTGAGTTGGCTCGTCAATACCTCTAACGGAGGGCCCTCGGACGATGACTGATATGTCTATGTCAACCGCCTGTATTTAATGGAGAGCGATGCTAAGCTACAAGCTTCATGGTGTAACACATGTAAATCGTACTCTCCTTTTAGTTGTGTTTTGTACAAATAAATCACCCCAGCCAGTGGTCCCAGTTGAGCATTATTTATTTCTGTTAAATAGGAAACAGCACGTTAGTTGTACAGGGCTTAACGATGTCGATGGCAAAATCTGTAACATGAAAAGAACTGTTAGCAGTGGGCTTACGTGACCATTACATCGGTGTATGCTAGTTAACACACTTATTTACAGCAATCACATGCCAAAGCACATCTCAGAAAGCCCCTCAATCCCTAACAGGTACCATATACCACCACATGTATAAATCAGTGAATGTACAGCAAACTTGTACACATTGTAAAATAGAAAACAGTATTCAGAACGTGACCTATCCCTTGCATGATATTTTCATACTGGGGAGACCTGCCGTTCGCGATCTCCCCCTATCTGCAAGCGGGGCCAATCACAACACGCCTTATTGTCAGAGTTGAACCAATAAGAATGCTTGAACATTAAATACACCTTTTATTTAGAGGCAAGTGGAAACATACAGTGAGGGAAGAAAGTATTTGATCCCCTGCTGATTTTGTACGTTTGCCCACTGACAAAAAAATGATCAGTCTATAATTTTAATGGTAGTTTTATTTGAACAGTGAGAGAGAAAATAATAACAAAAGAATCCAGAAAACGCATGTGAAAATTTTAATAAATGGAATTGCATTTTAATGAGGGAAATAAGTATTTGACCCCCTCCAAATCAAAGATTTCTGGCTCCCAGGTGTCCTTTATACAGGTAACGAACGAGCTGAGGTCAGGAGCACACTCCTAAAGGGAATGCTCCTAATCTCAGCTTGTTACCTGTATAAAAGACACCTGTCCACAGAAGCAATCAATCAGATTCTGCACTCTCCACCATGGCCAAGACCAAAGAGCTCTCCAAGGATGTCAGGGACAAGATTGTAGACCTACACAAGGATGGAATCATCTAAAAACCTGCTTTTGCTTTTGTAACCAACTTGACATAGCACCCCAGAAGAAAGGCACACGGACACCAACACTTCAGGTTGACTCGGTTTTTATCTGCAGTAAAAGATATCAAACAGTGATGACAGGCATTGACAGGATGGTCACAGCCACACTTCCACTGGTTACGTAGGACATAAGATATCTTTTAGATAGGAGCAACAGTAGTAATACATACCCTCAATGTGAAGTGATATTAATCCATAAATACAGAGCACAAGTACAACCCTTTTATATAAACCTTTTCTCTTACGGCCCATTTCAATGCAAGAAACTAGACGATGGGCTGGATATCTCGCATGGGATTTGTTGAGGGATTTACTAGCAAACGCAATGGGTCTACTTTTACTCTCGCCCTCTGGGATCTGGCTCAGAACAGCGCTTAGGGTTTCTTGCATTGAAATGGGCCGTATGTGAAAAATTTGGTCACTGGCTAAAAGGTGCCAAGTTTACTGTCCTGACCGATAACCCACTCACTCACATACTGACAAAGTCAACTTGATGCCTGTGAGCAGAGGTGGGTGGCGAAGCTAGCCCCGTATGACTTTGATCTGAAATACATACCTGGGCCACAGAACATACCCGCCGACTTACTCAGCCTGGTACCGTTCATCAGGGATGGTACCACACAACACGTCACAGCAGAGGACGTACAAGAGAACCTCTGGCTCTGTGAATTGCCAAGCCCCGCCAAACAGTGGCATGACAGGGTCCAATCAAGGTACAAAGGCTGCTGAGGTCTCTGGTGATGAAGTGAAGGCACTCCTAGACAACAGCTTGTGCCAAAATGGGATCATATCCATGTGCACAGTCCCTCTGATGCAGCTATCCCAACATCTGCAGGGAGGTTGCCCAGCGCTCCCCGCTTTCTCACTAGGAGATCTCAAAGAGAAGCAGCAAGCAGATGAGACATTGGCTTGTGCTACCTATTATGTAGAGAGGAAACGGAGACCATCACATCGTGAAAGAGAACATGAAACAGTGGACGTGCAGAAACTTTTGAAAAATTGGGAGAAGTTGGAATACAAGGATGGAATACTGTACAGGAAATCAAAGGACAAAACCGGAAATAAGAGATACCAGTTTATCGTACCTTTGTCCCTGAAGGCGGATGTGTTGAAGGGAACACATGATGATGCTGCACACCAAGGTCAAGCAAGAACCTTACACCTCATCAGACAAGAGGTTTTTTGGGAGTTGGTATGGATGAACAGGTGAAAGACTGTCGTGAGATGTAGACGCTGTGTTGTGAGCAAGTCAAGAAGACTTGAGGCAGGAGCTCCTCTCCAATCGATTAAGACAAGTGCGCCACTAGAGTTGGTCTGTATCGATTTCTGGACGGCTGAAGGAAAGGATGGAGAGTATTGATGTACTAGTAGTAACAGACCATTTTACCAAAGTAGCTCACGCCTTCCCTTGTACAAATCAGACAGCAAAACAAGTTGCCAAGAAACTGTGGAACAACTTTTCTGTATTTACGGTTTTCCTCAGGGTCTTTTAAGTGACCAAGGGGCCAACTTTGAGAGCAAGCTGATAGAGCTAATGGATCTGGCAGGAGTGAAGAAATCTCACACAACTCCATATCACCCAATGGGCAAACAGAAAGATTTAATCGTACTTCGGGGAATATGATTCGAGCCTTGCCTCCACGGACAAAAGAGAAATGGCCTCAGATGATACAAACTCTCACGTTTGCATATAACTGTACCGTACATGAGACGACTGGGTTTGCCCCTTTTTACTTCATGTTTGGGAGAACGCCACAGCTATCAGTCGACGCCATGTTTGGATGTGTTCTGAGAGACGAGACCGTTTTGGGTTACAACGAATTTGTAGACTCCTTTCTTTACCAAGTAAGTCTTCATAATTTCCTGCCACTCGTACACAGTACATTTACCTGTTGCATCACCTCTGAAAGTGGGTGGCTCACGCATGTCAGATTTCATGAAGGTTTAACTTGGACCAGTCTGGCATGCACACTGGGACAGTGTCTGCGGCTACCTTGGATGGAGTGATATTACTTGCTGACAGACTCGAAACAATACTGTTACCAATCTCTTGACCCATCTGTTTGACTAAATCAAGCGTAACACTTTGCTGCGTATGGTATTCATCATCATTGGAGTGATTGTCATCTCCACCACTCTGACCTGTTGTTTGATCAATAAAATCCTCTTGTTCAATTACTGACGTTACACCAGCACTCCCGGTAAAGCTATGCTTTACCATTCTAGCTATCTGAGCCCCCCTACCAATACTGGGGGTTACAATATCACAGTTAACTCCCCTAGGTTGTAAGTCCTCACTCACCAGTAAAAGTGGTGGATCACCATTGGGCTTGATCAGAGTATCTGGATTTTTTGGTGTGGACATGTTATTCATGACGAATATTCAAATTAACTGTCTCTTGAAGTTGACGGCAGGTGTAGTCCTCTTCTCAGGAGCGCTGCTGTATTCCCCGGTGATCGGCGATGGCTGATCTTGTAGATCCGGGTCACAGCACCAATTTTGAGAAGAAAGGCACACGGAAGAAAGGCACACGGACACCCACACTTCTGGTTGACTCGGTTTTTATCTGCAGTAAAATATATCAAACAGTGATGACAGGCATTGGTCACAGCCACACTTTCACTGCTCTCAGAATATATCTGACTCAATCCACAAAGTAACTGTATAGTATACATGCGTTGTGTTTAGAAAAATAACAAAAAGCATACCTGCAGTAAAAGATATCAAACAGCGATGACAGGCATTGACAGGACGGTCACAGCCACACTTCCACTGGTTAGGTAGGACATAAGATATCTTTTAGATAGGAGCAACAGTAGTAATACATACCCTCAATGTGAAGTGGTATTAATCCATAAATACAGAGCACAAGTACAACCCTTTTATATAAACCTTAAGGTAGTAAGAAAATAAACATTCATTTAATATTTCAATAAGTCAAATGCTAGCAAACCACCTGCTGGCAATAGCTAGCGTGACATTGTAGTGCAGTGACCAACGGTGCTAGTTAGCTCGTCATTAACATGGCTAGCTAAGCCAGCAAAAACCTGGTTAACTTGCTGAAATAGGTCTTCAATACATTAACGGTAAAATAAATGTATACATAGCCACATTCGGCTATTGACTTTAGGATATATGAACCAGTTTCCCCAAAACACTACGACGTTATACCGTTTTTATATACAGAGGAAAGAGACACGAACCTGCTCTCAGAATATCTCCCTCAGACTGAGGAGCAGGCAGACAAACTACCCAAATAGGGGAGAAGCACTCAAAACCCAATAGTTGTTCTTTCAAAGAAAATAATAGAAAAATAGTAAGCCTGAAGACCTCTCGTATTACCAACCTTACTACAACGGCAGCAAAGATTTATTCTGAATTCAGTAATACAAAATGAAAGGAAACATTATTTATTTCACCCCTTTTCATGAAGGGAATGGTTTCACCCACTACTTAACGGCGAACTGCGGCGTTCTTTGATATCGACATTGCGCGAGAGGTTGATGGAAACTACATTTTCACGTTGTTACACTTTGTCGTTATGTGTGTAGATTGACGAGGCACATTCATTTAGAATAAGGCTGTAACGTAACAAAATGTGGAAAAAGTCAAGGGGTCTGGATACTTCCGAATGCGCTGTAAGTTAAGTAAAAAAATATATATACATTCAAAATTAACTTTAGCTGAAAATAAAATATTTCCTCAACTGCGTTTCCCACTCCAGTCAGCAGACGGCGATGTGCGTCTTTCAGGCGATGCTGCAAGCGTGACGTATAATCTAGTGGACGGGACGTTTCTTCAAAAAATCAACCACCTCGGTAGCTTGCTAGCCAACATAGCCGAAATATTCAAGCTCTTTAGACGCTTTCGGTCTATATTAGCTATTGTGTTTTAAACACACTTCTGTCGTATCTAATTGTTAACCTATTTAATTTCATATTTACTTTGTTTGTATTAGTCATCTGGCTGGTTAGATTAGCACTAGTCTAGTCGTTAATGACAGCTAGCTAGCTAACATTCCCGAACATGAGCTCCCTAAACTACTCCCCTCCTGCTAAAGAAGAGGAGGTCTGCTGGACAGAGAAAGAGGCTCTGGGGCTGAACATCGTAGTGAAAGAGGAGAATGAAGAGGAGGATATCACGGTAAAAAAAGAAGTAGACGGTGAGGCTGTTACCGTGAAAGAAGAAGAGGAAGAAGTTACAGTGAAATTAGAAGAAGACGCGTTCAGAGTGAAAGAGGAGGAGGATGTTACTGTGGAAGAAGAGGAGGATGCCGTTTTTGGAGTGAAGAAGGAAGGGGAGATTACTGTCACATTGGAAGATGAGGAGATTGGTCTGAATAACACCAGTAAGTACCGCCTTAAATTGGTTTTTCACTTTGGATATTCTGAGTTGGCTCGTCAATACCTCTAACGGAGGGCCCTAGGACGATGACTGATATGTCTAGAATCAGACGACGTAGAGAGCAAGCTACCCCTTGTTTTCTCCGTACCGTTTCCAAAAAGTGACGTAACATATATATTTGAGAATGGTCTATCTGGGGGGCACGGCATGTAGTGATTTTCGTGTAGTGATGTTTTACTACACACCGTGCCCCCCAATAGTGCCATACGAGAGTTGGGTTGGCTACTCCAAAGATTATGGATATACTGGCAAGATGTCTCTCCGCCCAGTGGAGGTTCTAGACCCTTTCAACTGGGGGGGCCAAGCTGGGGCCAGTTGTACTGTTAGAGGGGCCAGTTACATTATACGTTATTGTTGTCATATCGTTTTCTTCACTTCATTGTAGGCATTAGTAGGCAAAAGACCATGTCCCTCTAGTAAATGTGTTGGTTTAATTAGTTTTCCACGTTGCCACTGTCTAATCACGGATGTAAAAAAAGAAGGATAGCAAAAATTAGTTATGCAAAAATTATTTCATACTCCACATTTAGGGGGGCCACAAGGGGGTCCAAAATTGTTGTCACAGGGGCACTGCCCCCTGTTACTTCCTGTCATTTGGTTACATTCATTTCTGATAATGCATGTATTAATAACACTATTTAAAAAGAAATATAATATTTCACCTTTATATAACCAGGTAGGCCAGTTGAGAACAAGTTGTCATTTACAACTGCGACCTGGCCAAGATAAAGCAAAGCAGGGCGACAAAAACAACAACAGAGTTGTACAAATGTACAGTCAATAACACAAAAGAAAATGAAAAATCTATGTCCAGTGTGTGCAAATGTAGGGAGGTAGGCAATAAATAGGCCATGGAGGTGAAATAATTACAATTTAGCATTAACACTGGAGTGATAGATGTGCAGATGATGATGTGCAAGTAGAGATACTGGGGTGCATAAGAGGATAAATAATATGGGAATGAGGTAGTTGGGTGTGCTATTTACAGATTGACTGTGTGCAGGTACAGTGATCTGTAAGCTGCTCTGACAGCTGATGATGGAAGTTAGTGAGGGAGATATGTCTCCAGCTTCAGTGATTTTTGCAATTCGTTCCAGTCATTTGCAGCAGAGAACTGGAAGGAAAGGCGGCCAAAGTAAGTGTTGGCTTTGGGGATGACCAGTGAAATGTACCTGCTGGAGTGCGTGCTACAGGTGGGTGTTGCTATGGTGACCAGTGAGCTGAGATAAGGCGGGGCTTTACCTAGCAAAGACTTATGGATGACCTGGAGCCAGTGGGTTTGGCGACGAATATGTTGTGAGGGCCAGCCAACGAGAGCATACAGGTCGCAGTGGTGGGTAGTATATGGGGCTTTTACCGTTCTCATTTTGTTTGGAGTGCTCCATGTCTGGTTTCTCTTTCCTGATAATGTTGAGGGGAGCGCCCACCTGAGCATAGAACTACTTGGCCTGCTGAGCGGAAATGTAGGAAAGTGTTTTTTTTAAACATCCATTGTGACTTTCCCCCGGCAAGAAAGCCAAAAATGCCTCTCAAACAGAAGAGTACTCTCAACCAATAATACATATGAACTACTATATCATGTCTACATTATAAATAGTATATCGCTAGTTAACTGAAATACTTACCACTCTTGGCTTTGGGCAAAGGACCAACACAGTCCACCAGAACCCTGCTGAAAGGTTTGTCAAAAGCAGGAATAGGCTGCAAAGGTGCAACCGGTACGGCTTGGTTCTGTTTACCTGTCCTCTGGCAAACGCCACAGGATTTACAGTGAGCCACAACATCCGGTTTCAGTCATCTTGTTGACCCAAAGATGGCCTGTCATACTACCATCGTGAGCCAACCTCAGTATCTCTTGTCAAAGCGCCACTGGAACAACAATTTGAGATTAAACTGGGCCAATCGTCTTGCACAGAAGTGGCGCGAGAACTCCATTTCCCATCTCTGTCAAAGTAACCAACACGAACATCATCAAACTCCTCCTCTGGATGTATCTTAGCAAAAAAGAGGGGAGAGGGAAACATCTTTACTCTGTTCAGCAATAAGCTGCTACCTAGACATCCACGTGTCAACTGTAGGGATCCTCTCTTCATTCAGAGGTTCTACAAACTCTCACCTTTGGGGTTTTCAAGAGGTCAACTCAGGAGGTTTAACGAAATCAGGATCACCCATAAACGTCTGACAGATTGACCATGGTGGGATCTCTGACATCCTCAACACTAGACTTGCTCCCGGCGACTTACTTAGACATAGCACGTGTAACGGCACATGCTGGGAACACTTTAGGGTACTTTTCTGATAACCCGTCAGGTTCCTCAATTCTGGGTTCCTTACAAACGACAGGATTTGGCACAACCTTCCTTTCAGCCAAAACATTTCCCAATATGAATGAGACCCCCTTCACCGGTAGGCTAGGCCTCACTCCAACGGAATGAGAAATAAGATCAGATTCAAGTTCCACATTATAGAAACAAACTTCCATGCAGCTGATCTCCAAGCCTTGCCCTAACGCAAGGCTTGCTGAAGTGTCAAATGCAAAACACCCTCCAACATGAAGGGCTTCCCCAGTATAGTACTGTAGAAACACCCTCCAACATGAATGGCTTCCCCAGTATAGTACTGTAGAAACACCCTCCAACATGAAGGGCTTCCCCAGTATAGTACTGTAGAAACACCCTCCAACATGAAGGGCTTCCCCAGTATAGTACTGTAGAAACACCCTCCAACATGAAGGGCTTCCCCAGTATAGTACTGTAGAAACACCCTCCAACATGAAGGGCTTCCCCAGTATAGTGCTGTAGAAACACCCTCCAACATGAAGGGCTTCCCCAGTATAGTACTGTTTTGAAAAGGTTATACCAAGGATAATTTTGCTATTTGATTGTGAATTGTAAGACCCCTTGAAGTATCAACAAAAAATATTCAAAAGTTAATTTATGTCAAATTATTTGGCCAAACTGCTATAACCCATACTAATGCATTGCATAACATTCACAACATGGAACAACCGTAACCATAGTAACATTGTTTCCCCCAAACATCTAAAGGAAGTTTGTTCTGAAGTGTCTGTCCTGTATCTGAGAGATATAATAAAATAGTCTTTAACCCCTTATTTATGTCACTAAACAGTCTTTCCACATTTTGTTACTTGACAGCCTTATTCTACAATGTATTAAATTAATAACAATCATCATTCTACACACAATACCCCACAATGACAAAGCAAAAATAGGTTTGTAGAAAAAGGTGCATACTGTTTCCATTGATCATCGTTGAGATGTTTCTACCACTTGGAGTCCACCTGTGGGAAATTCAATTGATTGAACATGATTTGGAAAGGCACAAACCTGTCTGGCTACCACAGCATTCTGAAGCGATACCCAGTCCCAATAAGCACAAACCAGATGGGATGATCATTTGTTTTTCAACAGGACAATGACCCAACACACCTCCAGGCTGTGTAAGGGCTATTTGACCAAGAAGGATGGAGTGCTGCATCAGATGACCTGGCCTCAACAATCACCCGACCTCAACCCAATTGAGATGGTTTGGGATGAGTTGGACCACAGAGTGAAGGAAAAGCAGCCAACAAGTGCTCAGCATATGTGGGAACTCCTTCAAGACTGTTGGAAAAGCATTCCAGGTGAAGCTGGTTGAGAGAATGCCAAGAGTGTGCAAAGCTGTCATCAAGGCAAAAGGTGGCTACTTTGAAAAATCTAAAATATATTTTGAGTTGTTTAACACTTTTTTGGTTACTACATGATTCCATATGTGTTATTTCATAGTTTTGATGTCTAAACTATTATTCTACAATGTAGAAAATAAAGAAAAAACATTGTAATACTAGGTGTGTCCAAAAATGTATTGATACTGTATATCTCTTGAATGTTTTTGCACTACAGCCACTCTGATAACCAGTTCTGCTCTTTTATTGAGGGGTCTAGTCTAGATTAAACCTCATAGGGAGACAGTTTTATCATGTGGAGGTTTCATTCAGGTCTCTGTTTGACTAGATACTCTGTTTGTCTTTGGCAGGAGAGAAACCAGACTCTCACTCTGACAGTGGGAAGAATCCTTCAGGGGAGCCCGACCCAGAGACGCCCAAACCAGCGAGACAACACCACTGCTCCCACTGTGAAAAGAGTTTTCGCTGGTTAGGGAACCTAAAACGCCATGAGAGGACACACACAGGAGAAAAGCCATACCACTGCTTCCAATGTGAAAAGAGATTTTCCGGATCAGGGGACTTAAAAGCTCATGAGAGGACACACACAGGAGAAAAGCATTATCGCTGCTTCTTATGTGAAAAGAGATTTTCCCGATCAGGGGACCTAAAAGCTCATGAGAGGACACACACAGGAGAAAAGCCTTTTCAATGCTCCCAGTGTGGAAAGATTTTTACCCTGTTAGCTAACCTGAAAAGGCATGAGCGAATACACACAGGAGAAAAGCCTCATCACTGTTCCCACTGTAGAATGAGTTTTATTCAGTTAGCGAGCCTGAAGGCCCATGAGTGGACACACACAGAAAAGCCTTTCCAGTGTTCCCAGTGTAGAAAGATTTTTACCCTGTTAGCTAACCTGAAAAGGCATGAGAGAATACACACAGGAGAAAAGCCTTACCACTGCTTCCAATGTGAAAAGAGATTTTCCCGATCAGGGGACCTAAAAGCTCATGAGTGGACACACACAGGGGAAGAACCTTTCCATTGTTCCCAGTGTAGAAAGCGTTTTACTGTGTTAGCTAACCTGAAAAGGCATGAGAGAATACACACAGGCGAAAAGCCTCATCACTGCTCCCACTGTAGAATGAGTTTTATTCAGTTAAGGAGCCTGAAGGAGCATGAGTGGACACACACAGGAGAAAAGCCTTTCCAATGTTCCCAGTGCGGAAAGAGTTTTATCGTGTTAAATAACCTAAAAAGGCATGAGAGAATACACACAGGAGAAAAGCCATTCCAATGTTCCCATTGTGGAAACAGTTTTACTCAGAGAGGGCATCTAAAAGAGCATGAGAGAATACACACGGGAGAAAAGCCTTACCACTGCTCCCAGTGTAAAAATAGGTTTTCCCGAGTAGGGGAGCTAAAAGCTCATGAGAGGACACACACAGGAGAAAAGCCTTTCCAATGTTCCCAGTGTAGAAAGAAGTTTACTGTGTTAGCTACCCTGAAAAGGCATGAAAGAATACACACAGAAGAAAAGCCGGGCACCAAAGACGTGGATGGCGAATAAGGCAGCCCCCCCCAGCTCTCTGATTCAGAGGGGTTGGGTTAAGTGCGGAAGACACATTTCAGTTGAATGCATTCAGTTGTACAACTGACTAGGTATCCCCCTTTCCCATTCCCTAGTATAGAGCTCTGCTCCGCCTATAAACATGAAAGCAAGGTTAAATTTAATGTTCTACATTATTATTATTATTAGGGCAGCCACTAAGTTTTTATTAAATCATGGTATGTTCTGAAAACGGACTTCAGGTTTTTGAGGAATCTAGCCTCGCAGGAAGAAAGTTTTATTTTATGGAGGTTTAATTACGTTTTTAGTATTTAACTAAATACTATTTGGTAGGAGAGCGACCAGACTTATCACTGTTCCCACTGTGGAATGAGTTTTATTCAGTTAGGGAGCCTGAAGGAGCATGAGTGGACAAACACAGGAGAAAAGACTTACCACTGCTCGTTAGAAACTGATTTTCACGAGTAGGGGACCTAAAAGCTCATGAGAGAACACACACAGGAGAAAAGCCATTCCATTGTTTCCAGTGTGGAAAGAGTTTTACCTGGTTAAGGAGCCTGAAGGAGCATAAGAGGACACACGATAAAAGTCCAACCACTGTTCTCTCTCTGTGTGGAAGGACATTTTCTCAGTCAGAGAACCTGAAATCACACGAAAGAATAGAAAGGCTGTATTCTGACTTATATATTTGACTGAGAATTTGTGTTTTTGTTTTGTGCCACATGAAATCATATTGTTTATGATTATACCTGTCTAATTGTACCTGTATAAGGTCCCACAGTTGGCAATGCATGTCAGAGAAAATTCCAAGCCATGAGGTCGAAGAAAGTGTCCGTAGAGCTCAGAGACAGGATTGTGTCCAGGCACAGATCTGGGGAAGGGTACCAAAATATGTCTGCAGCATTGAAGGTTCCCAAGAACACTGGCTGCCATCATTCTTAAATGGAAGAATGATGGCAGCCACCAAGACTCTTCCTAGAGCTGGCCGCCCGGCCAATTGGGGGAGAAGGACCTTGGTCAGGGAGGTGACCAAGAACCCGATGTTCACTCTGACAGAGTTCCAGAGTTCCTCTGTGGAGATGGGAGAACCTTCCAGAAGGACGGACAACCATCTCTGCAGCACTCCACCAATCAGGCCTCTATGGTAGAATGGCCAGACGGAGGCCACTCCTCAGTAAAAGGCACATGACAGCCCGCTTGGAGTTTGCCTAAAGACTCTCAGACCATGAGAAACAAGATTCTCTGGTCTGATGAAACCAAGATTGAACTCTTTGGCCTGACTGCCAAGCGGCTCGCCTGGCGTAAAGCGTGGTGTTGGTGGCAGCATCATGCTGTGGGGATGTTTTTCAGCGGCAGGGACTGGGAGACTAGTTAGGATCGAGGGAAAGATGAATAGAGCGTGCAGAGAGATCCTTGATGAAGATCTGCTACAGAGAGCTCAGGACCTCAGACTGGGGCGAAGGTTCACCTACCAAAAGGACAATGACCCTAAGCCCACAGCCAAGACAAAGCAGGAGTTGCTTCGGGAGAAGTCTGAATAACCTTGAGTGGCCCAGCCAGAGCCCGGACTTGAACCCGATCGAAGACCTGAAAATAGATGAGCAGCGACGCACTCCAAGAGAGGATCTGCAGAGAAGAGAAACTCCCCAAATACAGGTGTGCCAAGCTTGTAGTGTCATACTCCAGATGACTCGAGGCTGTAATCGCTGCCAAAGGTGTTTCAACAAAGTACATAGTAAACGATCTGAATACTTATGTAGATTTTTCAGTTTATTTTAATAAATTAGCAAAAAAATAAAAAAATGTGTTTTTGGTTTGTCATGTGGTATTGTGTGTAGATTGAGTATTTTTTTATTTTTTTTAATCCATTTTAGAATAAGGCTGAAATGTAACAAAATGTGGAAAAAGTGAAGGGGTTTGAATACATTCCAAATGCATTGTATTACACCATGTAGGAGCAGTATAGACCTAGTCTATTCATTATATACATCTACATGATGTATTGTTACAGTAGGTCTATGTTATTGTTAGGTGAAGTTATGGGCCAATTAGTGTACAAAGCCTCATTGTCAGGATGACGTTAAAGCTAGACAAAGAGCATTTTACTGGTTGAAGTGTTTTTAAAGTATAAAGCAGTTGATTTGCAACAATAACACAACACACAGGACATTCAAACAAGCCTTATAATTATTATACAAAAGTTGTGTGAAATGCACACATAAGCAACCTGTAAATGGAGGATATTTTTGCTGTCAGCCTATGAGAACTCCCCTGAGTTTTCCCCCACGGTGGTGAATTAGTGAATAGACACAGAGCTTAATGTGAGTTTTCTTGAGTAGCACTCTTGATCTTGCGCTGTACTATTCAGAATACATTGTGAAAAACTTAAATCTTTGCTCACCATTTTTGCTCCAGGCAGATATACTACATCCATAACTAGCGGTTTCCTCTTTAGCAGGGAGGAGTTTCTGCAATCAAATTGCGTGCGCATTGCCCTTGTGCCACAATTTTTGCAAACACAGATAGGGGCCTATATTGGAGACCAAAAGTCGTCTGGCACACTGCTTAGGTTTTCAAGAACTTTAACTTATTTCTAGCCTACACTCGATGTTACTACTGATGTGAAAACAAGACAAAATAGGACTTTCTCACTTGACTGTCTTAAGACATTTGTCAAATAATTTTAACATTCATTACAGATGTCAATTGTTGTACAACATGGCTACGCTGTTGGCATCACATTTTTACAGTGGATTTCTGCTGTTGTGGGCCTTTAACCATCTGTCTGACTTTGTTGTTCACACAGGAGAGAGATGTGACTATCTTGGATCCTCTGGGGAGCCTCAACAACCTCATGATACTGACGAGGCAGAGAAGAGTCTCTCCAGATCAGAACTCCTCAAGAAACACCAGCAGAGACCCACAGGGAAAAAATCTCATTGCTGCTCTGACTGTGGGAAAAGATTCACCTCCTCAGCAGGCATTACAATTCATCAGAGAATCCACACAGGAGAGAAACCTTATAGCTGTGATCAATGTGGGAAGAGATATCTTACATGTAGCAGTCTGACTAAACACCAGAGAACACACACAGGAGAGAAACTTTTTAGCTGCTCTGACTGTGGAAAGAGTTTTGTTTCTTCAGGATGTTTAGAATCACACCAGAGAACGCACACAGGAGAGAAACCTTATAGCTGTGATCAATGTGGGAAGAGATATGTTACATCTAGCAGTCTGACTAAACACCAGAGAACACACACAGGAGAGAAACCATATAACTGTAACCAGTGTGGGAAGACTTTTAGTCAGTCATTCAGCCTGATATCACACCAGAGAACACACACAGGAGAGAAACCTTATAGCTGTCATCAATGTGGGAAGAGTTTTGTTACTTCTAGTAGTCTGACTATTCACCAGAGAACACACACAGGAGAGAAACCTTATAGCTGTGATCAATGTGACAAGAGATACTCTAGTAAAAGATCTCTGATCAAACATCAGAAAAAACATACATGAAAGAGTTGTTTCATGATATCAATGAAATAATGTCACAATGTATAATGTTTTAACATTGTAGGAGTATTTTAATAATGTCACAATGTAGAACCCTAAGCGTTTGACCCCTGTTCTATTAATTTCAGCATGATATGGATATTAGCCTCACGGAAAAATACAGGCTCTAAATTGCAAGAGTACTATTAATGTGGTCTAACAAAAAGTGACTAACAAAAAACGTTGTTACACTTACCGCGTGGCGACCCACTTTAATCAAAATGTAGCTAGCTGTTTTCTACAAGTTGTCCTCTAACCAGTGATGTACACATTATTCCCAGATTTCGTGTGGTTTTTTTAGCTGTTTTAACAGGACGTGCAACCTCATCTCCCTCCTCTTGCACAATTGATTTCAACGTGATATAGATGATTGATGACAAATAAGTGTTGCGTTCCTTTGTTTAGCGACCCCTACATTTAAATGAATCACTCCCAAATGTAGCTGACTGTCTTCTGCTGGTTGTCCTTTAACCAGTGAGTTAAATATATCCCCCATTTCCATGTGTTTTTTTAGTTGTGTTAGTTTCAACAGCACGTATAACCTGATTTCCCCCCTAATTGATATCAGTGATTTATTGCTACTTGTCAAAACAACAGCGTTTTTGGTGCTTGTGAAGTTTATAAGGTGCTGTTTAAAAAAATACAAGTAATATTATTATTGTGGCAGATGTTTGTGTATATAGCACATTTTATTTTTTGATTTTCAATATATCACAAAGTGTTTCTGCGTATTGGTTATTGATTTGTACACGTTAAAACTGCGTTTTGACATCGGGGCTATCCCATCTAGCAAAATGTCATTGAAAAGAAGACTATGCTCGGAAGTCCAATATACGGTTCGGTTGTAGTTGAAAGTTGAAAATAAGTATTTTCTGGTCGTTTTTTAAATTACTTGAAAACAACTTAATTGCAGTTAGCCTAGTGGTTAGAGCGTTGGGCAGTCATTTGTAAATCAGAATTTGTTTTTAACTGACTTATTTACAATGACGGCCTACTAAGATTTAGTAATCATAATTATTTATGCAACCAACTAACACTTTTTGTGTACAATTATATTGACATTGAACCCTGATATTCTAAAAGCAGAGTAACATTCTCAGAAGTGCCAACCCATACTAGAGCATGACATAGGGGACTGGGCCCCGATCCAACAACATGCCTATCGAGTGAACCCTGAAAAGAGAAAGCAGTTCCGCAGTGAGGTGGAAAGTTACTACGGTTATTAGTTATATATGATGTCCGTGGGAAGGACAAATTTGTTGCTTTTTGCAGTCAAAAAGATTAGTGTTTTGCGTTTAGCCAGTGCGTTACCATGGATCATAACTACTATAAAAACTGCACGTTTTTCCGTATTAGAGATGAGTTTTGTTTGGGCTCGTTCCAAGGGGACGGGAATTCTAGAAGCTAGTGAGTTTTAGGAAAATGAGAGTACTAGAAGCTAGTGGGGGGAAATAGATTTTAGGATTCTATAGAAAGAAAAACTAGAAAAGATTGTATAGTATTATTTAGAAGTACGTGTTTTTTGTTTTTAATTGTTGACAGTCGATGCCATGTTTATATTGGTGAAGGTGAAGCATTGTAGTTGATTTATAATGTGAAATGGAAGTTGTTTTCTGTTGGTGGTAAGCAAACTTGTCCAACAAAAATATAGGATATATTTGTTGTCTTAAGGGGGAAGGTGTTAGTCTTTGGTTTTTCCATTTAGGTTTTGAGGTTGGATTGGTGTCACCTCGTTAGTCAGTATGTGTTACACCTGTGCTGGCTTGTCCATCTCGTTAGTGGGAAGGTGTTTCACCTGTGCTGGCCCAGGTTCTATTTAAGAGTGTCTGGCCCAGTGCTCCAGGTTCTATTTAAGAGTGTCTGGCCCAGTGCTCCAGTTGTCTTGATAGATGTGGAGAGTCAACACCTTTAGTTGCTCCACTTTTTTGGTTTGCTTCCTGTCTAAGGTTTGGTGTGGGCTTTTCTTTTGTTTGCCTCTTCTTGGACAGATTTAGTGGGTGTCTTTTAGGAGCTAGTTGTTGTTACTAGTCAACATTTGGTGGACACCCCCATAGTGTCTCAGAACCCCTCCTAAAAAAACAAGCTTATATTTTGGGTTGGATATTACATCCAATTAACATTGTAATCATTTGCATTTCCTTAGGGTGCTCATTAGTCTTTCAGTTGTTAGTCTTGTTTTTTTATCCTCTTATGTTTTCTCCTGTGAAGTCATTGTTGCATCCCTGTCTAAAATGTGCTGTATAAATAAAGCTTGATTTTATTTGAAAAAATGAACCCCATGACTGACCAATCAACAGACTCTTGGTCCATCTTAGTATGAAAAACAGTATCAATCCCACTTTTCAAGCCTGCTGAAGGCGTGGTGGAGTGGTAAACACCACCCCCGGCTCTACCAGGGGCTTGAGGTGGTCTCCCACAGCTCTGTTTGTCATGGTTGTGGTCTTGCTGTTCCATTTCTTGACTGCACCTGCAACACGGAAAGAAACATATCTAGTCATGTTAAATAAAACACTCAAAGTAATGAATATGGAGCATCTATGGCCTCCGTTACACCTGGCACCTATGAATGTGACTTCTGTCATCCGATCACTCCAAGCTGCATTAGGTTCAGATCTACCAGGATGGGCCTTTGATATAGTCTGGATGCAGTCAGGCCACCGAATATAAATAAGCAATGTAAAGAGATGGGGTGAATGAGTGGGGAAAAGTACATTTGACACAAATAACCTTCATAATAACAAAGAACAAATGTGTGTGCCTGAGGGGAAATGTACTTTCATATAGCCAAAAGGGGTGAGAAATTACACCAATATCTGGACAATTTACACTTATGTAAATAAGCATAGATGAAGGAACGTATTCCCTCTTGCTGACGTGATGAACCGCTAAATATTTACCATCTAAACCATGTGTGACCTCTCACCTCTGTCGTGTCTCTGACTATGATTAAATTATATGACATGCTATTTTATCAAATAGATTACCTAACCTTAAATTGATTACGTGATTAATTTAAACCATGCAAAAATTAAACCCTTAATAACCTGGGGCACCATGGATATAGAGCGGTTATCTCCCGAATCCACTCAAAGAACATCTTTAATATCAATAGCAGTAAATTATTAATTGTTACTCATTGGAGACCAACAGTGACACTCCATCCTACACTGTCACAGTCAACCACAGGTGCCATGGCTACCACCTTATTCAGTCTCATTCGGATTGTCGTAAAGTACTTGGTTATCTGCATGGACCTTGGCTAACAAGTTGAATCAACTTTACACAAATTGGCTTAATTATTTATTTACTAAATAATCACACAGAATATATATACACAGGATGGATCATGTCATGAAAAGTCCCTAGTGGACTAACCCGATATGACGGCTGGTTACACAAAGGAAGGGGGTTGGGTTTGAATGAAAGAGCTGGAAGACAGAGGGACAAAGGGATTGGGTCTCTATCGGACCTTGACAAACTATGCTACCGTAAATACAGAATCTTATGCATTCTAATACCCGCCCATTCGGAAAAGGAAAATGTAAGATATATATATTGACTCTGAGCTGCGCTTCGAAAGATGGGTCGAAGATGGAAGACTGGTTTGCTCAGCAGAGATCGCCATTGTCCTTTGAAGAATCTTTCTGGTCGTGGTGTTGTAGAGCGGATACGTTGAAGTACCCTGTCGTTCTCAGGAGATTGTCTGTCCTTTCCTAGGCCATGTACGTTTACAGCTGCAGCTGATTACTCAACGTCTACGATGCATCACTTCTTCTTTAGTGAATAATAGTTCAAAATTCATACCAAGTTGCCATAATTAGCTTGTGCTGTATTCTGGCTGATCTAGTCGAAATGCACCACTCCAGCATGGTGATCGTCACCTCCACGTGATCTGGTCTCATGTAAATTTTGTTAGAGTAGTCGTACAACCATTCGCAACCACAGCTCACACCGGGGTTTGCTTAGTCTAAAGTGAATTGGGTCACGGGGGCTTTATTCTGGGGAAGAGAAGGGCGTTTTTCATCCCTCTCCAACCAATGTCTGTTCACTTGGGCGTGGCCATTGAGTGAGCATAAGTTTACTTATAAAAACAATTCTCTCATTTAGAAGCTAAAATCACATTTAATCTTCTCACAAATAGTTTCGTATGTAAATATTTAAATTGCACAACATTTCCATGTGAATCTGATAACTAGAAAGTGTAGACTTTCCAAGATACAATTTATGTCGTCCTATCATCAGATATAATGTCCCGGTACTAACTCATCATGTCTGCATTGGACATGCATGCCATAAATAATATTAAATCCACAGTAACCAAAAGGGTAGAGCACTGATAGTGGAGACGAGAGAAAAATCCCCTGGAGAGTAACCACAGTGAAGGATAACTTTTACATGGGCTGCAAAGTAGCTATGTAGTGTATGAGTTCCATCCCTGTATGGCTGACTGGGCCAGGACGCAAATTAAATGACACGTGTAGCTAGCATGCCAACCACTGGAGAAGGAGGACAGTGAGTGTAGCAGAATAAGGCTGATCGGTGCAAATTGCAAGAGATCCTCCCGTGTCAGAGTTGCTTCCAGTATTAAAATATAGATCCATTCATGACATACGTGAGGAGACACTACTTCAAGTCTCAGGGGGGATGACATCACATCAGTGGCAACTAGAGCTCACCTCTGCTAGTCACACCTCTTTCACCTCCTTCTACGCCACAGACAGTATAACTCAAACACCAACTGATCTGAGTCAATGAAACAGAATTAAAAACTGACCTGAGTCAGTGTATGATAGGGAAATGTGTATGTTTATGTGGTGACTAGAATATTCCAATGTGAAAATGTATAATCAAATCAAATCAAATGTTATTTGTCACATACACATGGTTAGCAGATGTTAATGCGAGTGTAGCGAAATGCTTGTGCTTCTAGTTCCAACCATGCAGTAGTATCTAACAAGTAATCTAACAAATTCACAACAACTACCATATACACACAAGAGTAAAGGAATGAATACGAGTATGTACATATAAATATATAGATGAGCGATGGCTGATCGGCATAGGCAAGATGCAGTAGATGGTATGGAGTACAGTATATACACATATATATGAGATGAGTAATGTAGGATATGTAAAAATTATATAAATGGCATTGTTTAAAGTGGCTAGTGATACCTTATTTCATCCAATTATAATTATTAAAGTGGCTAGAGATTTGGGTCGATGGTAACGGCATAGGCAAGATACAGTAGATGGTTTAGAGTACAGTGTATACATTTGATATGAGTATGTCGGATACGTAAACATTATATACAAAATTGTTTAAAGTGGCTAGTGATACATTTGTTACATCCAATTCCTATGTTTAAAGTGGCTAGAGATTTAAGTCAGTATATTGGCAGCAGCCACTCAATGTTAGTGATGGCTGTTTAACAGTCTGATGGCCTTGAGGTAGAAGCTGTTTTTTAGTCTCTCCGTCCCAGCTTTGATGCACCTGTACTGACCTCGCCTTCTGGATGATAGCGGGGTGAACAGGCAGTGGCTCGGGTGGTTGTTGTCCTTGATGATCTTTTTGGCCTTTCTGTGACATCGGGTGGTGTAGGTGTCCTGGAGGGCAGGTAGTTTACCCGGTGATGCGCTGTGCAGTCCTCACTACCCTCTGGAGAGCCTTACGGTTGTGGGCGGAGCAGTTGCCGTACCAGGCGGTGATACAGCCCGACAGGATGCTCTCGATTGTGCATCTGTAAAAGTTTGTGAGTGATTTTGGTGACAAGCCGAATTTCTTCAGCCTCCTGAGGTTGAAGAGGCGCTGTTGCGCCTTCTTCACCACGCTGTCTGTGTGGGTGGACCAATTCAGTTTGTCCGTGATGTGTACGCCGAGGAACTTAAAACTTTCCACCTTCTCCACTACTGTCCCCTCGATGTGGATAGGGGTGCTCCCTCTCCTGTTTCCTGAAGTCCACGATCATCTCCTTTGTTTTGCTGACATTGAGTGAGAGGTTATTTTCCTGACACCACACTCCGAGGGCCCTCACCTCCTCTCTGTAGGCCGCCTCGTCGTTGTTGGTAATCAAGCCTACCACTGTAGTGTCGTCAGCAAACTTGATGATTGAGTTGGATGCGTGCTTGGCCACGCAGTCATGGGTAAACAGGGAGTACAGGAGAGGGCTGAGAACGCACCTTGTGGGGCCCCAGTGTTGAGGATCAGCGGGTGGAGATGTTGTTTCCTACCCTCACCACCTGGGACCGGCCCGTCAGGAAGTCCAGGACCCAGTTGCACAAGGCTGGGTCGAGACCCAGGGTCTCGAGCTTAATGACGAGCTTGGAGGGAACTATGGTGTTAAATGCTGAGCTGTAGTCGATGAACAGCATTCTTACATAAGTATTCCTCTTGTCCAGATGGGTTAGGGCAGTATGCAGTGTGATTGCGATTGCGTCGTCTGTGGACCTATTGGGACGGTAAGCAAATTGGAGTGGGTCCAGGGTGTCTGGCAGGATGGAGGTGATATGATCCTTGACTAATCTCTCAAAGCACTTCATGATGACGGAAGTGAGTGCTACGGGGCGATAGTATAACAGTGTGTAATGGTGTTAGAGTTATAAGACAATAATCCAATAATGTGTGTGTCTAGAAATTTTTAGAGACTAGAACATGGTGTTACTATCTTGCAATGTAAGCAGGGTGTATTTGAGAAGAACAAAGGAATCCTTGTGAAACCAAACTACAGAAAAGAGGCCTTCCCACCCTTGGGAGGGGAGGAACTGTTAGAAACTGTCCAGCTTGAATTATGTTGCAGAAGTGATAAGCCATGAATGTATGTGTACTGTGGAAAAATACAGCTGCCTAAAGAGGGGTGGAGCTCATTTGTATGTAGTTCATTTATATGTACAATATAAAAAGACTGTGTTCCCTTTTGAGAGCAGAACGTTCTCTGAATAAAACCTGACCTAATTGCAGATTGGAACAATTGAGTCAATGTAACAGATTTAAATACTGATCTGAGTCAATGAAAAATAATTAAATACATTGGAGTCAATGTAACAGATTTAAATACTGATCTGAGTCAATGAAAAATAATGAAATACATCGGAGTCAATGTAACAGATTTAAATACTGATCTGAGTCAATGTAACATATTTAAATACTGATCTGAGTCAATGTAGCAGAATTAAATACTGATCTGAGCCAATGTATTGGGGCGGTACGTAGCCTAGTGGTTAGAGCATTGGGCCAGTAACCGAAAGGTGTTCAACCTCAACACACTCACCCCTCTGCTACGCTTCGAGACAGGATTGTGTTGAGGCACAGATCTGGGGATGGGTACCAAAACATTTCTGCAGCATTGAAAGTCCCCAAGAACACAGAGGCCTCCATCATGGAAGAAGTTTGGAACAACCAAGACGCTTCCTAGAGCTGGCCACCTGGCCAAACTGAGCAATCGGGGTAGAAGGGCCTTGGTAAGGGAGGTGACTCTGACACTTCTCTCCAGCACTCCACCAATCAGGCCTTTACGGTAGAGTGGCCAGACAGAAGCCACTCCTCAGTAAAAGGCACATGACAGCCCGCTTGGAGTTTGCCAAAAGGCACCTAAAGGACTCTCAGACCATGAGAAACAAGATTCTCTGGTCTGATGAAACCAAGATTGAAAATCTTTGGCCTGAATGCCAAGCATCACATCTGGAGGAAACCTGGAGTGAAAAATGGTGGCAGCATCATGCTGTGGGGATGTTTTCAGTGGCAGGAACTAGCAGACTAGTCAAGACCGAGGGAAGATGAACAGAGCAAATTACAAAGATTTTTTCACTGAGAGGCTCATATCCATATCACGCTGAAATCAATAGAACAGTGGGCAAACAATTAGGGCATTGTGGGCATTGTGACATTATTTCTTTGATATCATGAAACAACTACTTCATGTATGTATTTTCTGATGTTTGATCAGAGATCTTTTATCAGAGTATCTCTCGTCACATTGATCACAGCTATGAAGTTTCTCTCCTTTGTGTGTTCTCTGGTGTGATACCAGGCTGCCTGACAGAGTAAAAGTCTTCCCACATTGGTTACAGTTATACGGTTTCTCTCCTGTGTGTGTTCTCTGGTGTGATTCTAAACATCCTGAAGGATCAAAACTCTTTCTACAGTCAGAGCAGCTAAAAAGTTTCTCTCCTGCATGAACAATTAGTCAGACAGATGGTTAAAGGCCCACAACAGCAGAAATCCACTGTAAAAGGTAATGCCAACAGCGTAGCCATGATATTGTACAACAATTGACGTCTGTAATGAATGTTTAAATTATTTGACAATTGTCTTAAGACAGTCAAGTGAGCAACAATCATGTTTTGTCTTATTTTCACATTAGTAGTAACATCGATGATTGTAGGCTAGAAATAAGTTATTAAAGTTGTTTAAATCCTAAGCAGTGTGCCAGTCGACTTTTGGTCTCCAATATAGGACCCTTTCGGTGTTTGCTAAAATTGCGGCACGAGGGCAATGCGCACACAATTTGATTGCAGAAACTCCTCCCTGCTAATGAGGAAAGCGATAGTTATGGATGTAGTATATCTGCCTGGAGCAAAAATTGTAAGCAAAGATTTTAGTTTTTCACAATGTATTCTGAATATTGCAGCACACTATCAGCACAAGATCAAGAGTGCTACTCAAGAAAACTCACATTAAGCTCTGTGTCTATTCACTAATTCACCACCGTGGGGGAAAACTCAGGGGAGTTCTCATAGGCTGACAGCAAAAATAGCCTCCATTTACAGGTTGCTTATGAGTGTATTTCACACAACTTTTGGATAATAATTGTAAGGCTTGTTTGGATGTCCTGTGTGTTATTGTGTTATTGTTGCAAATCAACTTCTTTATACTTAAAAAAAAACACTTCAACCAGTAAAATGCTCTTTGGCTAGCTTTTCCATTAGCCTGAAACTGAGGGTTTGTACACTAAGTGTTTGCCAAATTGGCCCATAACAACAACACAGACCTAGTGTTACAACCATAACTTCACCTAACAACAACATAGACCTACTGTAGGACCCATAACTTCACCTAACAATAACATAGACCTGCTGTAGGACCCATAACCTCACCTAACAACAACATAGACCTACTGTAGGAACCATAACTTCACCTAACAACAACATAGACCTACTGTAGGACCCATAACTTCACCTAACAACAACATAGACCTACTGTAGGAACCATAACTTCACCTAACAACAACATAGACCTACTGTAGGACCCATAACTTCACCTAACAACAACATAGACCTACTGTAGGACCCATAACTTCACCTAACAACAACATAGACCTACTGTAGGAACAATAACTTCCCCTAACAACATAGACCTACTCCCTTTAAGAGTGTGCTCCTAATCTCAGATCGTTACCTGTATAAAAGACACCTGGGAGCCAGAAATCTTTCTGATTGAGAGGGGGTCAAATACTTATTTCCCTCAATGCAATTCCATTTATAACATTTCACATGCGTTTTTCTGGACTTTTTTGTTGTTCTTCTGTCTCTCACTGTTCAAATAAACCTTCCATTAAAATTATAAACTGATCATTTCTTTGTCAGTGGGCAAATGTACAAAATCAGCAGGGGATCAAATACTTTTTTCCCTCACTGTACTGTAGGACCCATAACAACATAGACCCACTGTAGGACCCATAACTTCACCTAACAACAAAATAGACCCACTGTAGGACCCATAACAACAACACAGACCTACTGTAGGACCCATAACTTCACCTAACAACAACACAGACCTACTGTAGGACCCATAACTTTACCTAACAATAACACAGACCTACTGTAGGACCTATAACTTCACCTAACAACACAGACCTACTGTAGGACCCATAACTTCACCTAACAACAACATAGACCTACTGTAATACCCATAACTTCACCTAACAACAACATATACATACATATAAAATATACATATTTAACTTGGGTCAAACGTTTTGTGCAGCCTTCCACAAGCTTCCCACAATAAGTTGGGTGAATTTTGGCCCATTCCTCCTGACAGAGCTGGTGTAACTGAGTCAGGTTTGTAGGCCTCCTTGCTCGCACACGCTTTGTCAGTTCTGCCCACAAATGTTCTATAGGGTTGAGGTCAGGGCTTTGTGATGGCCACTCCAATACCTTGACTTTGTTGTCTTTAAGCCATTTTGCCACAACTTTGGAAGTATGCTTGGGGTCATTGTCCATTTGGAAGACCCATTTGCAACCAAGCTTTAACTTCCTGACTGATGTCTTGAGATGTTGCTTCAATATATCCATATAATTTTCCTCCCTCATGATGCCATCGATTTTGTGCACCTGTCCCTCCTGCAGCAAAGCACCCACACAACATGATGCTTTTCCACAGTACATAATTTTCTGGAATTTTCCAAGCTGTTTAAAGGCACGGTCAACTCAGTGAATGTAAACTTCTGACCCACTGGAATTGTGATACCGTGAATTATAAGTGAAATAATCTGTCTGTAAACAATTGTTGGAAAAAATGACTTGTGTCATGCACAAAGTAGATGTCCTAACCGACTTGCCAAAACTATAGTTTGTTAACAAGAAATTTGTGGAGTGGTTGAAAAATGAGTTTTAATGACTCCAACCTAAGTGTATGTAAACTTCCGACTTCAACTGTATATAAAAAAAATGTGGAGGGGCTTGCCTGTTTTGCATGTTATTTTGGCATTTATCAGTTTGCAAACAATGTAAAAATATATATATATCATTGAGTTAATAAATTCCCATACACACATGGTCTCTTTTTTTGTTTTCTTGAGTAAGGCAGCTCCAAAATGCAGGTGTTTCACCCTAGCTCACTGCTTTCTATGGTAGTGGGGTGAGCCAGCGAACAATAGCGCTGTAATTGGCTCAGTGTTCTGTCACTCATGGGGACACTACGTCACTACGTCATCGTGAAATTTATGTACGTAGTAAAGGTAGACATCCAAAATGTCAGCCCTTTGGGTCCTGCCATAGAGTTATATTACAAGTGCACTTCCAAGAAGGCTCAAGGTCATTGGCCACAGATAAAAGGACGTCAAATCACATTATCTGTACAGTAGCTTTGGTTGGACTGATCATGTTAACATCTTACTGCAAGTGTTGTGTTGTGTCTTGCTGGCATGCATCTAAGACATTTTTTTGAGTTTGCCACACCAATATTTAAATGCTAAAATCGCCACTGGGTTGTGTTCTAGTGGGTCTGGGCAGGTGTGATGTAGTTAAAGGAGATGGGGGTGTGTTCTAGTGGGTCTGGACAGGTGTGATGTAGTTAAAGGAGATGGGGGTGTGTTCTAGTGGGTCTGGACAGGTGTGATGTAGTTAAAGGAGATGGGGGTGTGTTCTAGTGGGTCTGGACAGGTGTGATGTAGTTAAAGGAGATGGGGGGGTGTTCTAGTGGGTCTGGGCAGGTGTGATGTAGTTAAAGGAGATGGGGGTGTGTTCTAGTGGGTCTGGGCAGGTGGGATGTAGTTAATGGAGATGTGGAGTGGTGTGTTCTAGTGGGTCTGGGCAGGTGGGATGTAGTTAATAGAGATGGAGGTATGTTCTAGTGGGTCTGGACAGGTGGGATGTAGTTAATGGAGATGTGGAGTGGTGTGTTCTAGTGGGTCTGGGCAGGTGTCATGTAGTTAATAGAGATGGAGGTATGTTCTAGTGGGTCTGGACAGGTGGGATGTAGTTAATGGAGATGTGGAGTGGTGTGTTCTAGTAGGTCTGGGCAGGTGTGATGTAGTTAATAGAGATGGAGGTATGTTCAATTGGGTTTGGGCAGGTGTGATGTAGTTAAAGGAGATGGGGGTGTGTTCTAGTGGGTCTGGGCAGGTGGGATGTAGTTAATGGAGATGTGGAGTGGTGTGTTCTAGTGGGTCTGGGCAGGTGTCATGTAGTTAATAGAGATGGAGGTATGTTCTAGTGGGTCTGGGCAGGTGTCATGTAGTTAATAGAGATGGAGGTATGTTCTAGTGGGTCTGGACAGGTGGGATGTAGTTAATGGAGATGTGGAGTGGTGTGTTCTAGTAGGTCTGGGCAGGTGTGATGTAGTTAATAGAGATGGAGGTATGTTCTAGTGGGTCTGGGCAGGTGGGATGTAGTTAATGGAGATGTGGAGTGGTGTGTTCTAGTAGGTCTGGGCAGGTGTGATGTAGTTAATAGAGATGGAGGTATGTTCTAGTGGGTCTGGACAGGTGGGATGTAGTTAATGGAGATGTGGAGTGGTGTGTTCTAGTAGGTCTGGGCAGGTGTGATGTAGTTAATAGAGATGGAGGTATGTTCTAGTGGGTCTGGGCAGGTGGGATGTAGTTAATGGAGATGTGGAGTGGTGTGTTCTAGTAGGTCTGGGCAGGTGTGATGTAGTTAATAGAGATGGAGGTATGTTCTAGTGGGTCTGGACAGGTGGGATGTAGTTAATGGAGATGTGGAGTGGTGTGTTCTAGTAGGTCTGGGCAGGTGTGATGTAGTTAATAGAGATGGAGGTATGTTCAATTGGGTTTGGGAAGGTGTGATGTAGTTAATGTTTGTATTTCGTTGTCGTTTGTATGTGTATGTTTTGTATTTTTTATAAAATAAAAAAAAATGTAAGTCCCAATGCAAAGATACACCTCACTGTTCTATTTTTGGAGTTATTACATTAAACTGATCAGAATTCAGAAGAATGCCAAAGTCAGGTGTGATGTAATATGGAGGACCCTATGATGTAAACTCAGGGGCAAAAATCTGATATCAACTTTGGAGGGGACAATTAGATGACATTTTCTCAAGAGACATTCCTGAGGGGGACACTAAAAGTAGTGCTGTAACACATAGCCTTCGTTGTAATATGTTAAATGTAAATTGAGGAACCATAATTACTACAACTGGATAATTGATAGGTACAGTAGTTAACTGACGGGTTGTCCCAACTTGTTCAAATGTTTAAATCATTATAATACTAATACTAATAATAGTTATAGCAGGGTTCCTTATCAGCCCAGTATCTATGGAGGTATTTGTATTTACAACCAGCAATACCAAGAAAGGCCAATAGGTGGCAATGGTACTGTACACTGTGTATGGGTGCAGTTTTTGTAAATACAATGAGCATGGTGTGATCTCATCTAAAAGAATCTCCATTGAGAACCATCACAAAGCTGTTCTCCGTATTGAATTGACCTTTTTATTTTACTTTTTCTGATACATTTATATAGTCATTAAATATGTGCCACTGGCCTGAGTCTACTACAATAGCTTTACAAGAACAAAAAGCTCAAAATAAGTACAGTTCTAAAAACGAAAGAACTACTTCAATGAATTACCCAAATAAATCAACCTTACTCAAAAATACTTATTTATTGTTCAGTCAGTGTCTCAACTCTTCAAACAGCAGCTATGGACAAGTATGTCACACAAAGTATGCAATTTTAAATAAAATAACATAAAATAAATAATTAGTAAGTGTACTGTCATGTACTAAAAACTACTAAACAAAATAACAAATATCATACTATACACCAGGGGTTCTCAAACCGGGGTCCGTGGACCCCTAGGGTTCCCTGGTGTAATTGCAAGAGGTCTGTGAAATAAAAAAAAGTGTAATGAACGTATTCAGCACCACAAGGATTCCAGTAACTTTACATATAATATAGAGAGGGTGGGGGTCCCTGAGGACAGCTCAAAACTTTGCCTGCCTTGCCTCAAAATATGCATGGGTTCCAGTACCCAAAATAGGTTGAGAACCACTGCTATACACACTACTGAACAAAAGAACCAAACATATGTTTGCGGGTTTCAATGGATCCAACAAATTTCTGGTAGATATTTTGCCTCGAGACTGTCCAGCCTGTCTTTATGTACATTACAGACAAAACTCTGATCAGCACCTCAACTTGGTCAACCAACCGTCGCACTTCCACTGGAAGCCTCCTGAGGACCTCTGCTGCCTCTCCACTGCTGCTACAGGGGTATTTGTTGCAAAAGAGAGGCAACTGCACTGAAAGAGAATCTATGTTCAGCTCAGGGTACTAGAGACTCATCCAACTCCCCTGTGAGAAGCGCTCTTTCCAACTTTTGCAGGACGTTTAGACTGTCCTGGTCAAAACGGTCGCCAAAATGAACCTCCACACCATCCAACACTTTAAAAAATTCTGCCCTATATTGATCCACTGCTTTGCCAGTGTGTGTGAGTGTGTGTCTCAATGGATTCAATCAATGATTCAATCAATGATGTTGCTTTCTCATACAGTGCAAGGTAGCTTTAGTCCTTTCTGCTGTTTACCCTACGAGCAGGATAACTGGGCACTGATTAGATTTAGCTGGTGTGCTGTTACAGTTACAAAGTGGCGGTGGGTTTGGCAGTTTTGATGTGCTGTGAATTTTACAATGGCTTTTCTCCAGTTCCTAAATCCTGCACTAATGAAGGCAACATCCTCTCTTTGGCCAAAAGATGGATGGCTTGAAAACCCTTGGCTACAGTAAAAACAACACTCCTTTTATTGATGGATTATAATGTAGCCAGAGGAAATTGCAAAGCCATCTCTTGAAACACACTGTTGGCAAGAGTTTGCGGTTCTATAAATTGTGGGTGTGGCTGATATGGTTTAGTACCATCACTGAGGTCAATGCTGTGCCACTGTCCCCTATACTGGTGCTGCTGGCAACAAGGTTGACACCTGGTCCTGCCGTGCTGTGACACTGTCCCCTGAAGTCTCTCTCCCTGGCTCTTTCCCTTTCACCACCCGCAATGACTCACAGTCTGTCTCCTAGAAAATAAATAAGGTGTTTGCCATACTCCTAACTACCAGTACCCAAAACTACACAATGAATCATAACAGCAATACCATTGCCTTAAACAAATCTTAGTTCAGTCACCAGTTTGAGTTGAGAGTGGGGGTATCAGTGGCATTTTCCAATTATGTCCCTATTTTACAAGTCTAAAAAAGAGAGAACCTGTTGCCAAAGACTCAAACCTACCTAAGACTCCCTGTCTCTGCCAGTCTGTCCCTGCCCATCTGTTCCCAGCTCTGCCATCTGTGTGCCATCTGTGGCCTGCTCTGCCTAATGACATCATTGTTAAACATTTCCATTATCATTTCACTTCTTTCTTATGAACATTTTAACAACTAGTCTTTGAAATATCAGGCTACTAGGGTTCTTACTTTGCGTTTTGGTTGTCTGCCATTTTTCTACCTGGCTGGCTACACACACACAAACGGTGTGCAGGTTATTTACAGTAGGAGATGGGCTTCTATCATCTATCATTCTAGATGGGCTTCGATCTAAAAGGTAGCTAGCTAGTCAGCTAGCAAATGTGAAACGGATTGCAGTGACAAGGGTTGACAGCTGTATGAGTTCACCATTTACACAACGTATGCTGCAACCGTTCGTAATTTTAATATAGTTTGTTTTATTTTGGCTGGCTTCCAACAATAGCTGAATTTGCAGAGCTTGCGAGCACCAATTCCATTTATGTGGTGTTTGCTATAATCTTTGCTATCGTCAGTTTACTCCAAGTTCGGTACACAGGTGCTTCAAAGTCCCCTAGCAACAATTTAGCTTTTGCAACGAGACCATTAAAGATATTTAAGACAACGGTAGAAGAGAGTGTAGTTCTGTTCAGTTTGGAGTTCAGTTTATCGCTAACCTCATCACAGGGACTTCGAAGCACTACAACTGCATGCGGATCTTGGAATAAACTGACGATAGCAAAAACTCCATCTTTGACGACGCCACACAAATGGAACAAGTACTAGCTAGCTAATGTTTGCACGCTAGCTCTGCAAATTCAGCTATTGTGTGTGTGAACCCTGCCAACATAAAACAACATCGCTATGGTGCGATTGGCTGGATTAACCTCACGTTTTTCCCAGGACGTGGTCGTGCCCCCCCTGGGATTTCCGCCTATGTGTAAACTACAACAGAATTAACTTCAAATTAAACCAATCGTTTGCACTTATGACTTGAGTGATTAAAGTAGGCCAACGGTTTGGAAATACATAACGCCATCTAACCAAAGAATGTTAGCTATTTAGCTATTGGTTTAACAATTGTAGCCAATCAGCACGGTTATGGTCAGCAAACTGGAGCAGATGGTGATGTCGGGCTTTAAGACAATGCTGCTAGTGTGACGTATAATCTAGTGGACGGGACGCTTCTTTCAACAGCAGCAACAGTTAGTCAGTCACCTCGGTAGCTTGATAGACAAAATAGCAGAAACAATAAAGCTCTTTAGACACGGTTCTTGTATATTAGCCACTGTGTTTTACACCCACGTCTGTTGTCTAGGTAGCTATCCGATGTAATTTCCAATTTACGGTGTTGTAGTTATTATTCAGCTAGCGGGCTGGTTAAGTTAGCATTAGCCTAGCTAGCTAACATCCCCGACCATGAGGTCACTAAACTACTCTCTTCCTGCTAAAGAAGAGGAGGTCTGCTGGACGGAGAAAGAAGCTCTCGTGAAAGAGGAGGACGAAGAGAATGATGTTACAATGCAAAAACAAGTAGAGGGTGAGGCTGTTACCGTGAAAGAAGAAGAGACAGACGTTTCAGTGAAAGAAGAGGAAGACTCGTTCAGAGTGAAAGAGGAGGAGGATGTTACAGTAAAAGAAGAGAAAGAGGAGGCTGCAGTTTTTGGAGTGAGAGAGGAGGAGGGGGAGATGACTGTCACATCGAAAATGGAGAAGGAGGAAGAAGAGGAGGAAACTGCATATCTGGGCCCGGTTTCCCACACGCATCTTAAGGCATCTAATGGTTCTAACGATGAACTTAGCCGTAAGATGGTTTTGAGAAACAGGGCCCTGATGAACTCTAGTAAGTACTGTCTTAAAAACAGAGGCACCAACTCTGCAGTTGTTGAACTGATGTGTGGTGTTAAGAGGAGATATGCAATGCTACATCCATGAGAGAGAGACAATAGACAATGTGCATGATCGGACAGCTCAGAGCTTCTGCTCTTTTCTGTCCATAAAAACAAATGAGTTGGTGGAAGAGGCAGGGCAGGCCAGGAGCAAGGAAGGAGGGTCTGGTCAAGCAAGGCATCCCCAGGGTCTAGATACCCTAGTATTTTTTTATCAGAGCAGGCATGGGTTAGTTACTCTATTTTCCTTTCCCAACATGAGTTTGTTGTGTTTAAACTTTATTAGGGTTACAGCTCACAGCTGTGCGGGGGGAGAGGGGGGCTGTTAAGGAATGCATTACATATACACACAATTTCAAAATATATATTTTTAATTTTTTTATTAGGACAGTTTCAGCATGATGGAGATGGGTGTATCTGTGGTCCATTTGGCCTGTCCCACAGCTTTCCTCAATGATGGATTGCGAGTTGCTCTGTTGATGAACTTCTGGCCAATGATGGACTGTCTGTTGCTAATTGATGCGAGTCCAGATATGCTGTGAACGTGGTGGTTGCTGATGTATCTTGGTAGTCTCTAAGCCATTTTTATTGCCAAGTTTTGGATTCTCTGCAGCCGATTCATCTGCCGTGGCGAAGCTGTTATCCAGGCTGGTAAGGCGTATTCAAAGAGACATCGGATGTAGCTGATGTAGACTTTCAACACTGTCTGCGGTGAGGCTCCACATTTTCTTCCGCACAGTGTTTTTAGGTGGTTTAGTCTTTTTCGTCCCTCTCTCTCTATGTTCGCTATATGGGATGTCCAGTACATGTTCTTCTGGAAGGTGACTCCAAGGAATTTAGCTTCTTTATCTACTTGTATTGCTTCACCGTAGAGTTTGAGATCTATGGGTTTCTTGTTTTTTCTGGTGCTTCTTGTAAAGAGGACACATTGGGTCTTTTGTGGGTTCAGTTTTACTTGCCACATGTTAGACCATGTCTCGATCTCTTCAATAGACTTCTGGAGTTTTTTTGCAGCGAGTTTAGGACATTTGGAGCTGGTCCAGTAGCAGAGGTCATCGGCAAACTGTGAGACTTGGCCTATGGTGGGTGGAGGGTAGTAAATATCTGATATGTATAGTAGAAAGAGCAGTGGGCTTAGGACTGCCCCCTGTGGAACACCTGCTTCAGGGGTAAATGTTGAGGATATTGCTGTGGAGACAGTCACTTTAATTGTACGGTTGTGGAGAAAGCTGGTGATGATGTTTCTGATGGAGAGTGGTATTTGGAGATTGGAGTCTGCAAGCCGGTAGCACAACCCGTTGTGCCACATTTTGTCAAACGCTTTTTCTATATCAAAGAAAACCGCCAGTGTATGTTCTTTTTTCTTGAAGTTCCGAAGGATGTCCTCTGACAGTCTTAGAATGTTATCGGTAGTTGATCTTTCTCTTCTGAAGCCAGCTCGGTGGATTCCAAGGAGACCCGTTTCCTCAGCGTGGCTGCTCAGTCTCTGGGTGAGTACTTTCTCAAACAGCTTCCCGACATGACTGAGGAGACTGACTGGTCTGTAGCTTGTGACGTTGTATGGGTCTTTACCAGGTTTGTGGATCGTTGTGACAACTGCAGATTTCCAAGGTAGGGGAAAGTAGCCTTCCATGAGACATGTGGTGAAGAGGTTAGAAAAGAGGTGCAGGTATTCATCAGGTGCTTGTTTGATGAGTGTGCTGTCAATGTTGTCTTCCCCGGGTGCTTTGTTTTTCTTTTTTTTTCAGATGACTCTCTATTTCTTCAATAGTAACAGCGGTTGAGGGGATGGTCTACTGGTGTCAGATTTGAAGGATATACTGTTTTCTGCATTTCTCTGTCGACAGTGATTTTACAGTCTTTGTCGAAGAGGGGATCATTGGGACAAGAATGAACATTTTTGTAGGTGGTTTCTAAACAATATTGCTTTTGTTTTGCTGTCTTCGATGAGTTGGCCTTGAGACGTTAGCACAGGTATGATGTTGTTGGTTTTGTCTCCGTTAATTGTTTAGATTTTTTTGCCAGAAGGTCCAGGGGTTGGTGTCTGCATCTAGCTGGTGATAAAAGGCAGTCCACTGTTTCTGTTTGTGGAAGGTGAGTTGATATCTGATTTGGTTCTGTAACCGATTAACTTCTGTTTTCAAGATTGGTGCTCTTGTTTTAATAAAATCTCTCCGGACCTTTCTCTTCTGCTTGATGAGACTTAGGATATGTGCTGGGAGTTGTTGTTGTGGTGGTTTGGTGGTGGTAAGTGATATAGTCTCTTCCCGAGCCTGGATGGGGATACTCCCAATTCTCTCAGCCAGCTGGTTCTGTGTTGTTACTGCAATATTTGTTATCTTGTCTGCAATGCATTTTCTGTATTTTTCCCAGTTTGCTTTCTTGTAGTTGTGTCTTTGTTTCACCGGTGCTTGTTGAAGTTGGAGAGAGAAGGAGGCAAGGACAGGAAGATGGTCACTTCCCACGTCATGGCTGACGGAGAAGCTAAGGAGTTTAGCAGACAGGTCCGGGGAGCAGAGGACAAGATCAAGGATGTCTGCCTTGGAGGTGGAAGAATGGATGTGTGTGGGCTCATTGGTGTTGAGGATGGCCAGGTTTGTGTTGTCGAGGATATCCCTTAATACTCTTCCTGAGTGGTTTGTAGTATTGCAGTTGAAATCCGTGTGTTTGGCATTAAAATCTCCCATTATGATGGTATGGCCATTGTTGTCTGCAAGGGCAGTGATCAATTTTCCGGAGGGTGTTGTTGAGGGTGGACAGTATATAGTGGCTATCAGAAGAGCTGCGTGCCCATTTAGGAGTATTTTTGCTGCAGTGTACTCGTTGTTGAGTTCTTCCTTGGTGAGGTCAAAAACAGCTTCAGAGTACTCAATTCCTTCCTTTAAAAGCAGTGCCACACCCCCTCTGCATCCCTCTGGTCGATCCTTTCTTGGAATGTTAAAGCTAGGAATACGGAATCTTGTATTAGTTCTTAGAAAGGTTTCGTTGATAGAGGCAATGCTAGTTTGCTTTTCTAGAAGGAGTTGCATCAGCTCCCGCTTGTTTCTCCTTATGCTTCTGATGTTGACATGTAAGACATTTAGTGGAGTAGCCATTTGTTTTGGAGTGTAGTTGGGACTGTAAAAGCTGATTCAGAGTTAGGAGGTAGGGCCGTCTCTGTGCTTCTTTATGCTGTCCATGACTCTCTATACCATTTCTTTGTCTCTGCATATTCCTTTCAGATCCTCCTGCAGGTGAGTGGTGTTGGTGAGAGGCTGAGGGCCGGAAAAGCTTGGTGTTGTGAGATGGTTGGCATTGGCTGTGCTGATGGTGGCAGTGTCTCCGGTGGGCTTGGGCGTTGTGAGGGCTAAATAAGTGGGGCATTGTCTGGAGACCGATGAGTGGGCGCCACCACAGTTGGCACAGCTAGCATCACTTTTCTCTTTTAGTTTTCAGCACATCGCAGACATTTGACCTGGTTTTTGCAATCGGTGGATGTGTGGTTGAATTCTTGGCATTTATAGCATTGTTTAATGCGGATGGGGGTGGCCGCGCTCTTTCCACCCTAAAGTGTAAGTAGTTCATGTAGAATCCCTCTAGCAGTAGGCCAGGCGCATCGTCCGGGTTGTTGAGGTGAATACGGATGAAAGTAGTTGGTTGCTGTGTGGCTCGGCTGATATTTATTTATAGCCATTGTAGTTAAATTTTGCCAGCCCCATTATAATCTCATTACCAAAACAGTGGTGGAATTACAGCTTTGTTATTGTTTGAACTGCATATTGGTTGAATGATTTGGCTTTTTAAAGGGACAACCTAGGTTTTAGACAGCAACAAAATGCCTGCCCTGAGACTTAGTTTGGCAAACAGCTGAGGGATGGGGGCTGGAGAAATGTAACCACTCTCAAATTCATAGAGAAGGCTATTGTAGCAACCTTAACCCAAAACCCAGCGACTTCATCAAGAAGTTAAGACATCTTGGCGTAAGAGTTATAAGGTGTTGGTTTGTCAGTCGCTGGACCCAGGTTTGAGTTCAGCTCAGGGCTACCCCCTGAATTCACTACATTATGAATACGAGGATTGGCCATCCATAAGGTCAAAATGATCGTTTTAACTAGATTGAGGCTATACTGTGTTTTCTTTTACAAACGGTGGCATTCTACAGGCCTATGTTCTGGTTTCTGGTGGTGTAATACATTTGAGGCATTTATAAGTTATATTCTTAAAGAATCAATAGCAAAACAGCAGTGCTTCCTCTGGAAAACTTGTTAGCCGTGGGGGAAAAGTTAACCCCCCAAAACAAAATATGTATAAGTACTGAAACCTTGGTTCTGGTGACTTTTAAAAGGAAAAAAATTAAATAAACCATCTAAAATATAATTTCCAGTCCCAGAAATTAGCTCAATAATGTATTGGTAAAATGATTATAAACTCAGCAAAAAAAGAAATGTCCCTTTTTTAGGACCCTGTCTTTCAAAGATAATTCATAAATATCCAAATAACTTCACAGATCTTCATTGTAAAGGGTTTAAACACTGTTTCCCATGCTTGTTCAATGAACCATAAACAATTAATGAACATGCACCTGTGGAACGGTCGCTAAGACACTAACAGCTTACAGATGGTAGGCAATTAAGGTCACAGTTATGAAAACATAGGACACTAAAGAGGCCTTTCTACTGACTCTGAGAAACACCAAAAGAAAGACGCCCAGGGTCCCTGCTCATCTGCGTGAACGTGCCTTAGGGAAGCTGCAAGGAGGCATGAGGACTGCAGATGTGGCCAGGGCAATAAATTGCAATGTCCGTACTGTGAGACAGGGAGCTACAGGGAGACAGGACGGACAGCTGATTGTCCTCGCAGTGGCAGACCACGTGTAACACCTGCACAGGATCGGTACATCCAAACATCACACCTGCGGGACAGGTACAGGAAGGCGACAACAACTGCCCGAGTTACACCAGGAACGCACAATCCCTCCATCAGTGCTCAGATTGTCCGCAATAAGATATGAGAGGCTGGACTGAGGGCTTGTAGGCCTGTTGTAAGGCAGGTCCTCACCAGACATCACCGGCAACAACGTCGCCTATGGGCACAAACCCACCGTCGCTGGACCAGACAGGACGGGCAAAAAGTGCTCTTCACTGACGAGTTGCGGTTTTGTCTCACCAGGGGTGATGGTCAGATTCGCGTTTATCGTCGAAGGAATGAGCGTTACACCGAGGCCTGTACTCGAGGAGGAGGGTCTGTCATGGTCTGGGGCGGTGTCTCACAGCATCATCGGACTGAGCTTGTTGTCATCTCAACGCTGTGCGTTACAGGAAAGACATCCTCCTCCCTCATGTGGTACCCTTACTGCAGGCTCATCCTGACATTACCCTCCAGCATGACAATGCCACCACGCACAGAAGGAGCAGTATGGCTGATTTCCTGCAAGACAGGAATGTCAGTGCTCTGCCATGGTCAGCGAAGAGCACAGATCTCAATCCCATTGAGCACGTCTGGGACCTGTTGGATCGGAGGGTGAGAGCTAGGGCAATTCCCCCAAGAAATGTCAGGGAACTTGCAGGTGCCTTGGTGGAAGAGTGGGGTAACATCTCACTGCAATAACTGGCAAATCTGGTGCAGTCCATGAGGAGGAGATGCACTGCAGTACTTAATGCAGCTGTTGGCCACACCAGATACTGACTGTTTTTTTTTCTTCCAGGGACACATTATTCCATTTCTGTTAGTCACATGTCTGTGGAACTTGTTCAGTTTATGTCTCAGTTGTTGAATCTTATGTTCATACAAATATTTACACATGTTAAGTTTGCTGAAAATAAACCCAGTGTCCTCTCACTGTCAAAGTGAGAGGGCATTTCTTTTTTGCTGAGTTTATGTTAACATTATTAAAGTGGAATTGTATAAAGTGACTAGTGATCCATTTGATAAGTGGCCAGTGATTTGAGTCTGTAGGCAGCAGCCTCTCTGAGTTAGTGATTGCTGTTTAGCAGTCTGATGGCCTTGAGATAGAAGCTGTTTTAATAAATATGTAATGATGCAAAAACATAACTGTTTGTACTTATAAGAAACCAGATCTTGTCTACAACTAAGTTACTAAGTCTTTAACCACACTGTATTGTTTCACTGGTGAGTAAAAACTCATGCTTCCTACACTTTAACTTGTCTTAAAATAAGATATACATTTTACTACCCACTCCAGTCAGCAGATGACGGTGTGGGTCTTTAAGGCAATGCTGCTAGTGTGACGTCTCATCTAGTGGACGGGACGCATCTTTCAACAGCAGCAACAGTTAGTCATCCACCTCGGTAGCTTGCTAGCAAAAATAGCTGAACCAATAAAGCTCTTTAGACGCTTTAGTGTATATTAGCCACTGTGTTTTAAACCCACTTTTGTCGTCTAGTTAGTTATCAGATTTAATTTCCTATTTACGGTGTTGTTATTAGTCCGCTAGCGGGCTGGTTAAGTTAGCATTAGCCTAGCTAGCTAACATCTCCGACCATGAGGTCACTAAGCTACTCTCCTGCTAAAGAAGAGGTCTGCTGGACGGAGAAAGAAGTTATTGTGGAAGAGGAGGATGTCACAATAAAAAAAGAGGTAGAGGGTGAGGCTGTTTCTGTGAAAGAAGAGGAAGAGGCGTTCAGAGTGAAAGATGGGGATGTTACAGTAAAAGAAGAGGAGGATTCCGTTTATGGAGTGAAAGAGGAGGAGGTGGAGATGACTGTTACATCCAAAAAGGAGGAGGAAGAAGAGGAGGGAACTGGATATCTGAGCCCGGTTTCCCAAACGCATCGTAAGGCATCTAATTGTTCTAACGATGAATTTAGCCGTATGATGGTTTTGAGAAACCGGCCCCGATTAACACGAGTAAGTACTGTCTTAAAAACAGAGGCACAAACTCTGCAGTTGTTGAACTGATGTGTGGTGTTAAAGGGGAAATCTGCAATTGCTACATCCATATTTGGACTTAAATTATTTATTTATAGCCATTGATTCTAGGAGAATATAACACATGCCTCATGAGCTTAGTTCAACTGTTGTACCCCATCAGAACCCCAAATAAGCTTTTTTTTTTTACTCCAATGTTTAGAAACAATTTAAATGTAAACCAACTCTGTATAGCCTCAACATGGTTAAAACTATGTTGATGTCATGGATCCATAGGTCTGTCTGTGAATTTGAGACAAGTTACATTTCTCCCAGTCCCATCCATCATATTATCAAAACAGTGGTGGAATGACAACTTTGTTATTGTTTCAACTGCAGATTGATTGTTGTGTGGCTTGTTTAAAGGTTTTAAACAGAAACCAAATGGCTGCCCAGAGACTTGGTTTAGTAAACAGCTGATGGACGGGGTTGGAGAAATGTAACCACTCTCAAATTCATAGAGAAAGCATTGGCAGGTAGCCTAGTGGTTAGAACGTTGGGCCAGTTGCTGGATCGAATCCCAGAGTAAACTTTCGTTTACTAGTCCAACGCTCTAACCACTAGGCTACCCTGCCGCCCCTAAGGCTCGTAATTCTGTGTGTTTGTTATATTATAGTTAAGTCTATGATTTGATATTTGATAGAGCAGTCTGACTGAGTGATGGTAGGCAGCAGCAGGCTCGTAATAGTCAAAGGTATATGGTTTAGAGAGAAATAGTCGACGTGTCATAATTCCTATAATAACTTGCGGTTGAACTTGAAAGGGGTTCCTTCGTTATTTTGCCGTTCATGTCTTCCATAGAGAATGTCTTGATCTACTTCAAATAAGGTCTGTGTTTCGTGCAGGCTTAAACCACCTTGGCATTTTGATACCTGTGTAAATCTCACTAGGATAAGGTAACATTTGTCAACATATTTTCAGAAATCCACTCTACAAAAAGAATGATCTTCGCTTATATTTAGCCAATATTGATCAGAGTTACCTTTGTCTTATGGATATCTACACAGATATCACATTGGCAAGGTGGTGTAAGCCTACACGAAACAGATCTTATTTGAAGTGAATCTAAAAATATCCTATTGAGTAAATGAATGAAGGAACAGCTTTTCAGATTTTGCTGGAAGGTGTCATGGGAATTATGACTCACACTTTGGTAGTCAATTCTTACCATTCCCATTATTAAAATAGGATTTCCTGCATATAGAAATAGTTTTTTGTTTTCATCACTCATCACAGGTAACTTAAACTCTGAATAATACAAATAAACAGTAGACTCTTCAGTATCCTTGTCACTTCAGAGAGCTGTTTGTGTGTTTTTTACAGATGGCAGAGAAAAGCCGAGCAGCAGTGTGGGACTATTACATTGAATTGGCACCAGGGAAAGCAAGGTGTCTCATTTGTGATAAAGATGTAAGCATGGGGTCAGCAACGGCTAAATCAAAAAATACCACCAACCTGTGGAATCACCTTAAGAACACCCATCCAGAAGCCCATAAGGAAGCAATGATGAAAAAAGCAAACGCAAATTCTTCACAAGGAAAAAGTGATACAGACACGTCACAGACATCGCAGGCTACAATCTTACAACTTTTTAATAAACAAGCAAAATGGCAGGACAAAGACCCAAGGGCCAAGAAGATGGATGTAGCAATTATTGAGATGATTGCCACTGACAACCAGCCATTCACAGTGGTGTCTGATGTTGGTTTTCAGCGGCTGATTACTCTTGCTGAACCCCGGTACAGGATCAAAGATGAACAATTCTTTCGCACAGAAATGCTAGATAAAACACATGAAAGAGTTGTGATGAAAGTGAAGAATCTGGTGGCACCACTGAACGCTCCACACATGGCATTCACAACTGACTGCTGGTCAGGCACTACAGAGTCCCTCATGAGCCTTACTGGACATTTCATTGACAATGTTTGGACAAGAAAGCAGGTTGTGCTGAATGTCAAGACTATGACTGGATCACACACAGGAAACTACATCAGAGAGATGTTTTTGACCATGTTGGAATACTGGGAAATCCACACAGAACGTGTAGTGCTGGTCCTCAGGGACAGTGGGGCAAACATGGTGAAAGGTATGAGACTGGCAGAGATTCCAGACTTCAGCTGCAGTGCACACACCCTACAGCTTGTAATCAATGATGGCCTATCCAGTCAGAGAGCTGTGCTAGACATTATTGCCATGTTGAAGAGCTGTGCAACTCACTTTGACCACTCTGTACTGGCCAAACAGAGGCTGAGGGCCATTCAGGAAGAGCTTGGCCTTCCCAAACACAGCATCATGCAAGCAGTTCAAACTCGCTGGAACTCAACACTACACATGTTGCAGAGGATGTTTGAACAGAGGCGTGCACTGAATGTGTATGCAGGTGAATACGGACACATCGGAAGTTTGTCTGCTGCACAGTGGGACATTGTCTCGAACCTAATTGAGACTCTGGCACCTATGGAGGAGGTGACACTGGAGATGAGCCACTCCAACTCTACAGCAGCATGCATCATCCCCAGTGTGTCGGTGCTGAAGCTGATGCTGCAGCAGGAGGGTTCTTCTACTCGAGGCATCAAAACTTTACGGAAGACCATGTTGGACAGTCTGACAAGGAGATTCTCTAAGACCGAGGAGACAAAGTGCCTGGTGCTGGCAACTGTCCTGGATCCACGTTACAAGAGCTATGCCTTCACCTCAGGGAGAGCACTAGAGAAAGCAAAAGAGTGGCTGAAGGAGGAGTCTGACCTATTAAGGAAACCAAATCCCAGCGCCACAGCAGATGGGACAAGTGAAGAGGAGGACCCAGATCCAGGTGCAAAAAGGCAAAGAGTCCACGTAGATCAGCCACCCAGCCTGGTGGACAGCCTCTACGCTAGAATCCTTGGAAGCCAAGAGGGCAGGGCTGAAGTCCAGTGCAGTTTTGAAATTGAGTTGGAGCGTTACCTCACAGAGCCTGTCATTGACAGAAAGAGCGGCTTGCCTTTGGAGTGGTGGAAGCAGAATGAGGACAGACTTCAATCACTCGCTCCACTGGCAAAGAAGTTTCTCTGTCCCCCACCTTCTTCGGTCCCAAGCGAGAGAGTGTTCAGTGAGGTGGGAATCATTTATGATAAGCGGAGGAGCAGACTGACAGGGGACCATGCAGACAAACTCTGCTTTCTGCACTACAACCTAAAACTTCTTAACTGGGAATATTGAAGACCCATGAAAGCTGATGGTTCCTTTTAACATATGTTATTTGAGACTAAACTGATTTTATGTATTATATTAAAAAAAAGAATCAATAAAAATCGGCCAATTTAATCAGTATCGGCTTTTATCGGTATCAGTGTTGAAAAATCATAATCGGTCGACCTCTAGTTTGAACCACATTGAGGCTATATAGTATATTCTATAACTGCCCCTCAAAGATTTCCTGTGGGGGTCAAATTGTTAGAACTGTTAAGTCATTTGTAAATATTCAGCCAATTTTTTTCATACCATTACATTAAAGGCGAAACATACCTAGATTCAATAACATTCCTAATTTGTTTAATTCATTAATTGGTTTGAAACGTTTGTTTTAAAACCTTCTCAAAGTTGGTGCCTTGACGGATTTGTAAAAAAATGTTTATCATAAAACACTACTTGACTTTCCTTATATTATGGAAGTGTAGTTCCCTTACAGGTCAGTCAACTTTGGTACAGTTGAAGGATCTAAAATCACACCTGAAAAGGCCAATGAAATCCGCGCCTGGCTGGAAGCCCCGCCTTCCACAGGTGATGAGCGTTAGGCTCTGATTCATTCCTTCAATTATTCAGCTCTTCACCTCGGTGTGAACAGGAACGATTCATGCTACTAAAACATACAATTGGAACACTGCAGCAGCTTCTGTACATATGATCTCACTGCATATCTCACATACCCAGGTTTTACATAAGATGGGAGAACCACTTCACCAAATGACAGTAAAACCTTCCGTCTATCATTCGATTTAATCAACGTGCATCTACATGGAATGTTATCCCTAAACCATTTCTTCATTTTTTTGTTTTTTGTGAAGGAATATTGTGAAACACTATCATTCCACTATTAATGCAGATATATATATTTTTTTTTTAAGTATTAAATTCTAATTGTAGCTACTTTAATTTAGAACCAAAATGTATTTGCTATAATGTGTGCCATTGCCCGGCTATTAAAAGCAACAGGCAACTATTTGAGACTTATTTTTTTGCTGAGTTTATAAAAGAATTTCCCGCGCCAGTGAGTTGTACATACACAGCTGTAGGCAATTTTTGCAAGGGATAAGAAGTTATCAGGTATTTTATGACATTTGCACTGGATCAGAACATTAGATTTTTCCTTTTCATGCCGAGTTGTTATCAAAAGGGCGAGAGCTGGAAATATTTTACGAAAATACTTTGAGGAACTATTGTCATTCGCAATTGATTTTAATAAGACTTTGTTTACTTGCTGTTTGAGGTGAAGAAAAAATTACTTTGAGAAGCTCCATCTCATTTAGTGGTGGTGTGTTAAGACAATCAGACATCCCCAAATGGGCACATTTATAGACCTACATTTGCGCATAGGCCAGGTAGACTAATCCACAAATGACACATCTTGCGGGGTCAGGTCTGGTTGGTCTGCCATAGGCCGTTTCATTTAGTATCCGTTTGGGTCGGCATGGGGAATGGTTCTATTTCCCAATAGTATGTTGTACTGAAGTTGACCGACTGAAAGGGAGTGTAACTTTATGACTATAATTACTGTTGCCTGAAGGAGGGAAACAAGGTACAACACCTATTTGGCCCCGCCCCTTCCTGGGTCGGTGAAGAGCAGTTTTAAATTGAAGGGATAAATCCGAGCCTCACGCTCATCACCTGTGGAAGGCGGGGCTTCCAGCGAGGTGCGGATTTAATAGTGTGATCACCAACAAACTAGAATGGTCCAAACACACCAAGACAGTCGTGAAGAGGGCACGACAAAGCCTATTCCCCCTCAGGAAACTAAAAAGATTTGGCATGGGTCCTCAGATCCTCAAAAGGTTCTACAGCTGCAACATCGAGAGCATCCTGACTGGTTGCATCACTGCCTGGTATTGCAACTGCTTGGCCTCCAACCGCCAGGCACTGCGAAGGGTATTGCGTACGGCCCAGTACATCACTGGGGCTAAGCTGCCTGCCATCCAGGACCTCTACACCAGGCGGTGTCAGAGGAAGGCCCTAAAAATTGTCAAAGACCCCAGCCACCCCAGTCATAGACTGTTCTCTCTACTACCGCATGGCAAGCGGTACCGGAGCGCCAAGTCGGATTCTCAACAGTTTTTACCCCCAAGCCATAAGCCTCCTGAACAGGTAATCAAATGGCTACCCAGACTATTTGCATTGTGTCCCCCCAACCCCTCTTTTACGCAGCTGCTACTCTCTGTTTATCAAATATGCATAGTCACTTTAACCATACCTATATGTACATACTACCTTAATCAGCCCGACTTACCGGTGCATGTATATAGCTTCGCTACTGTATATAGCCTCGCTACTGTTATTTTTTACTGTTTTTATTTCTTTACTTACCTATTGTCCACCTAATACCTTTTTTGCACTGTTGGTTAGAGCCTGTAAGTACCCATTTCACTGTAAGGTCTACACCTGTTGTATTTGGTGCACTCTGCCAGTCTTTGATTTGATGTACCTAGTTTCCCTCCTTTAGGGAACAGTAGTTATAGTCATAATGTTATGCTTGTCATATGATGAACTTAAATACTGGATCTTGCTTTTGGAGAGTTTTTTGTATTCTGAAATGCACCCAAACTACGTCACATTTAGTATCTCCTTATGTTACGCTGGGAAAATAGTTTTAGTGGGCAGAGAAATCCTAAATCACTTCAGAGTTTGCTAAATCCAATGGTAGGTCTATGTTAGGTGATGTTATGGGTCCTACAGTAGGTCTGTTATTATTTAATTATTTTTCATTTCTTTATTTCATTTGAACTGAGTATTCACATCCCTGAGTCAATACTTTGTAGAATCTCCTTTTATTTATATATATATATATATATATATATATATAATATTCCACCTTTTATTTAACCAGGTAGGCCAGTTGAGAACAAGTTTTAATTTACAACTGCGACCTGGCCAAGATAAAGCAAAGCAGTGCGACGCAAACAACACAGAGTTACACATGGGATAAACAAACACAGTCAATAACACAATAGAAATCGACATCATCGATATATACAGAGAAAAGAGTCTGCCTGAGAATTGAACTCTGAGGCACCCCCATAGATTGCCAGAGGTCTGGACAACAGGCCCACCGATTTGACACACTGAACTCTATCAGAGAAGTAGTTGGTGAACCAGGCGAGGCAGTCATTTGAGAAACCAAGGCTGTTGAGTCTGCCGATAAGAATACGGTGATTGACAGAGTCGAAAATCCTTGGCCAGGTCGATGAAGACTGCTGCACAGTACTGTCTTTTATCGATGGGGGTTATGATATCGTTTTGGACCTTGAGCATAGCTGAGGTGAACAGACTAGTAATAGGGGTTGCAACAATGGTGGTGGATAATTTTAGGAAGAGAGGGTCCTGATTTTCTAGCCCAGCTGATTTGTAGGGATCCAGATTTTGCAGCTGTTTCAAAACATCAGCTGTCTGGATTTGGGCGAAAGAGAAGCGGAGAGGGGGCAGTTGCTGCGGGAGGTGCAGAGCTGTTGGCCGGGGTTGGGGTAGCCAGGTGGAAAGCATGGCCAGCCATAGATAAATGCTTATTGAAGTTCTCTATTATTGTGGATTGATCAGTGGTGACAGTGTTTCCTAGTCTCAGTGCAGTGGGCAGCTGGGTGGAGGTACTCTTATTCTCCATGGACTTTACAGTGTCCCGAAACTGGAATTGGAATTAGTGCTGCAGGATTCATATTTCTGTTTGAAAAAGCTAGCCTTTGCTTTCCTAACTGACTGTGTGTATTGGTTTCTGACTTCCCTAAAAGTTGCATATCGCAGGGACTATTTGATGCTAGTGCAGTACGCCACAGGGTGCTTTTGTGCTGGTCAAGTCTGGAGTGAAACAAGGACTATATCTGTTCTTAGTGCTACATTTTTTGATAGGGGCATTCTTATTTAAGATGGGGAGGAAAGCTCTTTTATAGAACAACCAGGCTTCCTCTACTGACGGGATGAGGTCAATATTCTTCCAGGATACCCCAGCCAGGTCGATTAAAAAGGCCTGCTCGCAGAAGTGTTTTAGGGAGCGTTTTACAGTGATGAGGGGTTGTCGTTTGACCACGGACCCATAACGGACGCAGGAATTGAGGCAGTGATCGCTGAGATCCTGGTTGAAAACAGCAGAGGTGTATTTAGAGAGCAAGTTGGTCAGGATGATATCTTTGAGCGTGCCCATGTTTACGGATTTGGGGTTGTACCTGGTAGGTTCCTTGATCATTTGTGTGAGATTGAGGGCATCTAGCTTAGATTGTAGGATGGCCGGGGTGTTAAGCATATCCCAATTTAGGTCACCTAGCAGTACGAACTCTGACCTATAGATGGGGGGCAATCAATTCACATATAGTGTCCAGAGCACAGCGGGGGGCTGAAGGGGGTCTATAACAAGCGGCAACAGTGAGGCCCTTATTTCTGGAGAGATGGATCTTTAAAAGTAGAAGCTCGAACTGTTTGGTCATAGACCTGGATAATATAACAGAACTCTACAGTAGATTGCAATTCCGCCCCCTTTAGCAGTTCTGTCTTGACGGAAAATGTTGTAATTTGGGATGGAAATTTCAGAATTTTTGGTGGCCTTCCTAAGCCAGGATTCAGACACGCCTAGGACATCAGGGTTGGCGGAGTGCTAAAGCAATGAGTAAAACAAACTTAGGGAGGAGGCTTCTGATGTTAACTTGCATGAAACCAAGGCTTTTACGGTTACAGAATTCAACAAATGAGAGCACCTGGGGACACACAGGGCCTGGGTTAACCTCTACATCACCAGAGGAGGAGTAGGATGAGGGTACGGCTAAAGGCAATAAGAACTGGTCGTCTAGTGCTTTGGTAACAGAGAATAAAAGGAGCAGATTTCTGGGTGCGGTGGGATAGATTCAGGGCATAGTGTACAGACAAGGGTAGGGTGCGAGTACAGTGGGGGTAAACCTAGGCATTGAGTGACGATGAGAGAGGTTTCATCTCTGGAGGCGCTAGGTGCGGTCTCCGCATGTGTGGGGGGTGGGACAAGGGGGCTATCTGAGGCATGTTGAGTGGGACTAGGGGCTCAGCAGTCAAATAAAACAATGAGAGCTGCCCTAAACAACAGTATACAAGGCATATTGACAGAGAAAGGCATAAAGCAATCACAGGTGTTGATTGGGAGAGCTAAACGGGTAAACAGCTAGGACAATAACAATGGGTATATGGCGATGAATGGGCAGAGAGGGTCAGTTAGCTACACACAGGGCCTGAGTTCGAAGCTGGGGCCGACAGATAAACAAAAAGGGGCCTATATTGGAGACCAAAAGTCGTCTGGCACTCTTAGGATCTCAACAACTTTAATAACTTGTTTCTAGCCTACAATCATTGATGTTACTACTAATGTGAAAACAAGACAAAATATGACTTGTTGCTCACTTGACTGTCTTAAGACAATTGTCAAATAATTGTAACATTCATTACAGATGTCAATTGTTGTACAACATCATGGCTACACTGTTGGCATCACCTTTTACAGTGGATTTCTGCTGTTGTGGGCCTTTAACCTTCTGTCTGACTAATTGTTCACACAGGAGAGAAAGGTAACTATGGTGGATCCTCTGGGGAGCCTCAACAACCTCATGATGCTGTCAAGGCAGAGAAGAGTCTCTCCAGATCAGAACACCTCAAGAAACACCAGCAGAGACCCACAGGGAAGAAATCTCACCGCTGCTCTGACTGTGGGAAACGTTGCACATCTTCATCACAACTTAAAATACACCAGCGAGTACACACGGGAGAGAAATCTCACCACTGTTTTGATTGTGGGAAGAGTTACTTAAGATCAAATTCACTAAAAGTACACATGAGAATTCACACTGGAGAGAAACCTTATAGCTGTGATCAATGTGGGAAGAGTTTTACTACATCTAGCCATCGGATTGTACACCAGAGAACACACACAGGAGAGAAATCTTATAGCTGTGATCAATGTGGGAAGAGTTTTACTCAGTCAAGCAGCCTGTTATCGCACTGGAGAAAACACACAGGAGAGAAACCTTACAGCTGTGATCAATGTGGGAAGAGTTTTACTCAGTCAAGCAACCTGGTATCACACCAGAGAACACACACAGGAGAGAAACCTTATAGCTGTGATCAATGTGGGAAGAGTTTTACTACATCTAGCCATCTGATTGTACACCAGAGAACACACACAGGAGAGAAACCTTATAGCTGTGATCAATGTGGGAAGAGTTTTACTACATCTAGCCATCTGATTGTACACCAGAGAACCCACGCATGAGAGAAACATTATAGCTGTGATCAATGTGGGAAGAGTTTTACTACATCTAGCCATCTGATTGTACACCAGAGAACCCACGCATGAGAGAAACATTATAGCTGTGATCAATGTGGGAAGAGTTACTACATCTAGCCATCTGATTGTACACCAGAGAACACACCCAGGAGAGAAATCTTATAGCTGTGATCAATGTGGGAAGAGATACTCTGATAAAAGATCTCTGATCAAACATCAGAAAATACATACATGAAGGAGTTGTTTCATGATATCAATGAAATTATGTAACAATGTAGAAAGTTTTAACATTGTAGAAGGAGTATTTTAATGATTTCACAATGTAGAACCCTAAACGTTTGCCCCTATTATATTGATTTCAGCATGATATGGATATTATACTCACGGAAAAATCCAGGCTCTGAATTAAAAGAGTACTATTTATATGATTTAACAAAAAGTGACTAACAAAATAAGGGTTGCGTAACACTTACCACTTTGGCGACCCACTTGAATCAAATTGTAGCTAGCTGTTTTCCACAAATTGTCCTCTAACCAGTGATGTACACATTATTCCCAGATTCCGTGTGGTTTTTGGTCAGTTAGTTATAACAGGGCGTGCAACCTCATCTCCCTCCTCTCGCACAATTGATTTCAATGTGATCTCGATGAGTCATGACAAATAAGTGTTGCGTTCCTTTGTTAAGCGATCCGTACATTTAAATGCATTACTCCAAAATGTAGCTGACTGTCTTCTGTAGGTTGTCCTCTAACCAGTGAGGTAAAAGATACCTCCCATTTCCATGTGTTTTTTTAGTTGTGTTAGTTTCAACAGCACGTACAACCGGATTTCCCCCCTAATTGATATCAGTGATTTATTGCTACTTGTCAAAACAGCGTTTTTGGTGCTTGTGCAGTTTATAGGGTGTAGTTTAAAAAATCAAAGTAATATGATTATTGTTTGATGTTTGTGTAGATAGCACATTTTATGTTTAGATTTTCAATTTATCCCAAACTGTTTCTGCATATTGGTTATTGATTCGGACACGTTAAAACTGTGTTTTGACATTGGGGCTATCCCATCTAGCAAAATGTCATTGCAAAAGCCGTTAAAAATAAGACCATGCACGACGTCCTATAAACAACTTAATTTCAAAGTACTTGCAGTCTATACACATGGACGCAGTATAATACATTGGTCTATAATCAATTTTATATCACTCCCGTATTTCTTTACAACATTCAAATGCTAATTGTCTTTATTCTACCACTGAAGAAGCATGACTCAAATCACCTACTCATATTTCAAACATTCATCCTGACAAAAGATACATGTTTTATTATTCCATGCCTCACCATTAAGTTAATTATTGTCAATACATATTCACTAAGGGATGTACATTTGGTTTTGATATTGCACATTTACAATTCATGTAACATTTAGTAATCATAATTATTTATGCAACCAACATGTGACTAATACAATTTGATTTGAGTTTTGTTTGGGCTTGTTCCAAGGGGACGAGAGTTCTAGAAGCTAGTGGGTTTTTTCAAAAAATAAGATTGTAGAAAAATATATATATTTAGAAGTGTGTTTTTTCTTGTTTTTAATTGTTGACAGCCAGTAGACACCATGTTTATATTGGTGGTGATGCATTGTAGTTTATTATAATGTGAAATGGAAGTTGTTTTCTGTAAGTGGTAAGCAAACCTGTCCAACAAAAATATAGGATATATTTGTTGTCTTAAAAGGGAAGGTGTTACAGGCTTCGGTTTTTCCAGTTATGTTTTGATGTTGAACTTTAACACGTAGGGCGAACCGATTGGTGTCACCTCGTTAGTCAGTATGTGTTACACCAGTTCTGGCTTGTCCATCTCGTTAGCGGGGAGTGGCTGGCCCAGTGCTTCTTGGGAAGATTTTGTGGGTCTCATGGTGGGTGTCTATAATGTCAACTTTCACCCCCATAGTGTCTTTCTGAACTCCTCCCAAAACCCACCTGTTTAGTTTTGGTTGTTGTCAGTGACTCTTTGTTAGTTCCCTTTTCTATTTAAGTGACATTTCTGGTTTTCTTAATGGGGAACGTAACAACAAACAATGTAGTAAAACAATCTTATATTTTGGGTTGGATATTGCATCCAATTACTTATATTTGAATCAATGGCATTTCCTTAGAATGTGCATTAGTCTTTATTCAGTTTTTTTTATCCTCTTATGTTTGTTGTGGTAGATATTTGTTTATTTTCATTGTATATTTCTTTTTTTCTGTGAACCCTTTGTGTTGCACCCATGTCTGAAATGTGCTGTGTAAATAAATCTTGATTTGATTTGAACATATTGCAAAACAAATTAATCCAATGACCGACCAATCAACAGACTCTTGCAGAACCAATGAACAAATATGTGCAAAAGCAACCCATATCTTTGTCCATCTTAGTATGAAAAACAATATAAATTCTGTATATCTCCCACTATGTCAAAATAGGGCATGGTATGTAAGTTTAGTATCACTTTTCAACCAACCCAGTGCATTTGTTGAAAATGAAAAATGTTGAAATCAACAATACGTCAAAGGATTCAACTACTGAAACAAACAAATTGATCTAACAGATCAATCTCACTTTTCAAGCCTGCTGAAGGTGTGGTGGAGTGGTAAACACCACCCCCGGCTCTACCAGGGACTTGAGGTGGTCTCCCACAGCTCTGCTTGTCATGTTCTGTGGCCTTGCCGTTCCATTTATTGACTGCCCCTGCAACACAGAAAGAAACACATTTAGTCATATTATATAAAACACTCAAAGTAATGGATATGGAACATCTATGGCCTCAGTTACACCTGGCACCTAAATATGACTTCTGTCATCCGATCACTCCAAGCTGCATTGGGTTCAGATCTACCAGGATGGGCCTTTGATATAGTCTGGATGCAGTCAGGCCACCGAATATAAATAAGCAATGTAAAGAGATGGGGTGAATGAGTGGGGAAAAGTACATTTGACACAAATAACCTTCATAATTTTAAAGAACAAATGTATGTCCCTCAGTGGAAATTAACTTTCATTACAGCCAAAACAGGTGAGAAATTACACCAATATCCGTGGATAATCTGCACTAATGTAAATAAACATGGATGATGGAACATATTCCCTTTTGCTGATGTGATGAAACGCTAAGGGGACAAATATTTACCATCTAAACCATGTGTGACCTCTCACCTCTGGCTGTAGAAGTGTTCTTCCTAACCAGTCCCTCAACAGCTCTCTGACAGTTCCAACCTCACTGGGTCTTCAGAGGCAACTACAAATACCTAAGTGTCAGGTTAGACTGTAAACTCTCCTTCCAGACTCACATTAAACATCTCCAATCCAAAATTAAATCTAGAATCAGCTTCCTTTTTCGCAACAAAGCATCCTTCACTCATGCTGCCAAACATACCCTCGTAAAACTGAGTATCCTACCCATCCTTGACTTCGGCGATGTCATTTACAAAATAGCCTCCAACACTCTACTCAACAAATTGGATGCAGTCTATCACAGTGCCATCCGTTTTGTCAACAAAGCCCCATATACTACCCACCACTGCGACCTGTTCGCTCTCGTTGGCTGGCCCTCGCTTCATATTCGTCGCCAAACCCACTGGCTCCAGGTCATCTACAAGTCTTTGCTAGGTAAAGCCCCGCCTTATCTCAGCTCACTGATCACCATAGCAGCACCGACCCGTAGCGCGCGCTCCAGCAGGTATATTTCACTGGTCACCCCCAAAGCCAATTCCTCCTTTGGCCGCCTTTCCTTCCAGTTCTCTGCTGCCAATGACTGGAACAAACTGCAAAAATCACTGAAACTGGAGACTCATATCTCCCTCACTTCCTCCCTCACTACCTCATCCCCATACTGTTATCTATTTTATTTATTTTTGCTCCTTTGCACCCGATTATCTCTACTTGTACACTCATCTTATCCACATCTATCACTCCAGTGTTTAATTGCTATATTGTAATTATATCGCCAATATGTCCTATTTATTGCCTTACCTCCGTTATCCTGCCTCATTTGCACACACTGTATATATACTTTTTCTACTGTATTATTGACTGAATGTTGGTTTATTCCATGTGTAACTCTGTGTTGTTGTTTGTGTTGCACTGCTTTGCTTTATCTTGGCCAGGTTGCAGTTGTAATTGAGAACTTGTTCTCAACTGGCCTACCTGGTTAAATAAAGGTGAAATAAAATAATACAAAAGAGGAGAGGAAGGCTGAAGAAGGATGAATGGATAATTCAGTCAATAAAGTGTAGAGCTGCTGTCTGACAAAATCACTATTTTAGTAGTTCATTAAAGGAAATAAGGATTTATGACTGCTGAATATCAACTATCAATAACTTAGATAATGTATTTTCAGGTAGCGATACATCCTTGGGACGTCCCAAGCCCATTGAAGTTGACATTTAAGATGGTTGAGGTAGGGAGTTAAGGTTAGGGTTTAGGGTAGGGATATCCCAAGGATTCCAGATAGCATTGACCATTGTGCATTATTCTGTCTATTTTACATAGCAGGTGTACACAGACAAGACAAGTAGGCATGCAGTGCATTATAGTCATTGTAGTATAAAAAATAGCATCTAATTATGCCAATCTGTAAGTGGGGTTGTTTGAGAAGAATGTGATTGTCAGCCCTAACAATCCATTCTAGCACCTCATCAGGCTCTGAAAAAGACTTAATTGATGACGTATTCCTTCTATTCCAGAGGACAGCAGAGGAACTTCATTGATTCCACTCCTTCATCAATACAAGCAGTGAACATCTGAAATTCACCCTCACCTTTGATGCGCATGAAACAAGTTATCTGGACATTTTGATTAAGAGGGAGAAGGGTGGCTTTAGCACAGACCTATACAGGAAGCCAACGGACAGGAATTCCCTGTTACGCGGAGACAGCTTCCACCCTACACTCCTAAAAAAAGCCCTACACTCCCTGCAGTACACAGAGTGACTATGACAAACAAGTCTGGATTAGTGTTTCAGACAGCGGGGTTACCCAGAGGAATGGCTGCATGACGCAAGGGAACGTTATAAAAATAGAGTGATGGAAAAAGTATCCAATTGTCATACTTGAGTAAAAGTATAAATACCTTAATAGAAAGGTACTCAAGTAAAAGTGAAAGTCACCCAGTAAAATACTACTTCAGTAAAATAATTTGGTTTTAAATATACTGAAATATCACAAGTAAATTTAATTCCTAAAATATACTTTAGTATCAAAGTAAAAGTTTAAATCATTTCACATTCCTTATATTAAGCAATCCAGACTGCACCATTTTCTTGTTTTTACAAATCGGATAGCCAGGGGTACACTCCAACACTCAGACATAATTTTCAAACAAAGCATTTGTGTTTAATGAGTCTGTCAGATCAGAGGCAGTAGGGAGTGGGGGTGTGTTCTAGTGGGTCTGGGCAGGTGTGATGTAGTTAATGTTTATATGATGTCCTCGTTTGTATGTGTACGTTTTGTATTGTTTATTAAAGATCAAATCAATTATTTTATTTTTAAGTCTTATTGCAAAGTTACACCTTATTACATAAAACCGATCAGAATGCCGAAGAATGCCAAAGTCAGGTGTGATGTAATATGGAGGACCAGCCTATTCCCTATGATGTAAACTTCAACAGAAATAACTTCAAATGTAGAACTTCCAATTAAACCAATCGTTTGCACTCATGACTTGAGTGATTAAAGTAAACCAACGTTCTGGAAATACATAATGCCATCTAACCAAATATCAAAGAATGTTAGCCAAATTAGGTTATCTTAGCCAGCCAGCTAACATGAGCTATTTAGCCAAATAGCTATGGTCAGCGAGCTTGAGCACCAACTACCGGAGACCAGTTAGAACCCGATTAACAAAACCCAACTAAAACAAATGAGCAAAGACATACAGAAAGATGCCAGGGAAAATCCCCAACATCCAAAATAGATAAATTCCACCTGGCCGTTAGCTAGCGCGCTAGCAGTAAGCCAAGGTGGAAAACCTTACAAAACTCCCATAGTCTACTTTACAGAGAACATGCTGAAAAGTAGTGATGGGGAAACAAAGCTTCCTGAAGCATTGACGCTTTAAAGCCTACTGTGTCAAAAATAGGTTCATTACTCAAGGCTTTGAGCAACACAGAATTTAGAACAGCCAAGCCTTTATGTAATCTTCTAAACCACTGGCCGTGTTCGAGAGCATCAAATCCATGCTGAATTGTGGGTAAATGTTGACTGGCTGACTGATTTATAAATAATGATGAGTAGCTATTTATGATGCAAGGTGATTTGTAGATCAGTCAGTTGGCAGTCGCCTGCAGTGTCGGAGGCAATATCAATCTCAGCTCATTACCTGTATAAAAGACACCTGGGAGACAGAAATCTTTCTGATTGAGAGGGGGTCAAATACTTATTTCCCTCATTAAAATGCAAATCAATTTATAAAATTTTTCACATGCGTTTTTCTGGATTTTTTTGTTGTTATTCTGTCTCTCACTGTTCAAATAAACCTACCATTAAAATTATAGACTGATAATTTCTTTGTCAGTGGGCAAACGTACAAAATCAGCAGGGGATCAAATACTTTTTTCCCTCACTGTAGGTAACCAGATCGTGACTACAACTCAGTTACTAATTCTTTAACCACACTGTGTTGTTACAATGGTGAGTAAAAACTCATGGTTCCTACCCTTTAACTTTTTGTCTGAAAATTAAATATACATTTTACTCAACTTTTTCCTACTGTATTGACTGTATGTTTGTTTATTCCATGTGTTGTTGAATGTGTCGAACTGCTGTGCTTTATCTTGGCCAGGTCGCAGTTGTAAGTGAGAACTTGTTCTCAACTAGCCTACCTGGTTAAATAAAGGTGAAATAAAAAAACGTTAAAAAAACTTCGTTACTCACTCCAGTCAACAAATGGCGGTGTGGGACTTTGAGGCGATGCTGCTAGTGTGACGTATACTCTAGTGGACGGGACGCTTCTTACAACAGCAGCAACAGTTGGTCAGCCACAACTTTCTAAGTCTGACATATTATTTTACTACACTGATTCCACAATTGAGCGTGAGTATGTCATAAATCTCTTTATTTTATTAGGAAAATATTTCATACACAAGTCAAAATTTATGAAGAAAAAGACCCTTTTCTTCATTTTTTAAATCTGATTTGGAAAAATATTTAGTCATTGAAACGTATACAAAACAAAATGTCAAAAAAATGTATTCGCTACATGTCTGTATTTGAATTGATATAATGTGGATTTGTGTTTATTTATTTTTATTTTGTATCTCATTTCTTTGTGGAATCCCTCTGGCTGTTATGTTTATGTTGTGTATGTTACTGTCCAATAAAATAAAAAAATAGTTAGTCAGCCACCTCGGTAGCTTTCTAGCCAAAATAGCAGAACCAATAAAGCTCTTTAGACGCTTTCGTGTATATTAGCCACTGTGTTTTAAACCCACTTCTGTCGTCTAGTTAGTTATCCGATTTAATTTCATATTTACTGTGTTGCTAGCGGGCTGGTTAAGTTAGCATTAGCCTAGCTAGCTAACATCCCCGACCATGAGGTCACTAAACTACTCTCCTCCTGCTAAAGAAGAGGAGGTCTGCTGGATGGAGAAAGAAGTTCTCGTGAAAGAGAAGGAGAAAGAGAAGGATGTTACAATACAAAAACAAGTAGAAGGTGAGGCTGTTAACGTTACCGTGAAAGAAGATAAAGACGTTCCAGTGACAGAAAAGGAAGACGCGTTCAGAGTGAAATAGGATGTTACAGTAAAAGAAGAGGAGGAAGAGAAATAGGAGGATGCAGTTTTTGGAGTGAAAGAGGAGGGGGAGATGACTGTCACATCGAAAAAGGAGGAGGAAGAAGTGGAGGAAACTGGATACCTGAGCCCGGTTTCCCAAACGCATTTTAACGCATCCGATGGTTCTAACGATGAACTTAGCCGTAAGATGTATTTGGGAAACCGGACATTGATTAACACTAGTAAGCAGGGACGTGCACAGGGGGTTGCTCAGGTTGCCCGGGCAACTGCCCATATGCCCTTCTCGACTCACGTTGCCCTTCCGAGGGGAAAAATAAATAAATAAATCGTACAATGGATGCAGAATTTCACGTAGGCCTAGATTTTAAAAAAATCGCAAAGTCTCATTCACTTCCATTCGGGCACCGAAAGTGAAAGTCAGTAGGGGAAGGGCAAACTCTGTTTACTTGGCTGCTGCGCTGCACGCGACCGGCACCTGAGCTGAGCCTGCATGAGCGGCCCTAGATGGAGATTGACGCGGTTGTCGGGTGAGACGACTCAACGTTGTCGGAAAATGTGAGTTTGTGATGTATAACAAACGAACGATCATCATCATCAAGTTTTATGAAATGAATTAAAATCTTCATAAATCCAGGCTGAGTTTGCCACGTTTAGCCTAAATAATCAGACAGATAGCTTGCAGACAAGCAGCCTAGGCTACTCTTTTTTTGGTAGGCATTAGGCAAACTAAGCTACATGTCTGCTGATAGTTAGTTTCTCACATTTCGTTTTAGCAAGAAGAATGAATGATGGAAGTAATGCATCACATTATTTATTTTATTCAAAATGGTTAAATGCCTAAATCCTATCACTATTTTGGGTATTGTTTGAAGCCAAGATGCCCACTGAAAAGAGGTGGATTCAGGAGAGGGAGAGACAATTCAGGGAGGCAGCAAAGGGCAGCACATCACTGCAGGGTTGGCTGCGAAAGAGCCAACCAGCAGGTGAGACCGAGACTTTGCACTGTGATAAAGATGACATGACATTGTGTATGCGAATTGATTAATTAATCAGACTCATATTTTAGCCTACTAATGGCAATGTTTCATAATTACATCACATTTAAGATGAGGAGGAGCAGTCACAAGCCTCCAGACTATGTGAGGAAAATGTGGACCAGGAGGAGGCACATAGGGCAGGTAGGCTTAAGTGATGATCACCAAATATGAGATGAGAGGACCATGCTAGAAAGTACAGCCAGGGTTAAATAATTGTAATCTAAAAAACATAGGCTATTTTAGAGGTCATTTCAAAGATCTTGCCTGAGCAGAACATAAATACCATTAGTGGGCATTAAAATAATAATGATAATGGCAATAAATATAATATGTAATTGGACAGATGATGAGCCCAGTGCATCAGCTGCATTCAGAGAGCCAGAGCCAGAGCCAATCCCAGATGAGATCAGGACAGACTGGCAAAATAGGGAAATGATAGATGAGCAAGAGGATGAGATGAGGGAGACGAGAGCATCAGCAAGGGAAGATATTGAGATGACGAGTGGGGCAGAGTCAACAGATTTAGATTTTTTGCTGAGGTTGGCTAATCCCACAGATCCAGCTCATGTACAAAGCAGCAATCTTAAATACGATCAGACCTTCATCACATTTTCCAATTCAGTCGGGCCTTGCCGTCCTATGGTAAAGTTCCCTAAAAATCCAGATGGACGCTCTTTTCAAGCCCAATGGTATAACGATGACCCCTGGCTGGAATATTCTCCACTGAATGATGCCATGCATTGCTTTAGCTGCAGGAATTTTATGAATGAGGAAAGATTTCAGAGCAGGACAGGATGGAAGTCTGTAGGGATAAACTTGTGGAGGCAGGCCAAAGTGAAGATTAAGGATCACCGCAGCAGTGAATTGCATATGCTAAGCATGATTAGGTGGAATGCCTTTACAAAAGATACACTGCAGAGGGCTTTTGCAGTAGCTGATTCTCAGATGGAAGCAGCCAAAGAAAGAGAGAGGCAGAAAACAGAGATATTATGTTCCGTTTAATAGACATCACATTATATCTGGCAAAACAAGCTTTGGCCTTTAGGGGAAATGAAGAAGGCTTGTCAAGTTCAAATAGAGGACATTTTCTGAACATGGTGGATTTGCTTGGCAAATATGACAGCGTACTCGGGCTTCATCTTGATGCAGTCAAGGAAAAACAAGCATCAAACCAAAGGTGCCAGGTGTCTCTCCTGTCCAATAGGACACAAAACAACCTCATAAAAGCACTTAGTCTTTATGTGAAATGAATCATACAGAAGGAAGTGACAGAAGCATCACAATTTTCTATTTTGCTGGACGAGACCACTGATGTGTCACATATTGAGCAGGTGTCCTTTGTTGTGCGATATGTCCACAACATGACTATAAAGGAACGCTTTGTCCAACTATGTGATGTGGCATCAACAACGGGAGAGGCACTGGAGAATGTAGTGATGAAGCTACTTGAGCAAAACAACTTCAACATTCAAGATGTCTGTGGACAGGGATATGATGGAGCTGCCAATATGAGTGGACGCTACAATGGGCTGCAGTCCCGGATTCAGAGACAAAATGAGAGAGCATTATATGTGCACTGCCATGCACATTGTTTAAATCTCGTTTTAGTTGAGAGTGCAAAATCCAACAAGCACTTTGTGGATTTCTTCACAGTCGTTGAGAGGCTGTACACATTCATTGCCAACTCTACAAAGCGCCATGCTGCATTTGTGGATACTCAAAAGCCATGAATCCAGACCAACGTGTCCTTGAACTACAGAGGCTTTCAGACACCTGGTGGAGCTGCAGGGAAGATGCTTTAAAGACAATTAGGAAGGTCCTCCTGCTGCCCTACAGTACTTGAGAGATCTGAGAGAGTGTGACCCCCCCGATCTGGCTGCAGGAGAAGCTAAAATGCTGTTGAGCAGCATAGATTTTGAATTTTTGCTGTGTCTTGAAATAGCAACGCCAGTGTTCATGGAGACATCAGTTGCCTCAAAAGTACTCCAGCAGGATGACCTGGACTTGGCTGCTGCTTACTCTGTGTTAGATGGTGTCTTGAAGCGAGTAGTGGAACTGAGGAGAGACAACCAATTCTCACAAATATACAACACTGCCACAACAATTGCAGAGGAAAATGACATAAGCATTCCCACAAATATTCCAGGTAGACAAAGAAAAGTCCCTGCAAAGCTGAAATACACTTCCAAATCAGCAAGAGAAGATGATGCAGTCCAGACCTTGGAGGAATATTACAGGGGAAGGACATACTATACCTTTCTGGACAGATTGAGACAGGAGCTTGAGAGAAGATTTTACGGGGAAGGGAAGACTCGGGACATTGTGATGTCACTGCAGAGACTCACTGACCCAGAGCAGTGGAAGGATATTGGCCAAGGTGTTGATACAGCACATTCACTATGTGAGTTTTATGGACTTCAGGGGGGAAGAGACCAACCTTCAAACAGAGCTGAGAGTCTTCCATGCATCTTACAAGTGTCCCAAGAGGACAGTCAAGTCTATGCTCGAAGTATTCAAGGAAAACAATGCTAACGTCATATTCCCCACACTATTCAAAATAATCAAAATATATGCCACTCTACCCGTGTCCACTGCAGCGGTAGAACGTTACTTTTCTAAGCTGAAGCTGGTCAAATCAAGGCTCAGAAATCAGTGTGGTCAAGAGCGGCTGTCTGACCTCCTCCTGCTGGCCATAGAGAAGGACATAGGAATCGACAAGAAAGAAGTTCTGAAGATTTTTGTTGAAATGGCCCCTAATAGGCGGCTTCTCCTTTGAAGCTTTGCATGTTTAGTATGTAAATTTGGAGAAACCTATCAGTGACTTGATAGGATATTGATAGGGATATTGATGTAGGGATTTTCATGACTCAAGTCATGTTTTTCTGTGTTATTATTAGTAGTAGTTAAGGTGATTGAGTGCTGTATTTCAGTGTTTTACTTCTTTGTGTATATATATTTTAATAAAGACCCTGTTATTCTCAGTCTTTCATATAGCCCGTGAGTTTTTTTTGTGTTTTTTTGGGGGGGTGGGAGGGGTGCCCTTTTTTCAGGTCAGAGCAACTGCCCCTCAAAATTCCTGTGCACGTCCCTGCTAGTAAGTACTGTCTTAAAACATAGGCACCAACTCTGCAGTTGTTGAACTGATGTGTGGTGTTAAAGCAATTGCTATGTCCATATTTGGACTTTTAAATTATTTATACATAGCCATTTATTCTTGAAGAATATAACACATGCCTCATGAGCTTAGTTCAACTGTTGTACCCCATCAGAACCCCAAATACGTTTTTTTTACTCCAATGTTTAGCAACAATGTAAATCAACGCTGTAGAGTCTCAAAACATAGTTAAAACTATAATGTTGATATCATGGATGGTCAGTCCTTGCATCCATAGGTCAGTCTATGAATTAGAGAGTAGTTACATTTCTCCAGCCCCATCCATCTTATTACCAAAACAGTGGACTGCTTTTTTGTTGTTTGAACTGCAGATTGGTTGATTGATTGTTGTGTGGCTTTTTAAAGGGGCAACCTATGATTTAAACAGCAACAGAATGGCTGCCCAGAGACTTGTTTTGGTAAACAGCTGAGGAATGGAGGCTGGAGAAATGTAACCAATTTGAAATTCATAGAGAATAGCAACCATAACTTCGTCAAGAAGTTCAGACATCTTGGCGTAACAGTTATAAAGTGTTGGTGAAACATACCTATATTCAATTACATTCATGAATTAAACCCTTCTCAAAGTTGGTGCCTTGACGGATTTGTAAAAAACGGTTTGCCATAAAACACAATGTTGTTTATTTAAATGTAACCTTTGATTAACTAGGCAAGTCAGTTAAGAATAAATTCTTATTTACAATGACTGCCTACCCCAGACGATGCTGGGCCAATTGTGCGCCACCCTATGGGACTCCCAATCACAGCCGGTTGTGACAGCCTTGATTCAAACCAGGGTGTCTGTAGTGACACCTCAAGCACCAAGATTCAGTGTCTTAGACCGCTACGCCACTCGGGGGCCCCAAAATCATGTTCTAGTGCTGTCCCCAACTAAAATAAATCTTGGTCTTTCTACCAATCGCCCCATGTGTTTAAATAAAATCAACTATATGTACGTAACTTGTCTGATGCTTTAAGCATGCTGTTTGACTAAATAATTACAGATACACAAGTTACTCGAGGGAGCCAGCCATCAATATAACCTAACCAGAAGAAAAACTCTTCCCAACCCCTTGTTGCTGGACGTAAATTCTGCCGTTATGCTCCTGAAGTTTCAGTAATAGACTACACCAGCGGTCGTCAAACTTTTTCCATTTGGAGTGCCAATTTATCTTACCATTTCTACTGATCTGCGTGCAAGTTATGATTTTCATGTGCACATTTTTGTGGAACAGTTTCATTTAATTTAAAATGTATCTCAAATCATTGTCTGTGATTAATCTACATTCTATCTAAATCTAAATGAAAATTATACAAATTCAAAAGTAACTTTTATTGCCATTGCCAACTATGTAAAAATAGTCTACATGAAGCCAACAAATGAAAACATTGCAGCCTGCAGGTAGAAAATATCCTGATAAATAAATATCCTATAAATCACATTGGCTGCACATGGCCTGTCTGCAATGAACTTGAAACATAGTTTATACAATCAACTTGATAAAAATAAATATCCTATAAATCACATTGGCTGAACATGACCTGTCTACAACGAACTTGAAACATTGTATCAACTATCAACTGGGTTGGCCCGAAACTCGTGATGGCAAGCTTGCAACATTATATAGAATATGGGCCCTCAGAGTTTCCCGGCCATTGAGTTTGGGACAGACACAGCTGTCGGCTATTTGTGCAAAGAATAAGAAGGAATCAGGTATTTATGACATTTCCACTGGATCAGAACATTACATTTTTCCCTTTTTATGCCGAGTGGTTATCGAAAGGGTGAGAGCTGGAAATCTTTTATGAAAATATTTTGAGTAACTATTGTCATTCGTAATTGATTTTGATTAGACTTTGTTTACTTGCTGTTTGAGGTGAAGAGAAAATTACTTTGAGAAGCTCCACAACTCATTAGTGGTGGTGCGTTAAGACAATCAGAAATACTATCAGACATCCCCAAATGGGCACATTTATAGGCCTACATTTGCGCGCAGGACAGGTAGACTAATCCTACTTCTATATGCGCGTAATCAGGTGCGCGTCCTTACTCAACATTGACAGGAGTGTTTCAAACAAAAGACAATGAATACATTTACAAAACTGACGCATCTTGCGGGGTCAGATTAAATCAAATGTTATTGGTCACATACACATGGTTAGCAGATGTTAATGCGAGTGTAGCGAAATGCTTGTGCTTCTAGTTCCAACAATGCAGTAATATCTAACAAGTAATCTAACAAATTCACAACAACTACCTTATACACACAAATACACACAAATGTAAGGGATGAATAAGAATATGTACATATAAATATATATATGAGCGATGGCCATGCATCATGGCAAGATGCAGTAGATAGAATACAGTATATACAGTCGTGGCCAAAAGTTTTGAGAATGACACAAATATTAATTTCCACAAAGTTTGCTGCTTCAGTGTCTAGATATTTTTGTCAGATGTTACTATGGAATACTGTATAATTACAAGCATTTCATAAGTGTCAAAAGCTTTTATTGACAATTACATGAAGTTGATGCAAAGAGTCAATATTTGCAGTGTTGACCCTTCTTTTTCAAGACCTCTGCAATCTGCCCTGGCATGCTGTCAATTAACCTCCGGGCCACATCCTGACTGATGGCAGCCCATTCTTGCATAATCAATGCTTGGAGTTTGTCAGAATTCGTGGGTTTTGTTTGTCCACCCGCCTCTTGAGGGTTGAACACAAGTTCTCAATGGGATTAAGGTCTGCGGAGTTTCATGGCCATGGACCCAAAATATTGATGTTTTGCTCCCCAAGCCACTAGTTATCACTATTGCTTCATGGCAAGGTGCTCCATCATGCTGGAAAAGGCATTGTTCGTCACCAAACTGTTCCTGGATGAACCGTGAAGAGAATTGAACCGTGAAGAGAACTCGTTCAACCTATACCTATACACTTGTCCAAGAACAATCAAACATCATTGATAATGTATCCTTAGGAACACTTTTATGTATATTTACGATAATATTTCAACCGGATTATATACTGGACGATAGGAAAGGAAAAAACCACAGAGCGCTCGAGCCCGTGAACGTGCATCCTCTTCTGTTTACATCTGGTGACCAGTTCGAAATTCTTCTTCTATTACCATCCAGAGCATTCTAACATCATCAAACACTGTCTAGAGACTGTTGACATCCAGTGGAAGCAATAGGTACTGCAATATTACTCCTATATATAGCTGTTTTCAATAGGGAGGGGTTCAAAATGAGGCAATGTGTCAAATACACTTTTTCCAGGACAGAAATTCCTCGGGTTTTCGCCTGCTATATCCGTTCTGTTATACTCACAGACAATATTTTAACACTCTTAGAAACTTCAGAGTGTTTCCTATTCAAAAGTACTAATTATGTGCATATCCTATATTCTGGGCCTGAGTGGGAGGCATTTTACTTTGGGCACACCAGACTCTCCAAAACCGTCACCTCGGGAGCTGCTCCCTAAGAAGTTAATCATCCGCAATCGCAAGGTCTTGTCGAAAAAGCTAACGGTACGCTGAAAGCTAAACTGACGAAAAATCTGTGCGTCCACGGGGCTTAATTGGGTGGATGCTTTACCGCTTGCTTTAATGAGTTGTCGCATGGAAACTAACAGAAGCACGCATCTAACACTGCATGAAATGCTTACGGGTCGACCCATGCCTATACCAACATTAGGAGGGCTCTATAAAGGTCCCTCATTAGATCTGTTGCAGAGAGAATTAAAAGCATATGTACAACCACTAACTAAGATACACAAAGCTATTTACTTACAGGAACAAAAGCAGGTGCCGGAGCCAGGACCGGAGGGGAGGAAGTGGAACCAGCCCAGGAGAGAAGGACCCTACGAGGTGGCCGTAGCGATGCCAACCGCCGTCCAGGTGAAAGGAAGCAAGACGTGGTATCATCTAAACCATTGCTCCAGAGTCCCGTCAGAGAGGAGGAGACAACCACCGAGACATGAAAACGCAGAGAATGCTAATCCACCAGGCAGGAGCTCGGAGGGAACGGGAGCAGCGGAGGAGATAGAAGCGCCGGGGAGGAGTCTAGATGTCAGCAGACCAGGTGGAAGCCAGGATGAGACCAATCCACCGAGAGGAAGGCAAAAGAAAGACAATGCAGGAGCCAAAACCTGCGAGAAACGACTTTTCTCTCCTGAGTGCCTGAGAGTCTAGGGGTGGGGGAAAGTGGCATGCCTGCTACTCCTAATGACATATCTATTCTGGCAGATCTCCCTGACAGAAGCCTGTTACAATGGGACCCCGAAATACCAACTGAAGAGTGGGAACCAGATTTCTCTGAAATCGATGCATTCCCTGACGGGAGCCCGTTCCGACTGGAAGGAAAGCTTCCACGAGATGAAGAGGAAGGACAACGTCCACAGGTTGCAGGAGAGAGTGAACCTTCACAAGGGGCAGGACAAAGTGAACTTCCACAGGTTGAAGAAGAGGGGGATTTCCCCACAATTGTCTTTTCTGCCCTTGAAGACTTCTAATGACAACCAATGGAACCTGAAACAACAGAAGAACAATGACATTGACATGACAGTAGCACCAGTAAACCTAAGTGAAGTGACTGTTAACCTACCTCATTATGATAGAAATAGACCAAGAAGACAAATGCCTATTGACCCTTCTGAAAAGGATAGTATTCCCATTTCACAGAGTTAGTATTCCCATTTCACCTCAGCTGATAACAGAAACAGGAGAACAGAAGTCTATCTCAATCAAGAGGATCAAACCTCTACCAGAGACAGCCTTCTGTGGATGGACACATTATCAGACGAAGGGAGAAGTTATCTGGGACCCAAAAGGATGTGACCTGACACTAACCAAAGTAGAAGACACTTGGATACTCACCATTAGTAAGTTTGAACATGTTGAAGGTGAGGAGTTCATTGTTGAAATAGCAAGTACTAGATTTACTGATGGAAATAGTTTGACAATCATCAGACTGGGACCAACACCGACACCAGAACAGGATAAGCCTGTGACGACTAGAAAAATGACAACAACAACAGTTGCCTTGAACACTACAGAAGTTACTACGTTGACAATATCTACTGCTACTACAAAGCAGTCTACAGCTATCACAAAGAAACCAGATGTATCAGAGTCTGGTGGGTTCTTTACTAACATTTGGAACCTTTTTACCAATTCCAATAGCCTGCCTCATGAAAAGGACACTATCTTCAACTGACATTTCAATCCCTGAACCGTATCAGGGCGCATCTTTGGAAGAAATAGTAAAGAATGAATGGTATGAATGGGCTCAATATACAGCATTACATTTTTTATTGACAAATTGCTTATTATGTGCACCCTCTCCGCTGAAAGAATTAGTGGTGGTACCTAATCCTTATGATTATAGGCACTGTGCTGAATTTAATAAAAACTTTTGTTATTTGAGTAGATCAGAAAGGCCTTACTGTCCAGCTGAATGTTTGTCATATTTGGGTAATCCATATTATCAAAAATATTACAACCAAACTGGCTGGGGAAAATGGTGTCAAGAATTGGATGCAAAAAAGGTAGAGGCACCATATAGGTATCGAATAGATTGTAGACAATCATATCAATGTTTTAACAACACAGAAGGACAGAATGAGATGGGGAAGTTTAAAGGCAGATGTGCAGACACTCCAGGAAGGGCTACCTATCAAGCAGCTGGTAGCTGGGGGGGAAAAAGTAATTACTCACGATAATTGTCCAAATCAAACTCTAGCACTACCATTAATTGCACTGTATAAAGAACAGACTGTGGTAGTAGCAGATTTCTTCTGGGTATGTGGAGGGCAAAGATTAAGGGCAACATTACCAAAAGGATGGACAGGCCTTTGTGGGAGGGTTAGGTTAATTCAACAGATAACAGCCACTGAATGGGATCCTAGTGATACTAAGCAACAAACTACAAAACATAGAGTAAGGAGGGAATATAAGTCTGACCATAAGGTTTATTTAGATGCAATAGGACAACCTAGAGGTGTCCCTAATGAATTTAAAGCCAGAGATGAGATTAAATCAGGTTTTGAATCTATATTCCTGTGGGTAACACCTAATAAAAACTTAGAATGGATTAATTATATTTACTATAATCAGCAACGGTTTATTAACTATACTGACTCGGCTTTAACTGCATTGGGGGAACAGGTACAGGCTACCAGTAAGATGACATGGCAAAATAGACAAGCTCTTAATTGGCTCTTGGCTGAGAAAGGGGGAGTTTGTGTAATGTTTGGAGATGAATGTTGCACCCTCATTCCCAATAACACTGCACCTAATGGTTCATTTTCTATTGCTGTCTATGTTGAAAGGATTAAGAGTAGAAGTTAGGGCTAATGCTGGTTTTAAAACTCATGCTTGGGACTGGCTTGACTTGGCTTTAGGAAATTGGAGTGCTATGTTTGCTAGAATGGCCATCATGTTAGGAGGGGGGCTGTTGGCCCTGGGAATTGTCTTTTGCTGTGTCTTACCTTTGATAAAATCTCTTGTGGTTCATACAACAGTTAAACAGATGACTGTAGGCATTTATCAACCAACGGTAGTAATTAATCCTGTTCCTGGTAAGCCTGGTCATTATACTAATAGATATGGTGAGCCTTGTAATGCACTTGTGGGTCCTCTTGATTGCCCTTTTGGTAACCATAACTGTTTCTTTGGTGTCACTCCAGGAGGTGGACATGCCTGTCACGACTATATTAAAGGAGGACTTCCTGTGTATGCTAGGTTCCTGATTCTGATGACTTTGTGATTGTTCATGTGCATAAACCTTGTCATAAACGAGGGTGTTGCAAGTGGTGCTCTAAGTCTCACAGTGACGGACATATGCATCATGTTGACCCTGTGTTTTGCGCTATGTGTCAGAGAGGGGACTGTCCTCTCTGTAAGGATGAAGAATGTGCTTAAATGGTATATAGATTATTGTTTATGTGCCCACGTTTTCATCCTCTTTTCTTTTCTTATTTTTTTTTTCTCCAATTAATGCTGTTTAGGACCTCTGAAACGCTGATTATTCAATACATGTTAGGTAACATATGGTATTCCGGTTCTAAGTGTCTACGGACCATGTCCTTAATCTTCTAATTAGTTTTCATATTTGGTATGACGACTGTTAGAGAGGTGTCTGCGAGGGAGGATCTTGTTTGAATATGGTGTTTTCGTATGTTGTTATATGGGTTTTTTGGTTTGGTGTATTTTGTGTTTATTTTTACTACCTTTTAATCTTCATGAACATGTAGTAGTTGTTAGTTTTCATATTATTCTCTGTATATTCTACACTACTGAGACAACCTCAGGCAAGTCTATACACTACATGCTCATTGCTTCTACATTGTATATTGGGTTATTCTGTTTGATATTTGTATTTTCTTTTGTTTGGTTTATTTTCTCTTTTCGTGTGATCATTGTTTTTCTTTGGATTGAGTGGATCTTTTACTCCTTTCTTGTATTGTGTGATTGGAGATGTTTGGTCCTCTCTTTGTCTATGTTTTGTTGGATCGTTTACTCCTTTCCAGGTAATTATGATTGGAGTTGTTTGGTCCTGACTCTCCAGTGTATATGAGAAAGAGGACCTCAGATTGTTAAGATGGATGAGAGGTTGATTACCTCCATAGAGTTTCAGAAGTTTCATCTATACTGGAACATTTAATTGTGTGAAACTCTGTGAGTTTCAAAGGGGGGTTATGTCGGAGAAAAACTCACGACAATGATTACATTTCCAGTATTCCGACTGACCACTACCACTTTGAAGTATTGAGACAGAAAAACATATATAACGAATAAGACATATGTGAGCAGAATATCTGCTGAGCTCAGGTAAATGGACAGAGCTAGATAAACAGAGTAAAAACATAGGACTCCAGTAAAAACAGGATGTCAGCAGAAAAGACATATGGAACTGATAACCAGACATGAAGAAACAGGATGTCAGCAGACAATGTAACAGAACCTATAGAAAAGAGGGAAATTGTGTCAGCATATGGGAAGTGTCCATATGCTTCATGTAAGGATGAAATAGTATAAAGGCTGAGCCCTGCTGTATAGAATTTGGTTGATCCATGGATCATCACGACTTTTGATACTTTGCATTAAAGGTCTTATTTTGAATTTACAACTTCCAGTAAGGTGTCATATTTTGACAGGACTGATGGTAGCACTCACCTTGTCTTCTCCGGACAAGCTTTTTTCCAGATACCCCAAACAATCGGAAAGGGGATTCATCAGAGAAAATGACTTTACCCCAGTCCTCAGCAGTCCAATCCCTGTAAATTTTGCAGAATATCAGTCTGTCCCTGATGTTTTTCCTGGAGAGAAGTGGCTTCTTTGCTGCCCTTCTTGACACCAGGCCATCCTCCAAAAGTCTTCGCCTCACTGTGCTTGCAGATGCACTCAGACCTGCCTGCTGCCATTCCTGAGCAAGCTCTGTACTGGTGGTGCCCTGATCCCACAGCTGAATCAACTTTAGGAGACCGTCCTGGCGCTTGCTGGACTTTCTTGGGCGCCCTGAAGCCTCCTTCACAACAATTGAACCGCTCTCCTTGAAGTTCTTGATGATCCGATAAATGGCTGATTTAGGTGCAATCTTACTGGCAGCAATATCCTTTCCCGTAAAGCCCTTTTTGTGCAAAGCAATGATGACGGCACGTGTTTCCTTGCAGGTAACCATGATTGACAGAAGAAGAACAATGATTCCAAGCATCACCCTCCTTTTGAAGCTTCCAGTCTATTATTCGAACTCAATCAGCATGACAGAGTGATCTCCAGCCTTGTCCTCGTAAACACTCACACCTGTGTTAACGAGAGAATCACTGACATGATGTCAGCTGGTCCTTTTGTGGCAGGGCTGAAATGCAGTGGAAATGTTTTTTGTGGGATTCAGTTCATTTGCACGGCAAAAAGGGACTTTGCAATTAATTGCAATTCATCTGATCACTCTTCATGACATTCTGGAGTATATGCAAATTGCCATCATACAAACTGAGGCAGCAGACTTTGTGAAAATTAATATTTGTGTCATTCTCAAAACTTTTGGCCACAACTGTACATATGAGATGAGTAATGTAGGGTATGTAAACATCATTAAAGTGACGTTATTTAAAGTGACTGGTGATGCCTTTGTTTATTTCCATTTATTAAAGTGGCCAGAGATGGTCAGTCTGTATGTTGGCAGCAGCCTCTCTATGTTAGTGATGGCTGTTTACAGTCTGATGGCCTTGAGATAGAAGCTGTTTTTCAGTCTCTCAGTCCCAGCTTTGATGCACCTGTACTGACCTCACCTTCTGGATGATAGCAGGGTGAACAGGCAGTGGCTCGGTTGGTTGTTATCATTGATTATCTTTTTGGCCTTCCTGTGACATCAGGTGTTGTAGGTGACCTGGAGGGCAGGTGGTTTGCCCCCGGTGATGCATTGAGCAGACCGCACTACCCTCTGGAGAGCCTTGCGGTTGAGGGCGGTGCAGTTGCCGTACCAGGCGGTGATACAGCCCGACAGGATGCTCTCGATTGTGCATCTGTAAAAGTTTGTGAGTGTTTTCGGTGACAAGCCAAATTTCTTCAGCCTCCTGAGATTGAAGAGGCCGCTGTTGCGCCTTCTTCACCATGCTATCTGTGTGGGTGGACCATTTCAGTTTGTCCGTGATGTGTACGCCGAGGAACTTCAAACTTTCCACCTTCTCCACTACTGTCCCGTCGATGTGGATGGAGGGGGGGGTGCTCCCTCTGCAGTTTCCTTGAAGTCCACGATCATCTCCTTTGTTTTGTTGACATTGAGTGCAAAGTTATTTTCCTGACACCACACTCCGAGGGCCCTCACTTCTTCCCTGTAGGCCGTCTCGTTGTTGTTGGTAATCAAGCCGACCACTGTAGTGTCGTCTGCAAACTTGGTGATTGAGTTGGAAGCGTGCATGGCCACGCAGTCATGGGTGAACAGGGAGTACAGGAGAGGGCTGAGAACGTACCCTTGTGGGGCCCCAGTGTTGAGGATCAGCGGAGTGGAGATATTGTTTCCGATCTTCACCACCTGGGGGAGACCCGTCAAAGTCCAGGACCCAGTTGCACAAGGCGGGGTCGAGACCCAGGTTCTCGAGCTTAATGACGAGTTTGGGGGGTACTATCGTGTTAAATGCTGAGCTGTAGTCAATGAAAAGCATTCTTACATAGGTATTCCTCTTGTCCAGATGATATTGTGCAGTGTGATGGCGGTTGCATCGTCAGTGGACCTATTGGGGCGGTAAGCAAATTGGAGTGGGTCTAGGGTATCGGGTAGGGTGGAGGTGATATGATCCTTGACCAGTCTCTCAAAGCACTTCATGATGACAGAAGTGAGTGCAACGGGGCGATAGTCATTTAGTTCAGTTACCTTAGCTTTCTTGGGAACAGGAATAATGGTGGCCATCTTGAAGCATGAGGGGACAGTAGACTGGGATAGGGATTGATTAAATATGTCCGTAAACACACCAGCCAGCTGGTCTGCGCATGCTCTGAGGACGCGGCGAGGAAGGACTGGGCCGGCAGCCCTGCGAGGGTTAACACGTTTAAATATTTTAGAGAATGAAAGCACACAGTCTATGGTAGTGGGTCGTGTCGGTGGCACTGTATTGTCCTCAAAGCGCACAAAGAAGTTGTTTAATTTGTCTGTTGGCAAGACGTCGGTGTCTGCGACTGGGCTGGTTTTCTTTTTGTAATCCATGATTGGGGAAAGGGGGGGTACCTAGTCAGTTGTACATCTGAATGCCTTCATCTGAAATGTGTCTTCCACATTCAACCCAACCCCTCTGAATCAGAGAGGTGCGGGGGGCTGTCTTAATAAACATCCACATCTTTGGCGCCCGGGGAACAGTGTGTTAACTGCCTTTTCAGGGGCAGAACAACATATTTTTACCTTGTCAGCTCAGGGATTCAACCTTGCAACCTTCCGGTTACAAGTCCAACGCTCTAACCACTAGGCTACCTGCCGCCCCATAGAGTAAACTGACTGTAGACCCTGCCACATACGTCTCGTGTTTGAGCCTTTGAATTGCGACTCACCTTTGTCCCTATACTGACGCTTTGCTTGTTTGATTGCCTTGCGGAGGGAATAGCTGCAGTGTTTGTATTCGGTCATGTTTCCGGCTGCCTTGCCATGGTAAAAAAGCGGTGGTTTGCGCTTTTAGTTTTGAGCGAATGCTGCCATCAATCCACGGTTTCTGGTTAGGAAACGTTTTAATAGCCACAGTGGGTACGACATCTCCGATGCTAATAAACTCGCTCACTGAGTCAGCGTATACATCAATGTTGTTGTCCGATGCTATCCGGAACATATCCCAGTCCCTGCTTGGGGGGGATATACACGGCTGTGACTATAATCGAAGAGAATTCTCTTGGAAGATAATGCGGCCTGCATTTGATTGTAAGGAATTTAAGGTCAGGTGAACAAAAGGACTTGAGTTCCTGTATGTTGTTATGATTACACAACAAGTCGTTAATCATAAGGCATACACCCCTCCCTTCTTCTTACCAGAGAAATGTTTGTTTCTGTCGGCGCAATGCATGAAGAAACCGGGTGGCTGTACCAACTCTGACAACGTATCCCGAGTGAGCCATGTTTCCGTGATACAGAGAATGTTACAATCTCTGATGTCTCTCTGGAAGGCAACTCGTGCCCTAATTTTGTCCACCTTGTTGTTTAGAGATTGGACATTGGCGAGTAATATGCTCGGAAGCGGTGGATGGTGTGCTCGCCTGGACGGTGGATGGTGTGCTTGAGTCTGACCAGTAGGCCGCTCAGTCTGCCTCTCCTGTGATGATGATGATGATGATGATGATGATAATAATACATAAAACAACAAATAACTGCATAGTTTTCTAAGGACCTGAAGCGAGGCGACCATCTCTGTCGGCGCCATCTTGCACGGTCTGGGTGGTCTGCCAGGGGCCGTTGCATTTAGTATCCGTTTGGGTCGGAATGGGGAATGATTGTATTTCCCCATAGTATGTTGTATCGAAGTTGACCGACTGAAAGGGAGTGTAACTTTATGACTATAATTATTGTTCCCTGAAGGAGGGAAACAAGGCACAACACCTGTTTGGCCCGGCCCCTTTCCGCAACTTTAACTTATTTCTAGCCTACAATCATCGATTTTACTACTAATGTGAAAACAAGACAAAATATGACTCTTCTTGCTCATTTTAAGACAATTGTAAAATAATTTTAACATTCATTACAGACTTCAATTGTTATACGCTGTTGGCATCACCTTTTACAGTGGATTTCCGCTGTTGTGGGCCTTTAACCATCTGTCTGTTGTTCACACAGGAGATAGTCACATCTATCGTGGATCCTCTGGGGAGCCTCAACAACCTCATGATGCTGACAAGACAGAGAAGAGTCTCCAGATCAGAACTCCTCAAGAAACACTTGCACAGATCCACAGGGAAGAAATCTCACTGCTGCTCTGACAGAGATTCACCTCTTCAGCAGGCATTTCAATTCATCAGAGAATCCACACAGGAAAGAAACCTTTTAGCTGTACTCAATGTGGGATGAGTTTTACTCAGTCAGCCAGCCTGAGAGTACACCAGAGAACACACACAGGAGAGAAATCTTATAGCAGTGATCAATGTGGGAAGAGTTTTACTACATCTGGCGCTCTGACTTTACACCAGAGAACACACACAGCAAAGAAATCTTTCAGCTGTGGTCAATGTGGGAAGAGTTTTGGTCAATCTAGCAATCTGACAGTACTCCAGAGAACACACACAGGAATAGCACCTGGAGCACTGGGCCAGCCACTCTTAAATAGAACCTGGAGAACCTGGGCCAGCCACTCTTTAATAGCACCTGGAGCGCTGGGCCAGCCACTCTTAAATAGCACCTGGAGCACTGGGACAGCCACTCTTAACAATAACCTGGAACACTGGGCCAGCCACTCTTAAATAGCACCTTTGCCAGACACTCTTAAATAGCACCTGGAGCACTGGGACAGCCACTCTTAACAATAACCTGGAACACTGGGCCAGCCACTCTTAAATAGCACCTGTGCCAGACACTCTTAAATAGCACCTGGAGCACTGGGACAGCCACTCCTAAATAACAACTGGAACACTGGGCCAGCACCTCTTTAATAGCACCTGGGCCAGCCACTCTTAATAGCACCTGGAGCACTGGGCCAGCCACTCTTAAATAGCACCTGGAGCACTGGGCCAGCCACTCTTAAATAGCACCTGGAGCACTGGGCCAGCCACTCTTTAATACCACCTGGGCCAGCCACTCTTAATAGCACCTGGAGCACTGGGCCAGCCACTCTTAAATAGCACCTGGAGCACTGGTCCAGCCACTCTTAAATGGCACCTGGAGCACTGGGACAGACACTCTTTAATAGCACCTGGGCCAGCCACTCTTAATAGCACCTGGGCCAGCCACTCTTAATAGCACCTGGGCCAGCCAATCTCATTAATAGCACCTGGGCCAGCCACTCTTAATAGCACCTGGAGCACTGGGACAGCCACTCTTAACAATAACCTGGAACACTGGGCCAGCCACTCTTAAATAGCACCTGTGCCAGACACTCTTTAATAGCACCTGGGCCAGCCACTCTTAATAGCACCTGGAGCACTGGGCCAGCCACTCTTAAATAGCACCTGGAGCACTGGTCCAGCCACTCTTAAATGGCACCTGGAGCACTGGGACAGACACTCTTAAATAGCACCTGGAGCACTGGGACAGACACTCTTAACAATAACCTGGAACACTGGGCCAGCCACTCTTAAATAGCACCTGTGCCAGACACTCTTTAATAGCACCTGGGCCAGCCACTCTTAATAGCACCTGGAGCACTGGGCCAGCCACTCTTAAATAGCACCTGGAGCACTGGTCCAGCCACTCTTAAATGGCACCTGGAGCACTGGGACAGACACTCTTAAATAGCACCTGGAGCACTGGGACAGACACTCTTTAATAGCACCTGGGCCAGCCACTCTTAATAGCACCTGGAGCACTGGGACAGCCACTCTTAAATAGCACCTGGAGCACTGGGACAGACACTCTTAACAATAACCTGGAACACTGGGCCAGCCACTCTTAAATAGCACCTGGGCCAGCCACTCTTAAATAGCACCTGGAACACTGGGCCAGCCACTCTTAAATAGCACCTGGAGCACTGGGACAGACACTCTTTAATAGCACCTGGGCCAGCCACTCTTAAACAGAACCTGGAGCACTGGGACAGCCACTCTTAAACAGAACCTGGAGCACTGGGCCAGACACTCTTAAATAGCACCTGGAGCACTGGGCCTGCCACTCTTTAATAGCACCTGGGCCAGCCACTCTTAAATAGGACCTGGAGCACTGGGCCAGCCACTCTTAAATAGGACCTGGAGCACTGGGCCAGCCACTCTTAAATACCACCTGGAGCACTGGGACAGCCACTCTTAAATAGCACCTGGAGCACTGGGACAGACACTCTTAAATAGCACCTGGAGCACTGGGACAGACACTCTTAAATAGCACCTGGAACACTGGGCCAGCCACTCTTAAATAGCACCTGGGCCAGCCACTCTTAAACAGAACCTGGAGCACTGGGCCAGCCACTCTTAAACAGAACCTGGAGCACTGGGCCAGCCACTCTTAAATAGCGCCTGGAGTACTGGGACAGCCACTCTTAAATAGCACCTGGAGCACTGGGCCAGCCACTCTTAAACAGAACCTGGAGAACTGGGCCAGCCACTCTTAAATCGCTCATGGTCGGAGATGTTAGCTAGGCTAATGCTAACTTAACCAGACCGCTAGCTGACTAACAACAACACAGTAAATATGAAATTAAATCGGAAAACTAACTAGACGACCGAAGTGGGTTTAAAACACAGTGGCTAATATACACGAAAGCGTCTAAATAGCTTTATTGTTTCGGCTATTTTAGCTAGCAAGGTACGGAGGTGGCTGTTGCTGCTGTTGAAAGAAGCGTCCCTTCCACTTGATAGGTCACACTAGCAGCATTGCCTTAAAGACCAACACCGCCATCTGCTGACTGGAGTGGATAACGCAGCTGAGTAAAATGTATATTTAATTTTCAGACAAAAAGTTAAAGGGTAGGAAGCATGCGTTTTTACTCACCATTGTAACAACACAATGTGGTTAAAGACTTAGTAACTTAGTTGTAGTCACGATCTGGTTACCTATAAGTACAAACAGTTATGTTTTTGCGTTATTATACATTTATTAACTTATTTCTGGATATCTTCTTAATTACCCACAATGCACTATTTCTTAACGTCATATGGAGGATCTACTCTGTGCTACAGAGTTTGTAATCGAAAGGTTGCAGGATCGAATCCATGAGCTGACAAGTTAAAAATCTGTTCTGCCCCTGAACAAGGCAGTTAGCCCACTGTTCCTAGGCCCTCATTGAACATAAGAAAGTGTTATTTACTCACTTGCCTAGTTAAATAAACTACAAATCCTGTGTATGCGACTGTACTGGCTGATGGGGAGGCTCTTTTTTAGGGGTGTAGGGTGGAAGCTGTCTCCGCGTAACGGAATTCCTGTCCGTTGGCTTCCTGTATAGGTCTGTGCTAAAGCCAACCTTCTCCCTCTTAATCAAAATGTCCAGATAACTTGTTTCATGCGCATCAAAGGTGAGGGTGAATTTCAGATGTTCACTGCTTGTATTGATGAAGGAGTGGAATCAATGAAGTTCCTCTGCTGTGCAATGGAATAGAAGGAATACGTCATCAATTAAGTATTTTTCAGAGCCTGATGAGGTGCTAGAATGGATTGTTAGGGTTGACAATCACATTCTTCTCAAACAACCCCACTTACAGATTGGCATAATTAGATACTATTTTTTATACTACAATGACTATAATGCACTGCATGCCTACTTGTCTTGTCTGTGTACACCTGCTATGTAAAATAGACAGAATAATGCACAATGGTCAATGCTATCTGGAATCCTTGGGACAACCCTACCCTAAACCCTACCTTAACCATTTTAAATGTCAACTTCAATGGGCTAGGGACGTCCCAAAGACGTATCTCTACCTGAAAATACATGATATAAGTTATTGATAGTTGGTATTCAGCAGTCATAAAGCCTTATTTCCTTTAATGAACTACTAAAATAGTGATTTTGTCAGACAGCAAAGACAGCAGCTCTACACTTTATTGATTGACTGATCCATTCATCCTTCCATCCCTCCTCAGCCTTCCTCTCCTCTGAAGACCCAGTGAGGGTGGAGCTCAGTCAGAGAGCTGTTGAGGGACTGGTTAGGAAGAACACTTCTACAGCCAGAGAGGTGAGAGGTCACACATGGTTTAGATGGTAAATATTTATGTCCCCTTAGCGGTTCATCACGTAAGCAAAAGGGAATATGTTCCATCTATGTGTATTTACATTAGTGCAAATTGTCGACTGATATTGGTGTAATTTCTCAACCCTTTTGGCTATATGAAAGTTAATTTCCCCTCAGGCACACACGAAGGTCATTTGTGTAGAATGTACTTTTCCCCACTCATTCACCCTCTCTCTTTCCATTGCTTATGCAGATTCAGTGGCCTGACTGCATCCAGACTATATCAAAGGCCCATCCTGGTAGATCTGAACCTAATGCAGCTTGGAGTGATCAGATTACAGAAGTCACATTTAGGTGCCAGGTGTAACTAAGGCCATAGATGCTCCATATCCATTACTTTGTTTTATATAATATGACTATATGTGTTTCTTTCTGTGTTGCAGGGGCAGTCAAGAAATGTAACAGCAAGGCCACAGAACATGGCATAAGCAGAGTTGTGGGAGACCACCTCAAGCCCCTGGTAGAGCCGGGGGTGGTGTTTACCGCTCCAGCCCCCCTTCAGCAGGCTTGATCTGTTTGATCCATTTGTTTGTTTCAGTTTTCAGGAGTTGAATCCTTTGACATATTGTTGATTTCAACATTTTTCATTAAATGCACTGGGTTGGTTGAAAAGTGATACTAAACTTACATACCATGCACTATTTTGACAGTGGAAGATATGTTTTTCATACTAAGATGGAGAAAGATAAGTTGCTTTTGCACATATTTGTTCACTGGTTTTGCAAGTCTGGTGATTGGTCGGTCATTGAGTTAATTTGTTTTACACTATGTTCAAATCAAATCAAGCTTTATTTATACAGCACATTTCAGACATGGATGCATCACAATGACTTCACAGGAAAAAACAAATAAACAAATATTTACTACAAAACATAAGAGGATAAAATTCAAAGATTAACAAATGAATGACAAATGAGCATTCTAAGGAAACGCCATTGATTCAAATATTAATTGGATGCAATATCCAACCCAAAATATAAGCTTGTTTTTTAGGAGGGGATCTGAAAGACACTATGGGGGTGTCCACTGAAAATTGACTAGTAACAATAACTGGGACCTAAAAGACACCCACCATGAGACCCACTAAATCTGCCCAAGAAGTGGTAAACAAAAGAAAAACCCACACCGAACTTAAAGACAGGAAGCAAACCAAAAAGGTGGAGCAACGAAAGGTGTTGACTCTACACATCTATCAAGACAACTGGAGCACTGGGCCAGCACAGGTGAAACACCTTCCCACTAACGAGATGGACAAGCCAGCACAGGAGTAACACATACTTACTAACAAGGTGACACCAATCTGTGCGCCCTACGTCCTAATGAGCTATACGTGCTAAAGTCCAACCTCAAAACATAAATGGAAAAGCCAAAGCCTGTAACACCTTCCCCTTAAGACAACAAATATATCCTTTATTTTTCCCACTAGCTTCTAGAACCCTAGTCTTCCTAAAACTCACTAGCTTCTAGAACTCTCGTCCCCTTGGAACGAGCCCAAACAAAAGTAATCTCCAATACAGAAAAACGTGCAGTCAAAATAAATTGTGATCCATGGCAACGCACTGGCTAAACGCAACACACAAAACTTGTTGAACGCCCACCCTTGAGACAATCAACTCCTGCAATATCAGTAGTAACTTTCCACCTCATTTCCCATGTTGTTGGATCAGGGCCCAGTCCCCAATGTCACACTTGGGTTGGCACATCTGACAATGAACCCTGATATTCTAAAAGCAGGGCGTCAATGTAATTGTACCCAAAAATTGTCAGTTGGTTGCGTAAATAATTATGATTACTAAATGTTACATGAATTGTAAATATTAAATATCAAAACCAAATGTACACCCCTTTGTTAATATGTATTGGCAATAATTCACTTAATGGTAAGGCATGGAATAATAAAACATGTATCTTTTGTCAGGCTGAATGTTTGAAATATGAGTAGGTGATTTGAGTCATGCTTCTTCAGTAGTGGAATAAAGACAATTAGCACTTGAATGTTGTAAATAAATACTGGAGTGATGTACGATTGTTAATACAATTGATTATAGACTCAATTTATTATACCGGGTCCATGTGTATAGGCTGCAGGTACGTTGAAATGAAATTGTTTTCTTTTCAACTTTCACTTCAACTAAAACCAAACTTATATAAGTCGGGCATAGTCTTATTATCAACGACATTTTGCTAGGTGGGATGGCCCCAATGTCACAGTTTAAACGTGTCCAAATCAATAGTCCAAATGCAGAAACAGTTTGGGATAAATTGAAAACCTAAACATAAAATGTACTATCTACACAAACATCTGCCACAATAATCATATTACTTGGATTTTTTTAAAAACAAGCACCTTATAAACTGCACAAGCACCAAAAACGATGTTGTTTTGACAAGTAGCAATAAATCACTGATATCGAGTAGGGGGTTAAATCAGCTTGAAACTAACACAACTAAAAAAAAAAACACAGAAATGGGAGATATCTTTTACCTCACTGGTTAGAGGACAACCTGCAGAAGACAGTTGGCTACATTTTGGAGTGATGCATTTAAATGTAGGGGTCGCTAAACAAAGGCACGCAACACTTATTTGTCATCACTCATCGATGTCATGTTGAAATCAATTGTGCGAGAGGAGGGAGATGAGATTGCACGTCCTGTTAAAACTAACAGCTCAAAAACAACACGTAATCTGGGAATAATGTGTACATCACTGGTTAAAGGATCATTTGTAGAAAACAGCTAGCTACATTTTGAAGTGTTACATTGTCATTCCAGTGGGTCACCAACGTGGTCAGTGTAACACAGCTCTTTTTTTGTTAGTCACTTTTTGTTAAATCACATAAATAGTACTCTTTCAATTCAGAGCCTGGATTTTTCCAGAGGCTAATATCCAAATCATGCTGAAATCAAGTAGACGTTTAGGGTTCTACATTGTGAAATTCCTTAAAATACTCCTACTACAATGTTAAAAACATTCTACATTGTGACATTATTTCATTGACATCATGAAACAACTCCTTTAGAAAATACATACATGATGTTTGATCAGAGATCTTTTATCAGAGTATCTATTCCCACATTGATCACAGCTATACGGTTTCTCTCCTGTATGTGTCCGCTGGTGTATAGTCAGATTGCTAGATGTAATAAAACTCTTCCCACATTGATCACAGCTGTAAGATTTCTCTCCTGTGTGTGTTTTCTGGTGCAGCTTCAAAGTCTGTGATGTTGAAAAGCTTTTCCCACAATCTGAACAGTGGTGAAGCTTCTCTCCTGTGTGTACTCGCTGGTGTGTAGTCAGATGGCTAGATGTATTAAAACTCTTCCCACATTGATTACAGCTATAAGGTTTCTCTCCCGTGTGTGTCCGCTGGTGTATAGTCAGATTGCTAGATGTAATAAACCTCTTCCCACATTGATCACAGCTGTAAGGTCTCTCTCCTGTGTGTGTTTTCTGGTGCAGCTTCAAAGTCTGTGATGTTGAAAAGCTTTTTCCACAATCTGAACAGTGGTGAAGTTTCTCTCCTGTGTGTACTCGCTGGTGTGTAGTCAGATGGCTAGATGTAATAAACCTCTTCCCACATAGATCACAGCTATAAGATTTCTCTCCTGTGTGTATCCGCTGGTGTATAGTCAGATAGCTAGACGTAATAAAACTCTTACAACATTGATCACAGCTAAAAGGTTTCTCTCCTGTGTGTGTTCTCTGGTGTACTGTCAGATCGCTAGATTGAACAAAACTCTTCCCACATTGATTACAACTAAATGATCTCTCTCCCATGTGTACTCGCTGGTGTGTAGTCAAATGGCTAGATGTAGTAAAACTCTTCCCACATTGATCACAGCTATAAGGTTTCTCTCCTGTGTGTAGTTTCTGGTGTGATTTCAGGGAGCCTGACTGAGTAAAACTCTTCCCACATTGATCACAGCTATAAGGTTTCTCTCCTGTGTGTGTTCTCTGGTGCAACTTCAAAATCTGTGATGTTGAAAAGCTTTTCCCACAATCTAAACAGTGGTGAGATTTTTCTCCTGTGTGTACTCGCTGGTGTATTTTAAGGTCTGATGAATATTTGCAACGTTTCCCACAGTCAGAGCAGCAATGAGATGTCTTTCCTGTGGGTCTCCGCTGGTATTTCCTGAGGTGTTCTGATGTGGAGAGACTCTTCTCTGCCTTGTCAGCATCATGATGTTGTTGAGGCTCCCCAGAAGATCCACGATAGTCACATCTCTCACCTGTGTGAATGACAAAGTCAGACAGATGGTGAAAGGCCCACAACAGCAGAAATCCACAGTTTATTTCAGGTAAAAGGTGATGCCCAGAGCATAGCCATGAAGTTGTACAACAATTGACGTCTGTTAAATTATTTGACAATTGTCTTAATACAGTCAAGTGAGCAACAAAGGTCCTATTTTTGTCTTGTTTTCACATTAGTAGTAACATCAATGACTGCTAAATTATAATAAAGTTGTGAAATCCTAAGCAGTGTGCCAGACGACTTTTGGTCTCCAACATAGGCCCCTTTCTGTGTTTGCTAAAATTGCGGCAGGAGGGCGATGCACACGTAGAAACTCCTTCAGGCTAATGCGGAAACCGCTAGTTTTGGACGAAGGTTTTAGTTTTTTCTTTTGTTCTGAATATTACAACTTTGGATTATAATTATAAGGCTCGTTTGAATCTCCTGCTTAACATAATGTTTGTGTTATTGCCACAAATCAACTGCTTTATACTTCATTAAGTAAAATGCTCTTTGACTAGCTTTCCATCAGCCTGACAATGAGTGTTTGTACACTTTGTGTATGCCAAATGTATCCATAACTTCACCTAACAACAACATAGACCTACTGTAGGACCCAGAACTTCACCTAACAACAACATAGACCTAGGACTATAAATCATGTAATCTTTTGGTGAAATATGGAAACTAAAATGTCTTTGTCATGACATTTCATAACCTGATCACCAGATAATTATGTGAATAATCCCACTAGGCTACTCTAATGTGTTGTCATTATAAATGTCATGAATAAAGGAAAATAGCTCTGTGTGTTGTACAATAGCTTATACATCAAGGAACAGTCTCTACATATTATGAGAAAAGTATCTCTGTGTCCAAACAGACTAATGAGACACTACTGGAAATCAAGTAGACAATAACACATTATAAACATCAATTTGTTTAGGAAGGTTGGATCCAACGTGGAGCACGGCATAACTGTCTTTAAGATGGCGCCGGAGAGCAAGGCTGACGTTTTACGTATTCCCAACCAATTGTGTTTTTTTTATTGTTTCTTTGCAACTTATTTTTTTAAACTTATTTTGTACATAATGTTGTCGCTACCGTCTCTTAAGACCAAAAATAACTTCTGGACATCAGAACTGCGATTACTCACCACGGACTGGCAGAATCCTTTTTTTTCTTCCTTTAACCTCTCAGGGATTGCTGGGGCGCTAGCGCCCCAATCCCGACACTACCAGGTGAAATGCAAGGCGCCAAATTCAAAATCCAAAAGTTGAATTAAACATCCACCAATATACAAGTGTTCCATACTCATCAAAAGCTCTGTTTCTTGGCAATATCACAGCGTTGTCAGATTTCAAAAAGGCTTCACGGTGAAAGCAGCACATTTGATTGTTTGAGGGTAGCACGTCACATATGTTTCCCATAGCCATGAATCCATTAGCCATCATGGCACACACATAACACATTTCACAAGCGAAAACAAATCAATTACCTGTTGAAGAACTTCTGCTGAGGTCATCCTAAGTGTCCAACGAAGACAATCCATGGTTCTTTTGTTAGAAAAAGTAATGCATTTTATCCATAAATCTCCATTTGGTTCGCGCGTTATAATCAGAAACGACAGCCTCCACTCCTCCATTGAAACGTGACGAGAACTCGTTCATCTTATACCTATAAACTTGTCCAAGAACAATCAAACATAGTTTTAAATGTATCCTTAGGAACACTTTTACGTATATTTACTATTATAAATCAACCAGAATATAAACTGATCGATAAAGACGGTAAAAAAGACACTGCGCGCCTTGTCGGGAGCGCGCGCTGAGTACTGTTGACATAAAAAGTACACTTCCTGGTTTGCTCTTCTTCTCTGGTCTAATTCATCCAAAATGAAAATTTACACTGTCTCGAGACTGTTGACATCTAAAGGAAGCGATGGGTACTGCATTCATATGCCCTTATATGGTCATTTTCATGAGGGAGGGGTTCCAAATGAGCAATGTGTCAAAATCACTTTTTCCAGGACAGAAATTCCTCAGGGTTTCGCCTGCCATATGCGTTCTGTTTTACTTACAGACAAATGGTTAACACTTTTGGAAATTCAGAGTGTTTCCTATACAATGGTACTAAATATGTGCATATCCTATTTTCTGGGCCTGAATGGGAGGCATTTTACTTTGGGCACGCCAGGCTCTCCAAAACCGTCACCTCGGGAGCCACTCCCTAAGAAGTTAACGAGTCCGACGTGAACGATATACTGCTTTCCTGGGAACAGGCCCAGATCCCTGTCAGTTGCGTGAAGGGAAGGCGGAGAAAAAGGGGCCTGGGGGCGGGCTGCCTTCTGAGAATTTGTAGGCAATCGAATAAACCCCCACTTCCTTCCATTCCGCTAGCAAACATGCAATCTTTGGAAAATAAAATCTATGACCTACGCGGAAGACTAAACTACCAACGGAACATTCAAAACTGTAACATCTTATGATTCACGGAGTCGTGGCTAAACGACGACATTATCAACATACAGGTGGCTGGCTATACACTGTACGGGCAGGATAGAACAGTGGTGTCTGGTAAGACAAGGGACGGCGGACTATGTATTTTTGTAAATAACAGCTCTCTTCGCCCTCCATTTGGCAAATCTGACCATAATTCTATCCTCCTGATTCCTGCGTACAAGCTAAAATGAAAGCATGAAGCACCAGTGACTCGATCAATAAAATAGTGGTCAGATGAAGCAGATGCTAAACTACAGGACTGTTTTGCTTGCACAGACTGGAATATGTTCCGGGATTCCTCCGATGGCATTTAGGAGTACACCACATCAGTCATTGGCTTCATCAATAAGTGCATCGATGACGTTGTCCCCACAGTGACCGTACGTACATACCCCAACCAGAAACCATGGATTACAGGCAACATCCACACTGAGCTAAAGGCTAGAGTTGCCGCTTTCAAGGAGCGGGACTCTAACCCGGAAGCTTATAAGAAATCCCGTTATGCCCTCTGGCGAACCATCAAACAGGCAAAGCGTCAATACAGGACTAAGATCCAATAGTACTACACCGGCTCTGACGCTCGTTGGATGTGGCAGGGCTTGCAAACTATTACAGACTACAAAAGGGAAGCACAGCCGAGAGCTGCCCAGCGACCCGAAGCATACCAGACGAGCTAAACTACGGCAAATAACAGTAAAACATGCATGAGAGCACCAGCTGTTCCGGAAGACTGTGTGATCACGCTCTCCGCAGCCGATGTGAGTAAGACCTTTAAACAGGTCAACATTCACAAGGCCGCAAGGCCAGACGTATTACCAGGATGTGTACTGCGAGCATCCGCTGGCAAGTGTCTTCACTGACATTTTCAACCTCTCCCTGTCCGAGTCTGTAATACCAACATGTTTCAAGCAGACCACCATAGTCCCATGCCCAAGAACACTAAGGTAACCTGCCTAAATGACTACTGACCCGTAGCACTCATATCTGTAGCCATGAAGTGCTTTGAAAGGCTGGTCATGGCTCACATCAACACAATCATCCAGGAAACCCTAGACCCACTCCAATTTGCATACCACCCTAACAGATCCACAGATGATGTAATCTCTATTGTACTCCACACTGCCCTTTTCCACCTGGACAAAAGGAACACCTATGTGAGAATGCTATTCATTGACAACAGCTCAGCGTTCAACACCATAGTGCCCTCAAAGCTCATCAATAGCTAAGGACCCTGGGACTAAACACCTCCCTCTGCAACTGGATCCTGGACTTCCTGACGGGCCGCCCCCAGTTGGTAAGGGAAGGTAACAACACAAACGCCACGCCGATCCTCAACACAGGGGCCCCTCAGGGATGCGTGCTCAGTCCCCTACTGTACTCCCTGTTTACTGATGACTGCACGGCCAGGCACGACTCCAACACCATCATTAAGTTTGCCGATGACACAACAGTGGTAGGCCTGATCAATGACGAGACAGCCTATCGGGAGGAGGTTAGAGACTTGGCCGTGTGGTGCCAGGACAACAACCACTCCCTCAATGTGATCAAGACTAAGGAGATGATTGTGAACTACAGGAAAAAGAGGACAGAGCACGCCCCCATTCTCATCGACAGGGCTGTAGTGGAGCAGGTTGAGAGCCTCAAGTTCCTTGGTATCCACATCCTTGGTGTCCACATTATAGGCTTAGTTAACTGGTGAACTGTTGAAATCATGGAAACATAATGACTATTCTAATTTTAGAGCTGGAATAGAATGTGCAGCACCTTGAATACATTGTTGTTTGACAGGTCTACCGATTAATAAACTAGGGAGGAATTATTGACAGGTTAGGAGGGTGGTGGAGACATCCAAGAGAGGGAAATCAGGAAGGGAAATGGCAGCAAATAGTGCAAACGAAAGAGAGAAACAGTAGGTGCAGCAACAGCTGTGCTGGAATGAGAACAATATAGATGCTACTTCGAGAACAAACTCTTGCATCTCTCACAGAAAAGAGCGAGGGAGTCCGGGGAATGACTGGAAGAGCAATGAAGGAAGCATTGTGGGATTCTCTTGGCGCAAGTACAGTTGCTGAGAATGGGTGGAGGATGGTGAATTACAGTGGAGTTAAAAGGGCTAAAGTTGGTAATGAACAGCAGATCATGGTTGGAGTGGGAATCATCAGCAAGGGTGTTGTTTTGGGTGACCTGTTAGCGGTCTCAAAGATGGTGAAGAACCAATTGGGTGAAGTGGAATCGGTTTGAGTGACCAGGAGCGGTATGATGCTGATTGTGTGTCAACAGTGCAAAAGGAGAACGCTTTGTGTGGTTTAGGGATACCATTTCAGGTAGACGCACGTTGATTAAAACGAATGATAGACAGAATGTTTTAACGTGGTTTGGTGAAGTGGTTCTCCCATCTTATGTAAAACCTGGATAAGTGAGATATACAGAAGCCGCTGCAGTGTTACAATTGTAAAAAGTATGGACACGTGGCAAGTGTTTGTCGAAGGAATAAATATGTCGTAGTCAGACGAAGCATGTTGTAATAGTGATGGGAATCACGTTCCTGGAGTGCCCTGTACGAATGAAGGATGTCACAGTAGCTAGGATCAGGCCCATCCAGCAGGTCTCCTATGAGGAGGCAGTGAAAATAGCTGAAAGAGTGAGTAGAGGAGATGGTAGTGGATGTCCCACAGTCTGCAGTGAAGCCATGCAGGAGAATGATCCCAACACACTAATAGTGAAGAAGGTGGACTTTGTTGTGTTTATAGAGCAAGATATACATTGCACTAGTCAAACTAATAAAAAAATCTAAGAAGCTTGACATCATTGTCGGAAGGCGGAAAATAGATTTCTGGATCTCCAGGACTTTACAGCCAAAATGTTACAGGGAGTCCTGAATGAAGAGGTTCCCCCCTCCCAGGTTCCTGAACCTGTGTAGGGATCTGAATAGTACAGTTTTTGTTTGAAAACCAGGGTAGTGAAGTGAATTTGGTTCGTATTATTTTGTATTTTTTTGTAATTTGCATGATTTGTTCATCGAAAGCATTTTTTGTTTTTGGGGTATTTTTTTACAACCCCGTACAGTAGGTGGCGGCAATACACCTGATGAGTGTAGTCTGACAATAAACATCAAAGAAGAAGATATGGTAGGAACTGAAGTGTTGGTCAGTGTTTCCAGGTGACCCTAATTAGATGTTATATTACATGTTCTCTTACTTCATGTAGCATGTTAGCTAGCCAACATATTCATTCTTGGCCTATTCCTCTCTGATAAGATACAGGTGCACAAACATGCTTATCTAGCCCTACACCAGCACTGGTACCAGGCAGTATTAGCTAGCGATTAGCAGATAACACATTATTTTAGCAACACCTTGCTAAGAAAAGACAAAATAGCAGAGAGTAGTTTGCAGACAGTAAGATAGACAAACGAATTGTGAATAGAACGCTTGTGGAGAGCAGCATGTCACCAACATTGTTACATCCATCTGACCATGCAGAGTGAACAGCAAGAAAGTGCTCATGACTCTGAGTAACTGCTCTCTCCTTGAGTGACAAGGGGCAGGGCTTGGTGTGGTTAGTGACATGCAGGACTAAACTATAAAAACGGACATTATACACATCACATTTAACTAACCAAACATTGAAATACACTTATAGAAGGCAAAGTAAAAACTCAAACTGGTCCGTGCACAAACACTGGTTTATGGTAAAATGCGGTATACCGCCCATACACACCACACTCAGGCAGACAAGATGCAAGGACTGACCATCCATGATATCAACATTATAGTTTTAACCATGTTGAGGCTATACAGTGTTGATTTACATTGTTCCTAAACATTGGAGTAAAAAAAGCTTATTTGGGGTTCTGATGGGGAACAACAGTTTAACTAAGCTCACTAAGTCCAAATATGGATGTAGCAATTGCAGATTTCCCTTCAACACCAAACATCAGTTCAACAACTGCAGAGTTTGTGCCTCTGTTTTTAAGACAGTACTTACTAGTGTAAATCAGGGCCCGGTTTCTCAAAACCATCATATGGCTAAGTTCATCGTTAGAACCATTGGATGCCTTAAGATGCGTTTGGGAAACCGGGACCAGATATCCAGTTTCCTCCTCTTCCTCTTCCTCCTTTTTCGATGTAACAGTCATCTCCACCTCCTCCTCTTTCACTCCATAAACTGCATCCTCCTCTTCTTTTACAGTAACATCATGTTCCTCTTTCACTCTGAACGCGTCTTTTTCTTCTTTAACTGAAACGTCTTTCTCTTTTTTAACTGTAACACCCTCACCCTCTACTTCTTGCTTTAATGTGATATCATCCTCTTCCTCCTCCTCTTTCACGAGAGCTTCTTCCTCCGTCCAGCAGACCTCCTCTTCTTTAGCAGGAGGAAAGTAGCTTAGTGACCTCATGGTCGGAGATGGTAGCTAGCTAGGCTAATGCTAACTTAACCAGCCCGCTAGCTGAATAATAACAACAACACCGTAAATATGAAATTAAATCGGATAACTAACTAGACGACAGAAGTGGGGTTTAAAACACAGTTGCTAATATACACGAAATCGTCTAAATAGCTTTAATGGTTCGGCTATTTTGTCTAGCAAGCTACCGAGGTGGCTGACTAACTGTTGCTGCTGTTGAAAGAAGCGTTCCGTCCACTAGATTATACGTCACACTAGCAGCATTGCCTTAAAGACCAACACCGTCATCTGCTGACTGGAGTGGATAACGCAGTTTCATTTCATTTTCAGACAAAAGGTTAAAGGGTAGGAACTTCCTGAATTGGAATTATCCCTCTACACCCTTTACACATGTACTGCACTGGAATTATCCCATTGGCTGGCAGAAACGTGCAGTTCCATTTTTATTGGGCCATCAAAGCTGGCTCAGTGATTTCTGTGATTGGTTACATTTCAGTCACATGTGCATAAGAGAGTAGGGTGTCTGATGTCTACAGGTCAATGCAACTGAGAAATATGATCCTTGTAATTATTCTCTGTGAATATCAGCAGTGATAATGACTGTGAAATATTTTGTTCATTTCATCAGAGCAACATGATAATTAATGACTTCTGAACAACCATATTTTATTTAATGTCTATTAAGACTATCTTTTCAACTTTATTTCACTTGGTGATGTTTCATTATAGAGAACATAACATGATAATACATGACATCTACAATGGCAAGAAAAAGTATATGAACCTTTTGGAATGACCTGGATTTCTGCATACATTGGTCATCACATTCGTTACAACAATAGACACAGCAATAGACAAACAGTGTGCTTAAACTGATAACACACACATTATTGTATTGTTCTTGTCTATATTGAATACATAATTTAAACATTCACAGTGTAAGTTGGAAAAAGTATGTGAACCCCTAGGCTAATGACTTCTTCAAAAACTATTTGGAGTCTGGAGTGAGCTAACATGGAGTCCAATCAAGACGAGTTTGGAGATGTTGGTTAGAGCTGCCTTGCCCTATAAAAAATGCTCACAAAATGTGAGTTTGCTATTCACAAGAAGCATTGCCTTATGTGAACCATGCCTCGAACAAAATAGATCTCAGAAGACCTAAGATTAAGAATTGTTGACTTGCATAAAGCTGCAAAGGGTTACAAAAGTATCTCTAAAAGCCTTGATATTCATCAGTCCACGGTAAGACAAATTGTCTATAAATGGATAAAGGTCAGCGCTGTTGCTACTCTCCCTTGGATTGGCCGTCCTGCAAAGATGACAGCAAGAGCACAGTGCAGAATGCTCAATGAAGTTAAGAAGAATCCTAGAGTGTCTCTGGAACATGCTAACATCTCTGTTGACGAGTCTGCGATACGTAAAAAACTAAACAAGAATGGTGTTCATGGGAGGACACGACAGAAGAAGCCACTGGTGTACCAAAAAAAACATTGTGCAAGTCTTAAGTTTGCAAAAGTGCACCTGGATGTTCCACAGCGCTACTGGCAAAATATTCTGTGGATACATTAAACTAAGGTTGAGTTGTTTGGAAGGAACACACAACACTATGTGTGGAGAAAAAAAGGCACAGCACACCAACATCAAAACCTCATTCCAACTGTAAAGTATGGTGGAGGGAGCATCATAGTTTGGGGCTGCTTTGCTGCCTCAGGGCCTGGACAGCTTGCTATCATCAACGGAAAAATGAATTCCCATGTTTATCAAGATATTATGCAGGAGAATGTTAGGCTATCTGTCCGCCAATTGAAGCTCAAGTTGGGTGATGCAACAGGACAACGACCCAAAACACAGAAGTAAATTAACAACAGAATATCTTAAACAGAAGAAAATACGCCTTCCGGAGTGGCTCTGTCAGAGTCCAGACCTCAACCTGATTCAGATGCTGTGGCATGACCTCAAGAGAGCAGTTCACACCAGACATCACAAGAATATTGCTGAACTGAAGCAGTTTTGTAAAGAGGAATGTCCAAAATTGTGCAGGTCTGATCCGCAACTACAGAAAACGTTTGGTTGAGCTTATTGCTGCCAAAGGAGGGTCAACCAGTTATTAAATCCAAGGGTTCACATACTTTTTCCACCCTGCACTGTGAATGTTTACATGGTGTGTTCAATAAAGACATGAAAACGTATAATTGTTTGTGTGTTATTAGTTTAAGCAGACTTTGTTTGTCTATTGTTGTGACCTAGATGACAATCCAATTTTATGACCAATTTATTCAGAAATCCAGGTATTTCCAAAGGGTTCACATACTTTTCTTACCACTGTAAGTAGCTGAATATGCTTATGGACTAACAGTCTGACAGTTTGAAGGGCACAACTCATGTCATTCTGGTTGAACAGTGAGGGACTAGTTGAGTTTCATATTGGGGCTAAATGGCTAATGTAATGATGCATTAAGCCATGTATATATATATATATATATATATATATATATATATATATATATATATATATATATATATATATATATATATACAGTACCAGTAAAACATGTGGACACACCTACTCATTTAAGTTTTTATTTTATTTTACTATTTTCTACATTTGTATAATAATAGTGAAGACATCAAAACTACGAAATAACGCATGCAATCCTGAAGTAACCAAAAAAGTGTTAAACAAATCAAAATATATTGTATACTCTTCAGAATAGCCACCCTTTGCCTTGATGACAGCTTGTCACACTATTGGCAATCTGTCAAATAAATCTATTAATATTACATAGTAAATCTGCTGAACAATACATAATATAACCTCAGAAATAGTGACACGTTATTGATACTCATTCATGGGTGTAAAGCCCTGTTGGTTAAGAGTTCAGAAATGTCTGCTCCTGCTTTTCTCAATGTGTCCACAGAGGACACCTCTGGTGTTGTGTCAGGTTTCTTAGGGAAGCAAAGCTTTTCCCACAGTCAGAGCAGTGGCAAGGTTTGTCTCCTGTGTGTGTTCTCTGGTGTTGTGTCAGGCTTCTTAGGGAAGCAAAGCTTTTCCCACAGTCAGAGCAGTGGTAAGATTTCGCTCATGTGTGTGTTCTCTGGTGTCTATTCAGGCTGTTTGACTGAGTAAAACTCTTCCCACACTGATTACAGCTATAAGGTTTCTATCCTGTGTGTGTTCTCTGGTCAGAGCAGTGGTAAGATTTCTCTCATGTGTGTGTTCTCTGGTGTCTATTCAGGCTGTTTGACTGAGTAAAACTCTTCCCACACTGATTACAGCTATAAGGTTTCTATCCTGTGTGTGTTCTCTGGTGTGATACCAGGTTGCTTGACTGAGTAAAACTCTTCCCACATTGATTACAGCTATAAGGCTTCTCTCCTGTGTGTGTTCTCTGGTGTCCTTTAAGGTGTCCTATCCGAGAAAAGCTTTTCCCACATTGCTCACAGCTATATGGATGCCCTCCTGAGTGTGTTCGCTTGTGTGATAGCAGGTTGCTTGACTGAGTAAAACTCTTGCCACACTGATCACAGCTATAAGGCTTTTCTCCTGTGTGTGTTCTCTGGTGCTCTTTAAGGCGTTCTCCCCGAGAAAAGTTTTTCCCACATTGCTCACAGCTAAATGGCTGTTCTCCTGTGTGTGTTCTCTGGTGTGATACCAGGTTGCTTGACTGAGTAAAACTCTTGCCACACTGATCACAGCTATAAGGCTGCTCTCCTGTGTGTGTTCTCTGGTGTGATACCAGGTTGCTTGACTGAGTAAAACTCTTGCCACACTGATCACAGCTATAAGGCTGCTCTCTTGTGTGTGTTCTCTGGTGTGTTTTCAGATTACTTGAATTAGTAAAACTCTTCCCACATTGATTACAGCTGTAAGGCTTCTCTCCTGTGTGTACTCGCTGGTGTATTTTAAGTTTTGATGAAGATTTGCAATGTTTCCCACAGTGAGAGCAGCAGTGAGACTTCTCTCCTGTGTGTACTCGCTGGTGTTTTTTAAGTTCTGATGAAGATTTGCAATGTTTCCCACAGTCAGAGCAGCAATGAGGTTTCTTTCCTGTGGGTCTCTGCTGGTGTTTCTTGAGGTGTTCTGATCTGGAGAGACTCTTCTCTGCCCCGTCAGCATCATGATGTTGTTGAGGCTCCCCAGAAGATCCACGATAGTCCCGTCTCTCTCCTGTGTGAACGTCAAAGTCAGACAGTCAACGTAGTGAATGTTTAAATGTTTTTACAAACTTTGACAAATGTCTTCTAAGTCTTGTTTTAGTTTGATTTTGGTTCACCAGCCACTGTGGCAGGCAGATGAAAGAATATACCAGCCACTGTGTCAGGCAGATAAAAAAATATACACGCCATTTTTTACCAGCCCAAATATTTTTGGGGCCATGAATGATTACACTAAAAATCACAACAACAAGAAAACGAAAGAGCATGCTTGGCAATGTTTGTAAAACAAGAAACGTAAGGAAGAAGTAATGTGGTATATTGCTCAACGTAATTACATTTTTGTGACAAGAGTCTTTATAACCAATTTGTTAAAATAATTCATTTAGATACAATAGTAATGATGAACAGTTGTAAAAGTGAACATCAAGAATCAACAAAGTGCCTCCATTACACAACCCATCACTACACACCACACTGTCCTGCCAGATAAAATGCTTACTTATTATTATAGTTCAGGGCTCTACGCTGACATGCGTTCCTAAGTTTATATACTGAACAAAAATATTAACGCAACATGGAAAGTGTTGGTCCCATGTTTCATGCGGGATCGTCTGAGGGAGGGGGGTGCTGAGGAGTATTTCTGTCTGTAATAAAGCCCTTTTGTGGGGAAAAACTAATTCGGATTGGCTGGGACTGGCCTATGGCAGCCACCTGCCCAGTCTTGAAAACCATAGATTAGGGCCTAATGAATAAATTTCAATTGACTTCCATGAACTGTAACTCAGTAAAATCTTTGAAATTGTTGCATATTGCGTTTATATTTTTGTCCAGTATAGTTAGGAGCTGGGTAATTCCACAGTAACGGAATTACACGAGACTGATTTTTCACTTTAAAATGATTGCAAAACAAAAACCATTGCTGCTTCAAAACCACGTTTGTGTACATCAGTTCAACAACTGCAGAGTTTGTGCCCCCGTTATTAAATATGAGTATTTACTGGTGTTAATCTGACCTATCTCCTCCTCCTTCACGTCAAAAACTGTATCCTCCTCTTCTTTTACTGTAACATCTTCCTCTTTCACTCTGAACGCGTATTTCTCTTCTTTCACTGTAACGTCTTTCTCTTCTTCTTTAACTGTAACAGCATCACCCTCTACTTCTTTTTTCACCGTAACATCCTCCTCTTCCTCCTCCTCTTTCACGGCAACGTTCAGCCCCAGATCTTCTTTCTCCGTCCAGCAGACCTCCTCTTCTTTAACAGGAGAGAAGTTTAGTGAGCTCATGGTCGGGGATAATAGCTAGCTAGCATTAGCGTAGTGCTAGGCTAATTTATAAAGCCAACTAAGTTAGCTGACTAACAACAACTTAAATATGAAATGAAAAGTAGATACGATATAATTGTGTTGATTACACAGTGGCTATACACCGACACAGTCCAAAGAACTTCAATGTTTTGGCTAGCAAGTTACCAAGGTGGCTGACTAGCTGTCGATGTTGAAGAAGCGTCCCGTCAGAAGCGTCCTGTCCACTAGATAATACGTCACAGTGGCAGAATCACCCGAAAGACGTACATCGCCATCTGCTGACTGGAGTTGGTATCGCAGTTGAGAAAATACTTTCAGACAAAAAGCTAAAAAGCGACTGCCCCTAAAAACCAACGACTCCCTTTGAAAACGGGCGATGTGCCATCAGAAACATTTATTATAGTGTAAAAATGTACTACAAAGTGTAGCTAAATAGATTAACGTTGGTCATATCCATCGGACAATTTCTTGGGCCACTATTATCTATTTTGTCAATTGGCCTGGTCCCCTTCACAACACGGAACCCCACTAACCCATCACGACTGGTCTACCGACGGAAACGCACGAGGAGGCTATAAACAGACTTCCTCATCTTTGTTAGTGACCTGCTAGCCGTTGCTAGCTTGCTATCCCGGCTAGCTGTCTGAATCGCCGTGTCCCCAACCAGCCTCACTACTCACTGGACCCTTATGATCACTCGGCTAAGCATGCCTCTCCTCAATGTCAATATGCCTTGTCCATTGCTGTTCTAGTTAGTGTTTATTGTCTTATTTCACTGTAGAGCCTCTAGCCCTGCTCAATATACCTTATCCAACCCTTCAGTTCCACCACCCACACATGCGATGACATCACCTGGTTTAAATGTTTCGAGAGACAATATCTCCTTCATCACCACTCAATGCCTAGGTTTACCTCCACTGTATTCACGTCCTACCATACCTTTGTCTGTACATTATGCCTTTAATCTATTTTATCGCCCCCTGAAACCTGTTCTTTTTACTCTCTGTTCAGGACGTCCTAGACGACCAGTCATTATAGCCTTTAGCCGTATCCTTATCCTACTCCTCCTCTGTTCCTCTGGTGATATAGAGGTTAATCCAGGCCCTGCAGTGCCTAGCTCCACTCCTATTCCACAGGCCCTCTCATTTGTTGACTTCTGCAACCGTAAAAGCCTTGGTTTCATGCATGTTAACATTAGAAGCCTCCTCCCTACGTTTGTTTTATTCACTGCTTTAACACACTCTGCCAACCCGGATGTCCTAGCCATGTCTGAATCCTGGCTTAGGAAGACCACCAAAAACGCTGAAATCTCCATCTTTAGCTACAACATTTTCAGACAAGATAGAACGGCCAAAGGGGGCGGTGTTGTTATCTACTGCAGAGATAGCCTGCAGAGTTCTGTCTTACAGGTCTGTACCCTGTTAGGTTTTGCGTAGATTCAACTGAGATAGGAACGATAATACACCTGAACTTGGTTAAAATAATTGTTTAATTCAAAAGTTAATAAATGGCAAATACAATTTCCGTATATACGGGTTCACTGTAACATCTCGCGGGATGAAACAAAGAACTCCCTTTCCGCTGGAAACATGGGTATATGTTCTGACAGAGTTAGTTCCTGCTTCGTAAACTGGCCTATCAGAACAATGGCTAGGCGTGGTTTAAACTTGCCTTGCCAATCGTTGTCACACAGGCTGGTCCCAGCCTCTTGGCGCTTTTTCTTGATTTATCTTCTTTCTTGACATTTCAGTACTTTTCCACCAGCCAGGGTCTTGTAGTAAATACCTCACACCCCCCACTTAACCACAAGTCAGCAACTTTCTCAAGATGTCCGCACAGGGGTTACACATACACAAGTCCCTACTGACTAACCCCCAATATGATTATTAGCAATTAGCAATTGTCAATACTATTATGGTATAAAAATGTCAGAACCCCACAACCCAAACAATTTGAACTTTTACTTAAAAAAATCCACCTTTCTAGAAACAAGTCTCTCACTGTTGCTGCTTGCTATAGACCACCCTCTGCCCCCAGCTATGCTCTGGACACCATATGTGAACTGATTGCCACCCATCTATCTCCAGAGTTCGTGCTGCTAGGTGACCTAAACTGGGACATGCTTAACACCCCGGCCATCCTACAATCTAAGCTTGATGCCCTCAACCTCACGCAAATCATCAATGAACCTACTAGGTACAACCCCAAAGCTGTAAAGGCGGGCACCCTCATAGATGTCATCCTAACTAACTTTCCCTCCAAATACACCTCTGCTGTTTTCAACCAAGATCTCAGCAATCACTTCCTCATTGCCTGCATCCGTAATGGGTTTGCGGTCAAACTACCTCCCCTCATTACTGTCAAACGTTCCCTAAAACACTTCAGCGAGCAGGCCTTTCTAATCGACCTGGCCCGGGTATCCTGGAAGGATATTGACCTCATCCCGTCAGTAGAGGATGCCTGGTTATTCTTTAAAAGTGCTTTCCTCACCATCTTAAATAAGCATGCCCCATTCAAGAAATGTAGAACCAGGAACAGATATAGCCCTTGGTTCTCTCCAGACCTGACTGCCCTTGACCAGCACAAAAACATCCTGTGGCGTTCTGCATTAGCATCGAACAGCCCCCGTGATATGCAACTTTTCAGGGAAGTCAGGAACCAATATACACTGGCAGTTAGGAAAGCCAAGGCTAGCTTTGTCAAGCAGAAATTTGCTTCCTGTAACACAAACTCAAAAAAGTTCTGGGACACTGTAAAGTCCATGGAGAATAAGAGCACCTCCTCCCAGCTGCCCACTGCACTGAGGATAGGAAACGCTGTCACCACCAATAAATCCACAATAATTGAGAATTTCTAGAAGCATTTTTCTACGGCTGGCCATGCTTTCCAATAGGCTACCCCTACCCCGGTCAACAGCCCTGCACCCCACTCAGCAACTCGCCCAAGCCTCCCTCATTTCTCCTTTTCCGAAATCCAGTTAGCTGATGTTCTGAAAGAGCTGCAAAATCTGGACCCCTACAAATCAGCCGGGCTAGACAATCTGGACCCTTTCTTTCTAAAATTATCTGCCGAAATTGTTGCAACCCCTATTACTAGCCTGTTCAACCCACCGAATCCCACCGTACCTTCTCCGCTATGCAATCTGGTTTCAGAGCTGGTCATGGGTGCACCTCAGCCACGCTCAAGGCCCTAAACGACATTATAACCGCCATCGATAAGAGACATTACTGTGCAGCCGTGTTCATTGAGCTGGCCTAGCTTTCGACTCTGTCAATCACCACATCCTTATCGGCAGACTCGACAGCCTTGGTTTCTCAAATGACAGCCTTGGTTTCTCAGCAACACCCACCCGTAGCATGAGCTCCAGCAGGTATATCTCATTGGTCATCCCCAAAGCCAACTCGTATTTTGGCCGCCTTTCCTTCCAGTTCTCTGCTACCAATGACTGGAACAAATTGCAAAAATCACTGAAGCTGGAGACTTACAGTGGGGCAAAAAAGTATTTAGTCAGCCACCAATTGTGCAAGTTCTCCAACTTAAAAAGATGAGAGAGGCCTGTAATTTTCATCATAGGTACACTTCAACTATGACAGACGAAATGAGAAAAAGAAATCCAGAAAATCACATTGTAGGATTTTTTATTTATTTATTTGCAAATGATGGTGGAAAATAAGTATTTGGTCAATAACAAAAGTTTATCTCAATACTTTGTTATATACCCTTTGTTGGCAATGACAGAGGTCAAACGTTTTCTGTAAGTCTTCACAAGGTTTTCACACACTGTTGCTGGTATTTTGGCCCATTCCTCCATGCAGATCTCCTCTAGAGCAGTGATGTTTTGGGGCTGTCGCTGGGCAACACGGACTTTCAAAGATTTTCTATGGGGTTGAGATCTGGAGACTGGCTAGGCCACTCCAGGACCTTGAAATGCTTCTTACGAAGCCACTCCTTCGTTGCCCGGGCGGTGTGTTTGGGATCATTGTCATGCTGAAAGACCCAGCCACGTTTCATCTTCAATGCCCTTGCTGATGGAAGGAGGTTTTCACTCAAAATCTCACGATACATGGCCCCATTCATTCTTTCCTTTACACGGATCAGTCGTCCTGGTCCCTTTGCAGAAAAACAGCCCCAAAGCATGATGTTTCCACCCCATGCTTCACAGTAGGTATGGTGTTCTTTGGATGCAACTCAGCATTCTTTGTCCTCCAAACACGACGAGTTGAGTTTTTACCAAAAAGTTCTATTTTGGTTTCATCTGACCATATGACATTCTCCCAATCCTCATCTGGATCATCCAAATGCTCTCTAGCAAACTTCAGACGGGCCTGAACATGTACTGGCTTAAGCAGGGGGACACGTCTGGCACTGCAGGATTTGAGTCCCTGGCGGCGTAGTGTGTTACTGATGGTAGGCTTTGTTACTTTGGTCCCAGCTCTCTGCAGGTCATTCACTAGGTCCCCGTGTGGTTCTGGGATTTTTGCTCACCGTTCTTGTGATCATTTTGACCCCACGGGTGAGATCTTGCGTGGAGCCCCAGATCGAGGAAGATTATCAGTGGTCTTGTATGTCTTCCATTTCCTAATAATTGCTCCCACAGTTGATTTCTTCAAACCAAGCTGCTTACCTATTGCAGATTCAGTCTTCCCAACCTGGTGCAGGTCTACAATTTTGTTTCTGGTGTCCTTTGACAGCTCTTTGGTCTTGGCCATAGTGGAGTTTGGAGTGTGACTGTTTGAGGTTGTGGACAGGTGTCTTTATACTGATAACAAGTTCAAACAGGTGCCATTAATACAGGTAACGAGTGGAGGACAGAGGAGCCTCTTAAAGAAGAAGTTACAGGTCTGTGAGAGCCAGAAATCTTGCTTGTTTGTATGTGACCAAATACTTATTTTCCACCATAATTTGCAAATAAATTCATTAAAAATCCTACAATGTGATTTTCTGGATTTTTTTTCCTCATTTTGTCTGTCATAGTTGAAGTGTACCTATGATGAAAATTACAGGCCTCTCTCATCTTTTTAAGTGAGAGAACTTGCACAATTGGTGGCTGACTAAATACTTTTTTGCCCCACTGTATATCTCCCTCACTAACTTCAAGCATCAGCTGTAAGAGCAGCTTACCGATCACTGCACCTCTACACAGCCCATCTGTAAATAGCCCACCCAACTACCTCATCCCCATATTGTTATTTATTTTTTGCTCCTTTGCACCCCGGTTTTTCTACTTGCCCATCATCTTCTGCACGTCTATCACGCCAGTGTTAATGCTAAATTGTAATTATTCCCCACTATGGGCTATTTATTGCCTTACCTCCCTAATCTTACTACATTTACACACACTGTATATAGATTTTTCTATTGTGTTATTGACTGTACTTTTGTTTATCCCATGTGTAACTCTGTGTTGTTGTGTCGCACTGCTTTGCTTTATCTTGGCCAGGTCGCAGTTGTAAATGAGAACTTGTTCTCAACTGGCCTACCTGGTTAAATAAAGGTGAAATAAAAAAATATATATATTAAAAAATGTGTTCCTGTGTGGAGAACGAGACACAGACTAACTGTGAATTGGTTGTTTCGTTCTGTAGTAACAGCTAGTTATTCTAGTTTTGCCTGAACTGTGTGATGTAGTAGGGAGTTGTAGTTTCTGTAGAGATAAATCAGACCCAGCCTGAACTGTGTGATGTAGAAGAGAGTTGTAGTTTCCAACTGGCCAATATTCAACATAGTTTAGCGCATAAAACGTAATTAACTACAATGACCATAATCCATTGCGTGCCTACTTGTCTTGTCTTTGTTTCTTTTACACCTGCTATGTAAAAGAGACAGAAGAATGCACAATGGTCAATGCTATCTGGGATCCTTGGGACATCCCTACCCTAAACCCTAACCTTAACCCCTACCTTAACCATTTTACATGTCAACTTCAATGGGCTAGGGACGTCCCAAGGATGTATCTCTAAAATACATGATATAAGTGATTGAAAGTTGGCATTCAGCAGTCATAAAGCCTTATTTCCTTTAATGAACTACTAAAATAGTGATTTTGTCAGACAGCATAGACAGCAGCTCTACACTTTATTGACTGACTGATCCATTCATCCTTCCATCCCACCTCAGCCTTACTCTCCTCTGAAGACCCAGTGAGGGTGGAGCTCAGTCAGAGAGCTGTTGAGGGACTGGTTAGGAAGAACACTTCTACAGCCAGAGCGGTGAGAGGTCACACATGGTTTAGATGGTAAATATGTATGTCCTCTTAACGGTTCATCACGTAAGCAAAAGGGAATATGTTCCATCTATGTTTATTTACATCAGTTCAAATTGTCCACTGATATTGGTGTAATTTCTCAACCCTTTTGGCTATATGAAAGTACATTTCCTTTCAGGCACACACATTTGTTCTTTGTTATTTATTAAGGTAATTTGTGTCAAATGTACTTTTCCCCACATCTCTTTACATTGCTTATGCATATTCGGTGGCCTGACTCAAATTCTGAACACAATGCCCATCCTGGCAGATCTAAACCTAATGCGAGCACATTGTGACTTTTGTGCATCCAGACCTAATGCAGCTTGGAGTGATCAGATGACAGAAGTCACATTTAAGCACCATGTGTAACTGAGGCCATAGATGCTTCATATCCATTACTTTGAGTGTTTAATATGACTAAATGTGTTGCAGGGGCAGTCAAGAAATGGAACAGAAAGGCCACAGAACATGACATAAGCAGAGCCATGGGAGACCACCTCCAGCCCCTGGTAGAGCCTGGGGTAGTGTTTACCACTCCACCTTGCCTTCAGCAGGCTTGGAAATTGGGATTGATACTGTTTTTCATACTAAGATGGACCAAGAGTCTGTTGATTGGTCAGTCATTGGGTTAATTTGTTTAGCAATGTTCAAATCAAATCAAGCTTTATTTATACAGCACATGTCAGACATGGATGCAATACAATGGCTTCACAGGAAAAAATAAACAGAAATATTTAGTACACAAACATAAAAGGATAAAAAACAGAACTGAAAGACTAATGAGCATTCTAAGGAAATGCAATATCAAACCCCAAATATAAGCTTGAGACACTATGGGGTTGTCCACTGAAAGTTAACTAGTAACAACAACTGAGACCTAGAAGACACCCACCATGAGACCCACTACCTCTGCCCAAGAAGAGGAAAACAAAAGAAAAACCCACACCAAACTTAAAGACAGGACGCAAACCAAAAAGGTAGCGTAACTAAAGGTGTTGACTCTCCACATCTATCAAGACAACTAGAGCACTGGGCCAGCCACTCTTAAATAGAACCTGGGCCAACTCAGGTGAAACACCTTTCCACTAACGAGATGGACAAGCCAGCACAGGTGTAAAACATACTGACTAATGAGGTGACACCAAACAGTGCGCCCTACATGCTAACGAGCTATACAAAACCTGTAACACCTTCCCCCTTAAGACAACAAATACATCCTATATTTTTGTTGGACAAGTTTGCTCACCACCAACTGAAAACAACTTTAATTTCACATTATAATCAACTAAAATGCTTCACCTTCTACAATATAAACACGGTGACTACTGGGGCTGTCAACAATTAAAACAAGCACAAACACATTTCTAAATATATATTTTTCTACAATGTTATTTTTTGAAAAACTCACTAGCTTCTAGCACTCTCGTCCCCTTGGAACGAGGCCAAACAAAACTAATCTCCAATACGAAAAACGTGCAGTGAAAATAAATTGGGATCCATGGCAACGCATATCAATTAGGGGGGAAATCAGGTTGTACGTCTTGTTGAAACTAACACACACAAAAAAAAAACACATGGAAATGGGAGATATCTTTTACGTCACTGGTTAGAGGACAACCTGCAGAAGACAGTCAGCTACATTTTGGAGTGATGCATTTAAATGTAGGGGTCGCTAAACAAAGGAACGCAACACTTATTTGTCATCACTCATCGATATCATGTTGAAATCAATTGCACGAGAGGGGGGAGATGAGGTTGCACACCCTGTTAAAACTAACTGACCAAAAACCACACAGAATCTGGGAATAATGTGTACATCACTGGTTAGAGAACTGCTTGTAGAAAACAGCTAGCTACATTTTGAAGTGTTGCATTTTGATTCAAGTGGGTCGCCAACGTGGTAAGTGTAACACAACTCTTTTATTTGTTAGACACTTTTTGTTAAATCATATAAATAGTACTCTTTCAATTCAGAGCCTAGATTTTTCCAAAGGCTAATATCCATATCATGCTGAAATCAATTGAACAGGGGGTTCTACATTGTGACATTAATTAAAGTACTCCTTCTACAATGTTAAAACATTCTACATTGTGAGATTTTATTTCACTGATATCATGAAACAACTCTTTCACGTATGTATTTTCTGATGTTTGATCGGAGATCTTTCATCAGAGTATCTCGTCACAGTGATCACAGCTATTTGGTGGTTTCTCTAGTGAAGGGAGAATGACAGAGTAAAACTCTTCCCACATTGAGTACAGCTATATGGTTTCTCTACTCGGTTTCTCTACTGTGTGATTTGTGTGATTTTAAATCCCTTAACCTAACAAAAGTTTTTCCGCAGTCAGAGCAGTGGTAAGGCTTCTCCCCAGTGTGTGTTCGCAGATGTACTACCAGGCCCTTTGACTGAGTAAAAGTCTTCCCACATTGAGTACAGCTATATGGTTTCTCTCCTGTGTGTGTCCGCTGGTGTACTATCAGCCTGTTTGTCAGAGTAAAACTCTTCCCACATTGAGTACAGCTATATGGTTTCTCTCCTGTGTGTGCTCTCTGGTGTAAAGTCAGATAGCCAGATGTAGTAAAACTCTTCCCACATTGAATACAGATATAAGGTTTCTCTCCTGTATGTATTCTCTGGTGTATAGTCAGATAGCCAGATGTAATAAAACTCTTCCCACATTGAGTACAGCTATAAGGTTTCTCTACTGTGTGTATTCTCTGGTGTATAGTCAGATAGCCAGATGTAGTAAAACTCTTCCCACATTGAGTGCAGCTAAACGGTTTCTCTCCTGTGTGTGTTCTCTGGTGTATAGTAAGATAGCCAGATGTAGTAAAACTCTTCCCACATTGAGTACAGCTATAAGGTTTCTCTCCTGTGTGTATTCTCTGGTGCACTATCAGGCTGCTTGACTGAGCAAAACTCATCCCACATTGAGTACAGAGATATGGTTTCTCTCCTGTGTGTGTTCTCTGGTGTGATTTTAAGTCGCTTAAACTAACAAAACTCTTTCCACATTCAGTACAGCCAAAAGGTTTCTCTCCAGTGTGTATTCTCTGGTGTACTTTTAGTGAATTTGATCTTGAGAAACTCTTCCCACAGTCAAAACAGTGGTTAGGTTTCACTCCTGTGTGTACTTTCTGATGTATTTTAAGTTCTGATGAAGATTTGCAACGTTTCCCACAGTCAGAGCAGCAATGAGATTTCTTCCTTGTTGGTTTCTGCTGGTGTTTCTTGAGGTGTTCTGATGTGGAGAGACTCTTCTCTACCTCGTCAGCGTCATGATGTTGTTGAAGGTCCCCATAGGATCCACGATAGTCAGGTCTCTCTCCTGTGTGAATGACAAAGTCAGACAGATGGTTAAAGGCCAACAACAGCAGAAATCCACTGTTTATTTGATGTAAAGGTGATGCCCAGAGCGTACCCATGAAGTTGTACAACAATTGACGTCTGTTAAATGATTTGACAATTGTCTTAAGACAGTCAAGTGAGCAACAAGTCATATTTTGTCTTATTTTCACAGTAATAACATCGATGATTGTAGGCTAGAATTCAGTTAGTTGTTGTAATCCTAAGCAGTGTGCCAGAAGACTTTTGGTCTCCAATATAGTCCCCTTTCTGTGTTTGCTTAAATTGCGTCACTAGGGCGAAGCACACGCAATTTGGTTGCAGAAACTCCCAAAGATGTTATGGATGTATTATATCTGCATGGAGCAAAAACGGTGAGCGTAGATTTTAGTTTTTCACAATGTATTTTGAATATTACAGCACACTATCAGCGCAAGATCAGGAGTGCTACTCAAGGAAACTCACATTAAGCTCTGTGTCTATTCACTAATTCACCACCGTGGGGCGAAACTCAGGGGAGTTCTCATAGTAGCCTCCATTTCCAGGTTGCTTATGAGTGCATTTCACATTACTTTGGATTATAATTGTAAGGCTCATTTGAACGTCCTGCTTAATATAATGTTTGTGTTTATGTCACAAATCAACTGCTTCATACTTAAAAAACACTTCAACCGGTAAAATGCTCTTTGGCTAGCTTTGCCATCAGCCTGACAATGAGGGTTTGTACACTAAGTGTTTAACAAATTGGCCCATAACTTCAGCTAACAACAACATAGACCTAGGATTATAAATCATTTTATATTTCAGGTGAAACATGGAAACTAAAATGTCTGTCATGACATTTCATAACCTGATCACCAGATAATTTTGTGAATAATCCCACTAGGCTACTCTGTAATGTGTTGTCATTCTAAATGTCCTGAATAAAGGAAAATAAGAACCGCGTTAATGACAGTATCCATCAGTTACAACCATTGGAGTTAGCAAACTCAAATGATTTAGGATTTCTGTGCCCATGAAAACTGTTTTCCCCGTGTAATATAAGGAGACACTAAATGTTACGTAGTTAGAGTGCATTTCAGAGATCTGAATACAAAAAAACTCTCCGATAGCAAGATCCAGTATTTAAGTTGAAGTTCATCATATGACAAGCTTAACGTTATGACTATAACTACTGTTCCCTGAAGGAGGGAAACTAGGTACGACATACTATTAAATCCGCGCCTCGCTGGAAGCCCCGCCTTCCACAGGTGATGAGCGTGAGACTGATTTATTCCTTCAATTTAATACCGCTCCTCACCGACCCAGGAAGGGGCGGGGCCAAACTGGGGAAATATAATCATTCCCCATGCCGACCCAAACGGATACTTAATGAAATGGCCCATGGCAGACCACCCAGACCTGACCCCACAAGATGCGTCAGTTTTGTCAATTTATTCATTGTCTTTTGTTTGAAACACTCCTGTCAATGTTGAGTAAGGACGCATACCTGATTACGCATATAGAAGTAGGACTT